>JARUPZ010000006.1:11743737-12321237 GCA_031213475.1 Nereocystis luetkeana
GCGCCCTCCCCGTCCAGATCGAGGCGGCATCTTCCCTGCGGTACCTGATCGAGCTAGACGAGGCGGAAGAGCCGGTGCTGGCGGTGCTCCCCGACATCCTAAACGAATACTTCCGCATCATGCAGGAGATAGGCCTTGATGAGGTGGGTGGTTAGGCTAGACGGGTCGTAGTATACACCACCTGAAATATAGCCGTTGAAGAGGTGGGTCATTGGGTTTTCTAAGATAGGTAGTTGTAGGCGTTGAAGAGATGGTCCAATGGATTTGGTGGGTCGCTTTTTTTTATGCTTCATTGGGTGGATGAGTGTCGGACACATCACGGATCCCCAGTTAATGATCTAGATATGTCAGGGTAGATACACACATACATATATTCCGGATCTGTATGATCTGTAGGACTTTTGTATGATCTGTATGATCTACGAGTGTTGCAGGGGGGGAGCGTGTAATCTACATCATCTGGCACATGTTTTTCCTGGATTGGATCTGGACAATGCAGATCCTGGGCAACCTCTTACGACGGCAGGCGAGGAACTAGGCGATCTAGACGATATATCTGTAGATGATGTATCTGTAGATGATCTGTCCGAGGTCTAGATCTGTTGTCACTGGATGGGTCGTTTCTTCCATGGACGAATGGGCGATTAAATTGATTGGTTGTGTGACCGATGGATGCTTGGACGGATGGGGCATCGATGCTTGGATGGGATAGGTCATTGGGCGGGTGCAGCTACTGTAGCAACCCTTCAAAGGGAAAAAACGACATGCACACGAGGACGAAGGCAAGGCAGGTTGCTTCTAGGTAGTAGGAGATGATGCCAGCGAAAGCCGGACTCCGTAAAGCAAGGGAGTTGCGGGGGGGAAAAAGACGACGTGCACAAAAAGTCACGATTGCAGCGGTCGGCCGCACAAAGCGACGCAGGCTGCTTCGGTTTACATAGGGGATGACGCCAACCAATAACGCCCGACCCCAATTGCAAGGAGTTGGACGACGAAATGCGCCTAGCACGAAGTGTCGCATGCTGCACGTTCACGGGTGTTTGAACCCTTTCAAGACTGCAGTCCCGTTTTGGGGACAAACCACTCAGGTTCGAGGTAAACTGTCTTGAACATGGGACTGCCGTACGAATAGGGCTACAAGCCATTTGTTACGGGGGACCATAGTTAATAGGACCTATGCTACACATAAAAACCTATATATTTAACCATTTTCACAAACAATATTTGGTCCTATTAACTATGGTCCCACGTAATAGGAATGCGCTCCCATCTTGGGGGCGAAACACTTGAAATTCGAGGCCTATTTAGGTTGCTGTGGAGTGCGGTGGTAAAAGGCTTGGAACGGCACTTCTCGTTTGCTGTACGATACCGCTATGTGCTGTGTACGTGGGGGGCCCACAAGGGTGAACGGTTCTTAAGCCCCCGCAACAATAACGCCTTTTTCGTCCTCGCAGGTGGTTGCGGCGTTGGATATCATCATCGAGAAGTACCAGGACTACATCGCGCCGCACGCCTCCGCCTTGACGCAGCAGCTCACGAGATGTTTCTTGGAGTACGCGTCGGTGAGTGGAAACTGGAAAGCCGTTGCGCCCCCCCCCCCCCCCTCCCCTTCCCTCCCGCACCCACACTCCCCTTTGAGTGATGCCAGCTTAAGGGCGAATACTTTCGAATACAAATAGTTGGTATTTCCGAAAGCCGCTATGGTAGGTGGAAACCCGTCGGAATTTCGCCCCTCCCCCACCCCCTTGTGAATGATGCCTACTCGATGCCCGGACAGTAGTGTATCGTTCCCGAAGTGTTGGTGATGCTGGGGTTTCGTGTGGATGCTGGCTTTGAGGCTTTGCATTGCTGCTTGCGATGGTGTGTATGTTGCATACCAGGTGTAAACGTTAAGTTGTGTAGGTTGGGTTCTTACGTTGAAGCTACCGTTGAATGTTTACGTTTTTTTTTTTTGTTCATGTAAACGTTGATTGTTGACGTTGATGTACACTTTAATGTTTGCGTTGAGGCGTACGTTGAGGTTTACGTTGTATGTTGACGTTGATGTTTACGCTTTCTGAAATTTTGACGTTGATTATTAACGTTGGTGATTTTTTTGTCCATGTATACGCTGATGGTTGACGTTGATGTACACATTGATGTTTGCGTTGAGATGTACGTTGACGTTTACGTTGTATGTTTACGTTGATGTTCACGCTTTCTGATATTTTAACGTTGATTTTTAACGTTGGTGTGAAGGTTGAACGTTTTAATGTTTACATCGAATGTTGAATGCTGGATGTTGGCGTTGATGCACGCTTTACGTTGAATGCTGAATGTTTACGTTGATGTACGTTGGCGTGTACGTTGGAGCAGGCGGGCAACGACGACGATGACGACGCTGCGATGGCGGCAAGCCAGGTGATTGAGGCAGTGTCGACCGTCCTCCAGAGCACGAAGGCTGTTCCAGAGCTGTTCCCGGCGATGGAGGGGCATCTCTTGCCGATGCTCGCGCAGGTATGCTGGTTGGTGCCAGCGTTTGGGGCCGATCTTATTGTAGTTGCTTGGCTAGTGTTGGCTTGGGTTGTTGCAGGGGTTTGGCTTGGGTTGACTCAGATCGAGGGTTCGGCTCGGCGTGGTGTGCCTTGGCTTGACTCGCGGGGTTTGGTCTGGTTTGGTGTGGTTAAGCCGTTTTGGTTTAGTCTCTCTTGTTTTGCCATTGCCTTGTGTTGTCTTGTCTTGACTTGTCTTGTCTTGACTTGTCTTGTCTTGTCTTGTCGTTGTGCTTTTTGTTGTCTCTAGCGTGTTGTTTCGCGGTTGACTGCTTTGAATGATTTGCCTCATCGCCGTTTCTCGCCTTTATATTGTAGGTGTTCGCGGAAGACGGAGAGCTGATGGAGTATATCGAAAACGCGCTGGACGTGCTCAGCTTCCTCACATACTACGGGTGAGGTTTTTCCCCATGCGCATATATATATATATTTAATTTCAGTTTGTGCTTCGTTGCGTCGCGTCTCTTCCTCCTGCCCCCCCCCATCTGTTTTTTTTTCCTTCGCTCTTTCCTGAGTGTGTTTGGTCTGGTCTCAGCTTCCGACGGACCCCAATACCAATTGTTTTTATTCGAGGTTCTGCTAGGTCGTCGACGGCGTTTTTGGGGTGGCACGCAGTTGATCCCTGTCCCCCCCCCATGCCCAACATAATCTGTGTCTCTTGCCTGTCTGTTTGTGTGTCCGTCTCTTTCTCTGCCCCCGCGTTCTCTCTTTATCCCTCCAATCTCCACCTGTATTTCTCGCTCAACATCCCTCTTTCTTTTCCTCTTCCCCTGTCTTCCCCTCCCGCTCGTTCCTTTCGTCTTTCTGTTAATCTTTCTCTTTCCCTTTGTCTCTCTCCTTTCCCTTTCTTTTTCCCATTTCTCCCTCTCTCTCTTTTCTCCCTTTATGTTCTTGCCATCCTCTCTTTCCCTTTCTCCCCCCCCTTCCTGTTGTACCTTACCTTCATTCTCTTTTTCCGTTGCCTGCCCTTTCTCCTTCCCTCTCCGTGCCTACCTGTTGCCTTTGCCGTACCCTAGGCCTGACATCAGCCAGCAGCTGTGGAGCCTGTTCCCCATGCTCTACCGCACCTGGGACAAATACGCCTTCGATCTCATATCGAGCATGGCAGTGCCCCTCGATAATTACATCAGCCGCGGCACAGAGATGTTCATCACTGGAAGGTCTCCGCAAGGGGGCAGGTGACACAAATTTGTCCTCTTTTGGGCTGGGCTGGGTTCGGTTAGTTCGGTTCGGTTCGATTCGGTTCGGTTCGGTTCGATTCGGTTCGGTTCGGTTCGGTTCGGTTCGGTTCGGTTCGGTTCGGTTCGGTTCGGTTCGGTTCGGTTCGGTTCGGTTCGGTTCGGTTCGGTTCGGTTCGGTTCGGTTCGGTTCGGTTCGGTTCGGTTCGGTTCGGTTCGGTTCGGTTTGGTTTGGTTCGGTTTGGTTTGGTTCGGTTTGGTTTGGTTTGGTTTGGTTTGGTTTGGTTCGGTTCGGTTGTTTGGTTTGGTTTGGTTTGGTTTGGTTTGGTTTGGTTTGGTTTGGTTCGGTTTGGTTCGGTCCGGTTCGGTTCAGTCCGGTTCGGTCCGGTCCGGTTAAATTAGGTTAGGTTAGGTTAGATTCGACTCGGTCAGGGTCAGGTTCATGGTCGGGTCAGGTCAGGTCAAGGTGGGGTGGGTCGGGTGGGGGTGGGGTGGGTTCGTTTGGCTTTGTTCGGCTTGAGGTGGGTTCTGCTTGGGTTGTCCTGTCTGTTGATGAGCTAGCCGCACGGTGTGTGCGTGCACGACGGCAAATTGTGTGCGGTGATTGTGATGACACTGCTGTTGTAGGTGGTACTGTTGTCGCGTTGAGGATACCGTTGATGATACCGTTGGCGGAAACTTTCTTGATACCGCCGATGATTCCATTCATAATACCGTTGACGACCCTGGCCATGATACCGTTGGTGATCCCGGATACCGCAGACTACGCGATTGACGAGGCAACTGTCATGACTGAGATCGATGGTATGAGGGCGATAGCGCTGAAAGTGGTATACAATATTTCGATGTATCGACGTATCGAGCGCGCTGTGCACTCTGCCCTCTGGCAACCCCGTACATACCTCTTGTGCTGATGATGATGCTGAGCGAAAGGTTAGGATGCACCAGGTATATGCTGTTGAAGTCCTATCGATTTCATTTTCGTCGGTGTCGCATCGAAGTCGCTTCTCACTCACTATCCGTTGTTGTATGTCAGGTACATCGAAATGGTGCTGGATATGTGCCAGAGGGTGCTGCAGGATGATCGGCAGACAGAGAAGGAGGCGAGAACGGCGGCGCAGCTGGCGATGGTGGTGCTTCACCACTGCAAGGGGAGGGTGGACGAGTACATACCACCTATGCTCGTGATGATCAGCGAGCGCGTCAAAACGGTGAGCGATACCGAGAAAACGTGTTGGATCATTCCACCGCACACAAGACTGGATGACACACGCAAAAGATACGCACACAAACGGAACGCGCACAAGCGCAAGATGCACACGCGAATCACGCCCGCGAAGCGATATATATCTGGCGCACGTTTGCAGAAACACACTCTCAACACCTATATACACACATTAGTTGTTGACGGTGATATTGATAACACTCATAATACTTCGAACACACGCGAGCTAAACCTAGATGAGTAACCCGCATCGGTATACATCTAATATAACAAAGTACAGCGAGAGCTGTTGTAGGACTGTTGTCGCCGATTGTAGCACTAGAACGGCTGCGATTGGCGGTGGTTCCGGGGGAAAAGAAAAAAATACCCCCCCCCCCCCATAACGCAATCGTACGCGTGAAGACCATTGCGCAATGCTTCCTTCGGACACAAGACGATAATAGCCGTGACATTGCTCGTACTGCCCCCCTTCGGCTCCGCCCCCGACGGAGCCCTTCTCCCGCGAGTCCTATAATTTTCTTATAGTTATCTTCTATCCCGCCCCCCGCAACGTCTGCCGCTGCTGCTACCATCGTAACGCCTCGCCGTATCGGCTAAAAAGGCGACGAAGCCTGAGTTGAAGTCAGCTTTGCTCGAGACCGTTTGCAGTGCTTTGTTCTACGACCCGCAGATCACGCTTCGGTGGATGGAGGCGAACAACGCTACGCAGGTGATGGGATAGGAGGGGATGGCGGGGTGTAGCATGGGTGATGTGGTGTGGTGTGGTGTGGTGTGTTGTGGCATGGTAAAGCAGGGTATGGTGTGTTGTTTGCGTGGCATGGTGGTATGATTTTGTATGGTATGGTGCGATAGAGTATCGTATGGTGGTATGTATGGTAGCGTGTGGTGTGGGACGAAACGATATGGTACTGCACGCTGCGGCACGGTGTTGTATGGAACGGAATGGCATGATACGGATGGTGTGATCTGGAAGGTGTTGTATGGTACGGTATTGTTCGGTACGGTATTATTTTGTACGGTATTATTTGGTATTCTTTGGTACGGTATTGTATGGTAAGGTATTTATTCGGTACGGTATTATTTGATACGGTATGGTATGGCATGTTATGGTACAACATAGTTTGGTTGGGAAATGTGGATCGCATGCCGTCAGTCCCCCGGGAGGAAACAGACGCAAAGTGCTTCGTAGGGTTTAGCGCACTTTTTGTGTTGGTTTCTATTATCAATAGTAGTCGCCAAGGCACTTTCTTGAGCTCTGCCACTACCGTTTGATTGTCCCTACACGGGCATGTTCCTGGTACAGCACTATACACCCTTTGCTGTGGTTTATTGTTGTCGTCGAGACGCGTGTTTGGTTGTTTGTCGCTAGGTGAACGTTCTTCCTCTCGGTTGTTTTCCCTTGACGCGTCCTTTCCGCTCTCTCGCCCGACCGCGAAGTGAAATGAAATGCAACGAAACACGCGATGGCTAGCCCAGGTTGTTCGTGTCCCTGTGCAGGCAAGGCGGGTGCTGACCTTTGCTTACCGTAGCTCTTGCCGCGCCCCTCTCCCATCTCTCGCCCGGCCGCGAAATGAAATAATATCGAAACGAAACAAAACAGGCGATGCTCACCCAGGTTTTCGTAGCGCTGGAGGCGTCGGTGTTCGAATCCAACCTGGGGAAGAAGATCGTGGCATTGGGCCTTACGTCTCTCCTCTCTCTTCCGACTGCCTCCCTCCCGCCCGCGGTCACCTCTGTTTTACCCCACGCCTTCAGTGCCGTCGTCAACGTGAGTGATTCACGCGCTCGTGCTGTGTGGCGCTTTGCTTTGTCGGGGTGTGTTTTGGTGTGGGGGGGTTTGCTTTGTCGGACGTGGTGTGCCTTGACTTGAGCGATGTGCTTTGCGTTGTGGTGTGAGCTTTGCTTTTCTTTTCAGATATTACGAAATACGCCAGCTGTGAGTTCCGTCGGTTGAGTGGCTGATACTATGTTTCGCGAGCTGCGTGATACACCCGGCGCGCGTTGTGCTTTAGTTTTGTGGGCTGTTATTTTGATGTGTGCTTTGCTTCTTGGGGTTCTTCTGTTGTTTTCTGTGCGGTGCTTCGCTCGAATGTGTACCTGGCAGTGCTTACCTTTGGTTTGTGGTGCTTCGGCTCGTGGGCAGTGCTTTTTTTAGCGTGCGCTTTGCTACTCGCATGAAGTGCGTGCTTTGCTGTGTGCGGTGCACTTCGCTTTCCGCGGATTTTTTGTTTTGTTTTTAGCGATGTGCTTCGTTTCGCTTTGCACGGTGTGTTGTTTTTTATTCATGGTAATCTTTGCACGGTGTATTTTTTGTTTGTCTAACGCGGTGTATTTTTTTTTCTTTCATCTGGAACGTGTTTGTCTTTGTTCGATAATAAAAAATGATTCCGTTGTATTTCTTGGTTTGCTTATTGTTAACACTCTAGCCGTCAATCTTGTTTTTCGTACCAATACCTTCCTTTTTTTGCTTTTTCCCTAGTTCTCGAATTTACCACGACACCGATCGACCGTCTTTCGCGAAAATGTCGGCTGACGGTCTAGGTGTGGCCCGTCGAGGACTCTGCAGACTCAATACACTAGCTTGAGTGGGGGAGGTCTCTTGTTTAGTTTTTGAAGCCATCGGCGGACGGATAAAAAATACTGCCTTTTAGGGCGTACTGCAGTCCCGTTTTGGGGGTAACCTACTTAGGGTTTGACTGGTTTGTCCCCACAGCGGGACCGCAGTTTGCCCTACAAGGAATGAGCCGCCACACTTCCACATACCACTCTGTCCCACTATATAAGCACCGGTTCTACACTATTTTTCAAACCAAACGGGTGCGTATACTTCGGGACCCTGTGGCGATAGGATGCACGCCGTGCGTCAACCTTGGCCCGTCGCTCCCGTTGCAATATGAGCAAGCGCATTTTTATTTCCGCTGCTACCTCGGGCCAGCGTGAGTATGTCGACCGTGGCCTCATCCCTCGACAGGATCAGGGTCCCTTGACGACTGCCCGTCATTAGGGTAAGGACGCCGCCCGCAGACCGACGTTGTCGTTTGGGTCTTGTGGCTTTCCCGACTGACCTACCACCTCTCTCTGCCGCGCGCGCAACCTCGTCAACACGCCAACCCCGGGGTTTTCACTCCCGAAGCTTGTAACCGAGGAAGCCAAGTTCCTAGCCGAGATTGCGGAGCAGGAGTCGAAGGAGGCGGAAGAGGGGGATGACGATGATGACGACGACGACGAGGAAGAGGATGAGGAAGAGGAGGAGGAGGAGGAGGACGATGAGGACGGCTTCGACGATGACCAGGACGTGAAAAACGAGGAGGACCTTGTCTACATGAAGAACTTTCACGCGTCGGACAAGGCAAGCCGCGGGTCTCAGGCGGGCGGACTATCGCTTTTTCTTTTCGTTCCGCTGTTTTTATCTTGATCTTAAACGACTCGTGTCCTCTTTAATTTTGAGTGATTTTTGGTAGTTCATGTTCAAAGCCTCGGAGATTTCTATCAGCCTTGTCGATTTTGTTTTATGCTTTAATTTTCTCAGAGTCTCCGAGTTTTTCGTTATGATTTTGTTGGGGAGTTTCACCGTTTTTTTTTTTTTTTTTCAGTCAAGCAGTCTCACAGTTTTTGCGAGAGGGGCTGACCGCCGCCGCCGACGTTATCACCAGTTCTCGTCTCCTTTCACCCCACGGACCGTTACGACGGTCACCTGGGTACCACCCGCGACCGCCATTGGACACCATGGCGTTTGTCCTAACTGCGTGGCGGTAAGCATTGATACCGCTGGTGATGCTGCCCTCACCTCTTACTGCTGACCCCCTCGGTGCGCCTTTGATAGCGACCGCGACAATGGTTGGCAGCTACGGTGTTATCAACCATTTAGGAACAACGTCAGCGTCCGGCAGTGAGGGTAGACTCGTGTTAGGGCGCGAGTGCCGTGGGACTCCTTGCATCGTACTCAGCTCAAACATTAATTTTGATCACCCCCCAATCATGCAGTGGGTGTTGCCGCGATCACGTGTTTTCGTGGCCTCTCTTGCCCTCTGAAGCCCAAAGGAGGCTTGAAACTGTGGGATCGTTGTCGGCATCGTGTGGTGCGCTTTTACGGGGGACCATAGTAAATAGGGCCAAATATTGTTCGTAAAAATAGGTAAACATATAGGTTTTTGTGTATACCATAGGTCCTATTAACTATGGCCCCCCGTATTAGTGGCGCGGGTAGAGACATAAGAAGGGCGCGGGGCATGAAAACACATGCTCGAGCGAGATTGTACAATGAGATAGCCGGCGTAGCAGGATTGTGAATTGCGCAGTACTGCCTTCAATCGACCTTGAACGCGGAGAGCGCGCGCGTGTTGGGGCGGTGTACTCAATTGTCATGCATGGCCGTAGTCGTATGACCATGGGCCCTCGCACCCCCCCCCGAGGCCGGAGCGGGACACATCGGGTTTGGACCGACCAGGCAGGCATTGCCTGCGCCAAGGGCGAAGCGCCGGTGGGTGTTCGGTGGGTCGCATGGAGGGTGACCTCTAGCTTACTGTGAAAATCGGCGCCTTGTGCTTACTATCTTGCAAATGGATGACAGCGTCAAATGCCGGGTGGGGGGGAAGTTGATTTGGCTTGGGAAAACATCCACATGGCTTCCTGGTATTTGTAAACTTGCAGAGCGCGGGAAGAGAAGCGGCACCAGCCTCTTTCCCCCGTTCCCCGTGTTTCGAAGCATCTCCCGACCGCAAGCAGCCCCCTTTGCCCGTTTCCACGTTCGAGCTAAAAACACCTCGGTTCTGCTTTTTCGCTGATGCCGCGGGGGTGATTTTTTTTTTTTTAACGCAGGAGACGATCGAGGACTACCTCAACGGCTGGAACGACGAAGACGAGGAGGATGAGCAGTTCTCGACTCCGATAGACGATGTCAGCCTCAGGATATTCTTTTACGACGTGAGTGTAGTCCTCCGCTCTGGCGACACCCTGTGTACCCATCGAACATATCATGATTTGGGTCCTCGGGGGTCGAAGGAGCTGGTTCTTAGCAGCTCCCCCTGCCTGTTTCCGATTCTGCAGGTCGGCGTGCGTGCGTGCGTGCGTGCGTGCGTTCGTTGTTTTTTTCACATGCGTACTCTCGTGCGTATTCTCTTTAGCGGAATTGCATGCATGCAGTTGGTTTGTTGGTCTCACGTTCGTTCATTTTCTTGTAGCACGAAGTCAGCAATCAACAGCAGCGTGTGTCTACGCATGATGCGACAGTAGATCATGTTGACGATGTTTTATGATCTACTGTAGGCCCTACCATTGTAGGAAGAATAGTGCTCGACTCCGATGGATTATGCCAGCCTCGCGGTATTATTCTACGACGTGAGTGTCACGCTCCGCATACATCGGCCAGCGAGCCAGCCGGCAAAACAAGCAAGGTGTGCTGTTTGATCCCCCACGAAATATAGGATTAGCCGCCGACGCATACAGACTGCACACGCCAGGTCTATATGATGCAATTGGGTGTTACTTTCGGCGGCTACAGAGCCCAGCTAGCCCGCGATAGAGTAAAACTTGGGATATAAGCCGTTCCAGGCGAAGCAACTCTCCCGGCGGGTTTGATGTGGTTGGTTGGTTGATGGCTTGCTTGGCCACGAAACGGAGCAGACGTAAACACCCGCGGACACGTCCAGAGATCGAACGGACACGACCAGAGAACGAATCGAGATTTGAACAGAACGAAACAAAAGCACCACGAAACGGAACGAAAGACCTCGGAAACGAGAACCCAATCAAGGACGAAAACGAACGCGAAAACCAAAAAATCGTTTCCAGACGAAAACCGAAGCCAACACCACACGCGAAAAAAAAGAAACCAAAACCGAAACCGGTACCACCAAACGCAATACCAAAGCGCAACACGAAGCGCAAACAAAAAAAAACAAATCGGAACGAAAAACTCACAACGATTGCGGACCTGAACCGAACGCTGCCTTTCTTTGTCGGGCAGTCTTTCCGCACTGCGAACGAGCGGGAGCCGGCAGCGATGCTGCAGCTCCAGCAGCAGCTCAAGCCTGAAACGCTGAAGGAGTGCAAGGACCACTTCGCCGAGGCGCAGAAAGAGCAAAAAGCGGCGGAAGCGGCTGCGGCTGCGGCAGCAGCGGAGGCAGCGGCGTCGGTAGCCGGGGGGGTACCGGCGGCCTCCACATGACATCACGGTCATGAATCTCGCGGTTAGCGGCGTGGCAGGTTGCGCGGGTTGAGGGACGAAAGAGCGAGAGGGGGAGAGGGGGAGAGGGAGAGAGAACAACAACGAGCGAATGAGAAGGAGAGAGCGAGGGAGGGGGTCGGCAAGCTGGGGTGACTTGTCTCGCGACGCACCTTCTTCTCGGACGAAGCGGTGGAATCGGGGAAGGCGAGAGGAGGGAGGAGGGGTGCTGGGCGACGCACGTACGCCGCGAACGCGACGCCGTGAAGGCCGGGGAGGAGAGATGGGAAATGGGACTGGGGGGAGGAGTGGGGGAAGCGTTCTAGGGACAGGAGTGGAGGAGAAAGACCGAGGGGTGAAAGACGGGAGTCTTTCAGAAAACGATCGCTCGCTCTGCCGTCTTTTCCATTCCGTGACAACCGATTTTTTTTTCCTGAGGTTTTGTTTCGGCTGTTTTGGTGAGCGCTTTTTAATGTGGATGACGCCCAGAATCGTGTGTTGCTTTCTCTTTTTGTATTTTTTTTTTTTTCTTCTTTTTTTTGTATTTTGTTCTCCGTGAGTTTTTTCTTTTTCTTTTTCTTTTTTTTTTCTCGCGACGCTTTTCGTTTTCGCTTGTCGCTTGTCGCTTTCTGTTTCGTTTTTTTTTTTTGTTCTTCAGTTGTGCAAGTGCGGTGCTGTGCACCTTTCGCCGCAAGGGCTGCGACGAGCTAAGAAAGAAGTGCACGGCTTGCTTGTGTCGGCGACCGGGAAGTTCCCATAAGAGGGCCGGTCCTCGCACACGAAGTACATTTTTGCACTTTTGTTAAAAGATAGCGACATCACGATTGGTCGCTCGGTCTGTCTGTCTGCCGGTCCGTCGCCTGCGGGTTGATGATTTTCTCCTCGCGTGTGGAACCAGGAGAAGGCTGAGGCTAGCTAGCTAAGGCTGCGTTAATGGGTTGTACCTTATCCTGTCCTTCTTTCTGTGACCGTAAAGCAAATCCGTGTGGCTGCGACATCATTTCATACCACACACCACGAGAATTATTGACTGGGGGGGGAGCAAGGGTGGGTTGGGCGCGGGGGGGGGGGGGGGGGGGGGGGGGTGACTTACATGGCATGCATTGAGCCGCACGGTCTCGCTCGGCGTCGATCCTGCTGTGTGGGATGGGTGAGCGGGTATGTTTCGTTTCAAAATGTACCTGGCAGTCATTTTGCCCGGCGGGGTGGAGCGGCAGCTGTGCGAAGCGTGCGCTCTGCGAATATTTTCCGGTCCTCTAGATTCTTGCGGGTTGTTTGATTTTCCTCTTGTCTTGTCTTGGCTTTTCTGCTTTAGGTGGGGTTTTTCTGCAGGCGTTTTATGTGGATATCGCGTTGGCCGCACGTTTGGAGGCGTTTTTCACCTCGACCTGGATATCGCGATGGCCGCAATATTGGAGGCGTTTATCACCTCGAGCTGAATGTTGCCGAAACCCCCAAGGCGTTCTCCCCTTTGTTGAACACGCCTCATGAAAGAAAAGGAAATTATTACCTCTTAAGTTAATATTTCTCCTCTGGTGGTAGTGGCAAATTGTTATTTTTTTTTCCACTTTTTTTTGTCCTCTCTGTATATCATTTTACAGTACGTCGTACGGTAGTGGTGGAAATTTGATTTAGAAGAGAGGGAGCGGACACGCGCTTGGCATGTACGAGAGACCCAGGGTAGGTGTGTGCGAGGCCCAGGGTATGAAATTTGACGTTCCATCACAATCAACATGTTTCCTTTCCTTTTTTTTTTTTTTTTTTTTTTTCTTGTGCCCTTTCGAAGAATAATCCTCCTGGTTACGCCAAGCTACCCAGGTGCGAGTTCAACCCACCAAGACGGGGGTCGTTTTCTCGACTCTTGTCAACGGAGCGATTCAACGGCAGGGCGTGTTTTCTACTACAGCTGTAGTGAAAAAAAAACACACACACACATACACACACAAAATAATGTTGAAAAAAAAACACACACACACAACATAATGTACCGGAGCTAAATCCCTCTATATATATACCCCTTTTACCCACTTTCAAAACCCTCTATGTAACCGTTTCGCCCTTTTATCACTGGTTTATATGGAGAAACCAACATCTGACTTTTTTTTTTCGAGTGTTTTGTCCTCACCAAGCGAGTGCAAGCCTAGCGGGGTGACCATCCCCTACCGTAGATCATACCGGACTTCAGATTCAGAGGGAACATGCGTCGAAAGGAAGAAAAAACGCGTTGCAGCACGTATCGCACGGAGCATATAACCCATGCCGAAAAGCTGGGGGTGTAGGGTGTGCCCGAGGCACCAGGCACAACGCAAAATACGCCACCGTCACGCACGGCGCGTGATGCTCGTCGCCGTACTGCTGTGCTGCGCGCTCCCACTGTTTCACGCCTCGGAGAGATCAGATGGATCATGATCTACTGTAAATCTTTTACAGCAGTGGCCCACCTGCCATTGTGAGAGGTGGTGCAGACTGAAGGGGTTGTAACCCTTGAGAAAATCCGAGGCCCTCTGGCTTAGCAGCCAGTGAACTCCGGTTTGTGTGTGTTTTCACTACTACAGTAGAGCCATACCCCAACCTCTGTCTGAGCTAACAGTGAGCGCTGACTATTAGCTCGGTTGTTAGTGTGTATCACCAGTAGATTCCTCACGCTGCCACAGCTGCTGGGAACATTGATGCACTTTTTTTGAGCCTCGAAAAAAGGCCTGAGTCGACAAAGGTGCTTGAACCCTCCGACAACCCGTCTGAGCGTGGGGACCACCTTGCAAATGAATGCTGAGTTTGCTGTGACGCTGCAGAGACGGGCGGATAGGTGTAACAGGTAACAATGTGCGCCCGCAGTCAAGAAACATCATCATGTTGAGAAAAATAAAAGGCTCAGACAGCAGATCGGCGAGAAAAATAAGAAAATTGGGTTACGAAACGCGGCTCAGCATCAGCTGGGGCAACTCTGAATCCTATACAATGGAGTTGGATCGAGGTCGGGAAAAATAAGACACTTGAGCCTGGACACCAAATCGACGTTTCTTAACACCGGGCGTCCCCTGCTTTAGTTCTGAATGTCGCGGGAGCGATGGAAGCTCAAAGTTTAACGTACACCCGGTTGTTGGCTACAAACGTCCACGACACTACCGCAACTCTGCGGCTGACACGTTCTACGATAGAGGTAGCACATTTCCGCATTTTTTTGTTTTTCTGAATAACGAGGCTCCTTGACCCAAAATCGTCGGAATGCCGATCTTGCTTCGAAAAAAGATGTTTTGGTATACTTGGGCGATCGTTTTTTTATTATCGGGATATAATTTGAGTTTTGCTGAAGTCAGGAGTCGGGTGAGGCGGGGCGGGGAGCTCCTCAAGTGAGGAGTCTCAGAAAAATTAGGGTGTACCTCTATCTATCGTATAACGCCTCTGCTGCTATGTACCACACCTATGCTACAGCCTCCTTGTTGTGTTATGATACTGCCTGCTGATCTTAACACTTGTAGCTCGAAGGGCACGAAGAGAGTCGGCAGATCATGTCATATGACATGCACGGACCACCCGCAACCAACCGACCTAGAGACAGACAGACGTGAAGTGATGGCGGGGGCCAGGTTGCGGATCGTCCGTTTTTTTTTTTGTAAACGGGATATTTCAACAACGGCGCCGAAGCAAACACTTTCAGGGTGTAGGGTCTATGCGGACGCTGTGGAGACACTTTGCGGGTCGATCACATTGCGGCGGAAATACCATTATTATTCTTAGAAAAGGTGGATTGTTGCAGAAAGTGATTATTCTGCAGGTAAAACCGTAATAATATAAAAAGGGTATTGATATTTGCTACACCGGTGACGGTGTCCTAATTTCTTATTTGCGACACCCGACACCCTCCTAAGCCGCCTATTAAAAAAAAGAAATTACGACACCGGTTTCGCAAATAAATACTGTAGCATTGCCCAATATAAAAACACAACACGTTTTTTAGCGGGCAGATGCGACGTTTTCTATATATTTTCCCCCCATCCCATTCACTGATTCTCTCTCTCTCTCTCTCTCTCTCTCTCCTAGTCGTAACTCGGATCCGGGGTCACAAGGCAGGCTTTTCTCCCTCCTCCAAACTACGGTCCTTGCCTTGGCAGGCTTTTTTATTGCGAGATGACTTCAGCCCTTTCCTTTCCCTCGTCGACTGGCATCGAATTAATCGCGCCCATCATACCAACGGGAGTAAAGTTACTCCCAGTAGGCGCTCTCAGCAGTTGATTCCGGGCGTTTCTTATCATATCTTTGCGAATAAACTCAAAACTTCGACCCACAGGGGATATTCGCACTCCAGAATCAAATCTGAACAACATCCAAGGGTGTGCCACTAGCCCATCGGGGGGCGACCGGCTCTAAACTCTTTTATCCTCGTATGGGCTACTACTGCTGTCGTCATACACGTTGATACTTACTGAAGCAGCCCATCATGCTGCTGTACGCACGCCCCCGTCCGTCAAGGGGTAGAAGTAAGTGCATTCTCCTGACATCTTTGCGTACGAGTGATCTACAGGCAGTTAATACTACCAGGTATTAATATTACGGGGGACCATAGTTAATATGACCAAATATTGTTAGTAAAAATGGTTAGATATATAGGTTTTTATGTATACCATAGGTCCTATTAACTATGGTCCCCCGTACTAGTATACCTGGTAACTATTAATACCTGAAGAATAAAAACCTAACGGTTCGTTTCTACTTCAATGCACTCGTAGCTCCCGCTTCTTCCCATGAACCCGCTCATGCGAAAGGATTCTGCACATACATACCTGGCAGAATATCTAATCACGGTTCCCTTCTACAAGTTCCCAACTGAACCTATTAATAGCCGCTACGGCGATGGCCCCTGCGCAGTACTAGTAATAGCGGGCGGCTTGACTCTGTCCTCCTACTTATTGTACGTACGTAGTAGTGCTGACTATCCTATGAATCAATATTACCCACCTGTGGGGCTCGGGCAGGGGCCGCGTCCGACGCCAACGACTGGGCGCGTGGTTCGTGTCTACGATACAATTATTAATTTTGCCGAATTGGATGACCTGCTGCGGCTGGAGGATATGGAGCCGGTCAGGAGAGGGCAGTGTGAGAGTGCGATGAGCGAGAGCGATACCGACTCCGAGTGGGAGATCCAGATCCGAACACATGATCGTGCTTCGAAGTTGGAAGCGGTGGAAAAGATACACCTTGCGAAACGCCTCCGAAAATGATTTAAAACTTGAAGCCCTCGAGCGATCATGCGATCATCCCGAGTCTAGGAAAGATGTCGCAGTTCTCTTGCAACCGCTAGATATATTTTTCGTCTTGGAGCTAATATCAACTAGTTCTATCCCATTTGTACCAATACACTCATGATAAGTCGAGTGAGACAGGTGGCGAGAGATAGAGAGATGCCGTCTTCAAGGCGGGGCCATTAGGGACATATCCCCGTGTTCCACTCTCGAGGCGGTATCGCTGACAGCAAACCTTCTTCTGACTCCACTTTGCAGTTGCATTTTGCTCTACGCAGCACACACAACACAGCACCAGCTGGTACCTATCCCATAGCACCCAACCTGATTAATCGAATCCCAGCAACACCGCCGCACTCCTCCTCAGCTCAACTCCTTGCAACTACGCGAGCGACCAGTGACCCCCTTTCTGCAAACACGACATCGTTGACTACAACAACAACAGCAGCAGCAACAACAGCAGTGTCTGCTTCGCCAACCAACATGAGGACCACATCTCTGTGCATCGTGGCCGCCTGCTGCGGCCCCACCTCCGCCTTTTTGCCGACGCCCGTCACGGGCTTCGCTGGGTCCACAACCTCTCTCACCCGTGCGCAGCAGTGTTCCGGAACAATATCGCTGTCATCGCCGCTCCGCATGAAGGCCGGAGGCGGGGGAGACAATGGGGCACCTTGGGAAGCTTTGACGACGGACCTCGCCAAGAAGCTTGCTGTAGCGGCGACGGTCGCAGCTGTGTCGTTTGCGGCACCCGGGGATGCTCTCGCGGCTCGGTCGGGCGGGAGGATGGGGGGGCGGTCCTTCTCTTCCCCCTCGGTGAGAACTTATGGTGCTGCTGTAGCGAGAGAAATAGGCTTTGCAACTATCTTGTACTCGTAAGTGATGCTGTGATCATGATCACTCGACCTCAACTGCACGGCTGAAGTTGCAGTGCGAGTCTGATACAGCAGTGCTCGTACAGCAAGACAGGTGGCGTCGTCGAGGCCCTAAGTGTGTAGGTCTGGTCGAAATTGTAATGATGGTTTTATCTTCCGTTCATTTTCGAACTGAGCGGTATACTGGTGCACCAGGTACCAGGTGTCTTCTTGTACGAGTCTCGTATGTAGTGAGAAGAGGTTGCGAGCAATTACTCGGAGGCAGAGCTACTGCTGCTGCTGCTGCTACGCGTAGTGCTTGCAGTTGGGCGGATTGGGGCAGCAAGCAGCCATATTGCATGGTAAGATGCATGCCCCGCGTGGTTTTCATACGTAGCATGGCCTTGTTGCTGTACGAAGCACGTATTAATAGCAGCGGTAGAAGGTTAAGGTTGGCCACGTGTCGAGCGCTTTTGCTACGAGTTCGTACGAGGTACAAGTCTGTATCTAAGCGTTTGGTGCAGTGTGTTGTGTGCCTTTTTGTTGTCAGCAGCAGCACAGGCCCCTGAGGCGTGAGGGACGTGTAGTGGAGTCGGTGAGTGACAGCAGTCTACCTGGTAGGCGCTGTGGCTGTTACACGAACACGAAGCCATCACCATACCGTCACCCATCATCTGATCGTCTCATCGTCACCCCCCTCTTCACCTCAAGAGCATGTACAAGCAATCGGAGATGGCGGCGGTGGTATTATCATTGTTGGCTTTCAAATAGTCTTCGATTTCACCCTTAAAAAAATACGGGCTGGTTATCGTATCACATGGGTGATCAGATAACGATTTCGTCGAAACCATGGCTAAAACCGCAGTCCCGTTTCGGGGACTAACCACTTGGAATTTTTAGTGGTTTGTCCTCAAAACGGGACTGCGGTCCTCAAAGGGTCATAACCCTGTTAAAACCGCAGTGCCGTTTCGGGGACGAACGAACCACTTGGAATTTGATTAGTTTGTCCCCAAAACGGGACTGTGGTCCTGAAAGGGTTAAGGCAGGGGGCACGCGCAACGAAAATGGTAGTTTCGGAAATATCTCGACGAGGCCTTTTTCCTAAACGCATCGCTCGGCGTTTGCACCTTCTTTTCGGTCGAGAAATTCAGCTTCGAAATTCATTGGAGGGGGTGTGTTATTTTACCACACAGGTGGTAAGGTAGTAGGTGGCGTGTTCTTGCGTTCGTGTTTCTGCGCTGCGACGATGGATACCCCTGGAGCCGGAGCAGCTCGACCGTGCTCGTGGATCGGTCAACTCTGGTGACAGTAGTAGTAGCACCGTCGCCTCTCCTGCTCCCCATCAGTACCTTCCTTGCCTTCTGAAGTATCGAGACAATATTGTCCGGTGATGCGGTGGGAACTTGGGGTCTTCAGTCTAGAAATATAATCTACGAGGGTACAAACTACATGCTTTGCAGTAGAAGTACGCAGCATCATCGTACTGCTATCTGTACGTGGACCAGTACCGGGGGGCGTATGGCACGTACCACTGCTGTGGACGGAACTACAAGAACGTTCAGGCATCAATACACTACTATTGATAAACGCCTCTTGCGTTTTCGTCCAGATAGGTCGTAGCAGTACCCAACGTACTACAATACGATAGCTTTTTCATTCCCCTGTTCGTAGGTTTGCTCTTGTTTTTCTGTCCAAGCACCTGAACCTAGTGTGCCCTCTCCTCTCTTGCTCACCTTCCCGTGAAGAGCCTTCAGTTTACCCACGGGTGCAATCGTTTTCCAGCTCTCGATTTTCCCAGAACTGGATCAGTACCGAACAAAGTGTCTTGAGGTGTTTTCGGAAAGATCTGGCCGAGAGCCTCCTGAAAATGTAGTGTTCTCGGACTCAAAGCACCCTTACCGCTGTCGAGAAAGAAAAACTTGGCGCTGAAAAACAATCGGACTTGACCCTGCGCGCACTTAACGCTCTCGAAGTGGTTTGTTTTTTACGAATTGAGCTGTCGACTAAGCTCATGTCTCGATTCAAGCTTACCCTGGTAATATGCGTATACACTTTGGTACTATAAATACTTCTTGCCATCGTTCTTATCGCGTGCCTGCTATTCGATACATCGAAGTGCGCTCATCGTATTAACAGCACAGCAGGAGTAACAAAAACGTCGAGCACAACACACAGCAGCGGCGTTCTATTCGAATGTCATACCTGTCGACGTTTGTTATTAACAGTAGAGTACAACTGCTGTGTACTCCGTATTCTGACGTTTTTTCTGACAAGTGGCCTCCCACCCCTCCATTCGCTCCCACCCCCACTGCTTGCTCGCAGCGCTCCGCCGCCCCGTCCCGCTCTTACGCACCCTCCCGATCGTACGGAGGCGGCGGGCCCTCCATCATCCCCGTCCCGGTGCCGATGGGAGGTTATGGTTACGGGTCGCCTTTCGGATCGCCTTTTGGGTTTTCTCCGTTCCGTCCGTCGGGGGCGTTATTTTACGGGGGCGGTTTCGGAGTGGACCCCATTGATTTGCTGGTTCTTGGCGGCGTGGCGTACGGGGTTTCGCAGCTGGTGAAGGTGCGAGCAGGCGGTAGTGCTTCGGGGGGTCGGGGGCGAGACGGCGGTAGGTTGGGGGGGTGACGGTTTTTCGTGTGAAATTGGTGTTGTACGTAGGTGTTGCCGGTTTTGACGCTGGACCTGGTGGGAGGGGGGGTGGGTGGGTTATTGTCGGTCGTTTACGATCGTGGTGAAGATGCTAGTAGGCGGTGGTGGAGGGAAGGGAGGGGCTAGGCGATGGGCGTCGGGGGGTGTATTCGATAGGAGATATGTACTCGATCTCAAGCATGGCCGTAGTCGTATGACCGTAGGCGTCGGGGGGGGGGGGGTGTACTCGATATCATGCATGGCCATAGTCGTATGACCATAGACCTTCGCATCCCTACAATGCCGGGACGGAACACGTTGGGTTTTCACGTACCAGACAGGCGTTGCTTGCACCAGTAAAGGGATGGGGGGGGGGGGGGGTATAGCTCAACCATGTAGCGGGTTTGCCCGCACCTTAGCTTGTGTCCCGTACGGTGTCGATATTCTGCAGACTGTCGAAATATTCGCCCGTCCTTGCTCGCGGTGCCCATAATCCTTTCCCACTGCAGCTGCTCTATTGCCCGTATCTCCACAATAGTTTGAAGACACTTATACACCAAAACGCGGGTGCAGTTTTGATAGGGTTAATACGGGGGACCATAGTTAATACCAGGGACCTATGGTATACATAAAAACCTACCTTGGTATATATTTATAACCATTTTTACCGACAATATTTGGTCCTGTTAACTATGGTCCCCCGTAATAGTACACTTACACTGCTCTAGCGGTGTAACCAGTTCAAGAATATCCAGCTGAAGGCCATGGTACGGATAAGACCATGTAAATCGACGTGCCTTGAGAAAAAATACTTGAAATTAGTGTAGGATACTTTTTTCAGCAGTATTGGTGCAAGATAATTCCATATTGGAGATGAGACATTTTTGGGTTTGTCGCAGGATGCTCTCAAAATGGGTACGTCACTGCACTATCACGGGGGGGCATAGTAAATAGGACCTACGGTACACACAAAAAACTACAGTATGTATTTACCTAATTTTACTACTACGGGGGACCATAGTTAATAGGACCAAATCTTGTTATTAATAGCAAAAATAGCGAAACATATACCTGGTAGCTGTTCGTGTGCACCTTACGTCCTATTTAATATGGTCTCCCGTAATAGCATTATTTTGTCCTGTTTACTATGGTCCCCCGTAATAGTATCGGTATGGCGTGACAGCCGCCACGTGCTGTGATATACCTGGGAACCATATCGCGCACGTGTCTCCTCACCTTGCCCCGCCTGATGGTGTTATATATGTATATCTGGTCTCCTGTCAAGCAGGGCGGAGGGCCGAGCTTTGGCAACCTGGACGACTCGCCGCCGTCTAGCCTAGGGGAGGGAGTGGACGTTTTGAAGTTGCAGGTGGCGATTAACTGCGGCGACAGGAGCCGCAACTCCATCCTCGGTGAGATACTTGAAGAATGAAAAAATCCCCCGTTTTTTGCAAATGCTTGCGCACATCATATCTAACGAGGGAGAGTCCCTGAGACAGTCGATACAGCATTGGGGTACCCAATTTTAAGAACATCTGTTTCTCGAGACGTTTTTGGAGATGAGACCAGGTGAGTAGGCTTGTCCCGAGAAAAAAACTAGTTGCAATTGGTGTGAGAGGATGTCCGCAGTACTGAAGAACAAGACCACGCAAATGGCGTTTGTCACGGGGTGGTCTCGTGGTGGGTACCCCATTGTGACCGTCTGTAAGCAGAGTTGCCACTAGGGATAAAATTGCGGCTATACAACTAAAACGTGACGATACGAATTTTGTACTTTTGATAGAATGCACCTTAATAGTATATGGGGGGGGCGGGGGGGGTGGAGGGGGGACGCACGTTCAGTTTGCTGATATTGCGCCGTCGGCTGGTGTGACGCTTCTTCGTTTATAACCCTTTTAGGACCGCAGTTGCTTTTTGGGGACAGACTAGTAATATTTATAGTTGTAATTTGAACGGTTTGTCCCCTACACAGGACTGCGGTGCTAACAGGGTCAAGATAATTCGGGTAGCTATTGCTCTACGTGACTGCGGCGAGAGGAGAGTGTGGCATATATTATGGTGGTGTTATGACCTGGTTAGCAGGATATAGCGTTGGGGGGGGGGAGAGGCGACCCTTTTCCCTGTGTTTATCGTACCGTGTCAACGGCGATTGCCACCGCATGACAATCCCACAAGCGCGTATTATACCTCGACTTGAGAGTTTGTAGCACACCTAAAATATACTATGTTGTACCTCGACTTAAGAGTTTGTAGCACACCTAAAACATACAATGTTGATGACGATTATAGCAACGAGCAATACAACCATGCATAACCACCCTGGCCAGTTCAACGAGAGGCCTTAAGTGGTTGCTGCAACTTTTTTTTTGTTCAATGCAGGCACAGCAGTAGTCGTCGCTTCGCATGTAGACGCAGTTTCGGCCTTTTCTGGCAGCGCTCGACGTCTAACCTTCTACAAGTGGGAAAGTACTATGAACAGTCGAGGGTCTTCCCCGCCCCCCCCCCCCCTCTCTACACCCTCCTTTCTTTTTGTATTCCGCCCCTCCTCTGCTATTCTCTGTGCCCCCCACCCTCCACTTTTCTTTTCGCCTTTCCCGTTGTGTCACGCTTTGCTCATGGTGTGACGCTGATCACGTGCGTATTTGTGTACCCTCCTCTCCCCTCGCATACAACGCACACACCGCACGGAGCACATGCAGCGCGTGCAACACGTCAGAGCACATACAACCCACACTGAAAAACGCATTCAGCGCTCATCGTATTGCCCACGATGCACGCATTTCATACAGCTCATACATATTCCGCTCTACGACTGGTGCAACGAGCGTGCGTACACCGCGGAGGGGTCCTGGATTACGTTCCCGTTCTGGAGGACACGCTTAAAATGCCTTCGACGCGCACAATTTATACCTGGTACAACTCTTACAAGGCTTATTACGTGTTTACTTTGCGCAAAGGGGATACCATTCGAAAGGACGCCCGGTCCCCCGGCGCCCACGCTCATAGGGCCTATTGTATACAACACATATAATTCATACACCTCATACAGCGCATACAAAGTGTTTCACGCTTGCATTGCCATATTACGCGACACGTACAATTGACACACCTCATACAGGGCGTCCAACGCGTTTTACGCGTAATTTGCCCTGATACAGGACGCATATAGTTCATACACCTCATACAGCGCATACAACTTGTTTTACGCTTAAATTGCCCTGATACAGGACGCATATCGTTCATATACCTCATACAGCGCATACAATCCCCCCCCCCCCCCCCCTCCGCGCAGGGGTCCTGGAGGACGTTTCCACCCGAGGGGACACCCAGTCCCGCATTGGGCTTGCCGAGGTGGTGAGCGAGATCAGTCTTGCACTCGCCCGCAGGTCGAACGACTGGGTGGCGTCTGCCAGCGAGCTGGAGCACTTCAACAACCGTAATGCCGAGCGCGCCGAGGCTACGTTCAGCCAGTACACCATCCAGCTCAGGACGAAGGTGAAGTCTGTAGCTGTCAGCTAGCTGTTGCCTTCAGTAGTGGCTGCTTTGTAGTACTCAGCGGCTGAGTGATGTTCTCTCACCTGGTACGTTTAGTGGGGACTACTATTGCGTCGTAGCTGGCTGTTGTTTAGCTGTCGTGTGATGGGTGCTTCGAAGTACGAGTAGCTGTTGTGTAGCTTGCGCAGCTGCTGTGTAGATGTTGCGTAGTAGGTGTAGCGCAGCTGTAAGGTAGATGTTGCGTAGTAGGTGTAGCGCAGCTGTTGGGTAGTAGATGTTGCGGAGCTATTGGGTAGCTACTAGGTAGCTGTCACGTGGCCATTGAATAGCTATTGGGTAGCTGTTGCGCAGCTGTTGCTGCCAGGCAGGCACACTTTACGTTTCGAAGTTGGCGTGTTTCAAGGCACTCCTTGTCCTTGAAATGGGCATTGGGGCGTTTGACGGCACACGAAGCCGTATTGCAACAGTAAGCAAACATTGTGTCCGTTGATTAAAAATCTTTGTAGCACACCCTCAAAAGCGTTTTTGCTTCCGTGTGTGCGTGTACGGCACGTACACAAAAAAACTTGATGAGGAGAGGACCTGCGAGGGTTTTTTCACCGGGTGCGAAGAAACAAAATACTGGTATGCCACTTGTGTGACGCAAGTTTACGCGAGTCGTTTGAAGCCATCTCCCCGGCATAAGCACCTGGCTCGTAATTGTATGCATATTTTTTTTATGACAGGCACCACGTGTTCCGCCCGGACTTCGACCGACGAAGCCGATGTAGAACCCGAATGAAAACCTACAGTGTGAACCATACACGGAAAACTGCACATTTTGACGCAGCTGTGATCGATCAATTATTGTATCTTTTTTAGACGCAGGTTTTGATTGTTCGTTCAATGTACGCCATTTAGACGCAGTTGTAATATATCATTTTTCGTATCTTTTTTAGGCGAAGTTATAAATGATCGATTCACGCACCTCAGTTAGACGCACTCATGATTTATGATCATCGCACCTCTTTTAGACGCAGTCATTATTGATCGATTAATGTACCTTTTATGTGTGAAGTCCCGGGGGTTAAACCTGAACCCCCTCCCTGCCCCCCCCACTCCCCCCCCATTCTTTTCCTTTTTTTTTTTTCGTCCATCGAAGATCGAGCGCGAAACGAACTCCGTCATCGGCGGGAAGAACATGTCCGCCCAGCGCTCCGGGGGAGGGGCGGCAGGGTCGTCCGGCGCCCCGACGGTGGCCGTGGTGAATCTTGTTCTGGCCCTTAGAGGGGACAGCATGAAGAGGCTCGGCCTCGACAGGAGCGTCAGCAGCATGTCAGGTCAGTAGTGGCCTTCACGATTGCCCCCCCCCCCCCCCCCCCCCCCCCCCCCCCCCCCGCTTCGAAGTTGATTTAGCCACTATGGTAGCCACTTTAACTCGTCATTGCATACTTCGTATATGTATATATAATATTTATATATATATTCGCCCCCGAGCAGTACCGGCCTTCTCGTAGGAAAACCCAGAATCATACGTTGGGCGAATATGCTTCACCCTTTCATGGCAAAATGCGTTGCCGTTTTGGGGACGAACCACTCGAATTTTAAGACGCTTGTCCCCCAAACGGGACTGCAGTCCTAAAAGGGTTCGTTTTGGCGTAGCGAGAATTTCAGACGGGTAGGTTCTTCCGATTTCCTGTACAGTGAGCTGAGCGCCTAGGCTACATAGTTTTCTTCATTAGGTGTTGGACACCCTCGGGAACCCTCGATATCGACCAAGCAAATGCTAGCCACCAGGCGCGGTCTCATGATGAGTGTACGAGCGAGTGACTATCCAGCAGTACTGATGGGATCATGTTGCGCCCGCTCCGCACGACTCCTTGCGTTCAACCATTGTATCTGAAAAGACGACAACCATTGTGTAGTTCCCCCAGTCAAGCAGACCCGCTGCTGCAATCGTTGTCACCTGTGACTCGTTACCGCCCCTTTCCCCCTCTCAAGCCCCAAGAGGGGTTGAGGTCTGCAGTAGGCTACTTTTGTTGACGTGTCCTGTTTTTTTGCGCGATGGCCGATACCGCTGGACTATCAGGTACCAGGTATGAGGTACGAGGTATCAGGTGGGGGTATACCCCCTTTGGGAGTGAAGTCTCGTTGTGGGGACGAAACACTTGGAAAGTAGAGTCAGGTTTCGGTCTGTATACAAATGCTCTACTAGCGTCCACACTATGGCTGGTAATATTTCCTCCCTTTGAACTGTGATGTGAACATTTCGCTGGGGTAACATTCCTGGTCGATGTTTCAACCATTTTGTCGTAGCTGGGCCGAGGTCTTCACCACCCCCTCTGCCAGGTAAAAATGACAGCAGCAGTGAATCATGCAGCAATAATTGGGCCCTAACAGGGTGTCGGCATGTGACGCTCATTTTCTCGGAGGCGATGACCGAGCGCGTCGGTGCAAGTTTGGGCCCTCAGTCCAGTTAGCCTCGTTTCTTTTCATTCTATTAATAGACAGTTTCCTTGCGTTTTTCAGTTCACTATTATTCAGTTCGTTTCACTTCGTTTCTTCCACACGCACGCGTCTTGTTTCAACCCCAACCCCTTCGGCGCGAGTCGACTAGGGGAGAAACTGATGAATGCTGTAGTGCCCTTTTCACGATAAAAATGCGAAGCGCGTACCGCAGTGCGGTGGGGAAAGGGTGGGAGAAGAGCCTACTACGCGACCCCGACCCGAGCTTTGCGGCTCAAGGAGGGAGCAGGGAAAAAAAAAAGGCGAATATGTTTAGATGGGATGCAAAACAAATAAACCCATTCAAACCCACAGATGGGTATGCTTCGCCCGGGTTCATGTCCGCCACCACACCACGATGTCACTCTTGCTAAGCACCCCATTTGCAGATGCACACAGATGCACATTGTAGACAACGCATGTGTCTACAGCAGTGTCGTACCCAACGTAAGAGCATATTGGTTACATTGACACACGACACGACATTGGAACGTGGAAGTGTGGCGAGCTTGAGCTGTTATTTTTACCAATCCGCCGGAGGATTAATACAAAAAAAAAGAATTGACCCTTTTTGTCCCCTAAATGGGGCCGCAGTACTAAGGTTAGGGTTAATACTAGAGATAGCACGGTTTAAGGCCATAGTCGAGATAATACCAGGTACATCGCCTTGTCGCGAGACAAAACTACGTGGAATTAGTACGAAGCATGGGATCATTTTTCCTGTAGTAACACGTTTTTGGGCGTGTCGCGGGGGTGGTCTTAAAACGTGTACCCCACGGTAGTGCAACCCTGGTAGGCTTGACCCTATAGAGAGGTGTGGTGTCACCATCGGAGGTCGTCAACCATTGCACTGGAGAGCTACGCGGGCGGTCGGGACCCCCCCCACCCTGGGCAATGTGGGCGTAAAATAAAACGTTGTGGAGACACGTAACAATGTACTACTTCACAGCAAAACCCGCGAGGTGTCGACAGCCTCTCAATTCGGCACGCCTAATGGTGTGCTGCATTTGTTCGATGTCTCCACAAGGATGATTGCACGCCGACGTTATGCAGGGGGGGGGCGGGGAGTCCCGGCCACCACCTGTGTACCCAATATTTTTTGGCCCGATCTGTATTTTACAGGTAGCGTATTTTGGTTGGATTGCTTTTATTTAGCCCAGGGGTTGTGTTTCAAACATAGCTTGGACATTTGTTTTAATAGACATCGTTGTTGAATGATATTCAGAGCTCCTCAAGCGAGGAGCTCGAAAAGATTAGAGTGCTTCTCGTACCTCTACCCTAGCCTAGCCCTAACCCTAGCCCCAGCCCTAACCCTAACCCTAACCTATTCAAGCCACATGGATGGGCGTCTCTTTTTAGCACACTCGAGCCCCTCACGACACCGCGGTACTTGCCAAGCATCCACACGCGTGTATTGAGATCACACACCAGCCTGCACATGGCGTCTTCTCAAGTCAGGAGCGCGGCAAAAAGTAGGTGCAGCACCCAATATGGTAACATGTGTCTTTATGCGGTAACCCCATATAATACCGGGTACAATGCGTGCTTGCCTTACAGGGATGGCACCTAATCTTTGTGAGATGCAGGCTTTCGGCCCACTTGAAGTCCTCTGTACCTCACACCAAAACCGATTTAGAGGAAAGCTGAAAAGCGTATATTATTACCCTGAGCCTATATCCCTATACTTGTTTTGTCATCACTCTTGCATTTGCTATGCTCAGCCTTGACAACCATGTACCAGTATACTCTGCCTGTAACCTCAACCCTAAGTGAGCCCAACACTTCAACCCGCACACGGGTCGGTCTGCTGTGAGCACATTCAAACCCATTATGATACCACGTCGCAAAGACGCTTACCCAACATCCGCGCTGCGCCCACTCCCGCCCGATTGCCACCTATCGCCGGCACCGAAAAACGTGGTACATGATACGACACGCAGGCCTTCGCGCAGCCTTGGAAACCCTCGCCGCGGGCGCCCTCTCCGACGGAGGCGAGAATGTCCTCGCGGCAGAGGTGCTCTGGACCCCGGAGGAGCCGTGGGAGGTGTTGACGAGGGAAGACGCCATCGAAGACTTCCCGGAGTTGATGGATTTGTAAAATGCACGCACAGAAAGAGGACGACGAGGAAAGGGGAGAGTGGGAACGCCGTTGACGCCTTCCCGAAGCGGATGGATGGTGTAAAACGTTACGCAGAGTAAGTCGTTACGTACAGAATGATGGTGGAGTAGGAAGAGGACGGGGTAGAGTTGGAAGTCGTTTTTTGTTTCAGGAGCAGCCGTGGTTGTGGGATTTTGAGGGAGAGGGAGAGTGGGCGTGCGCCTCTTGTTGTGGGTTGCTTCGCCAAGGGGCGGTTAGTCTCCAGGCATCTTTTCTAGGGGCAGTGCGTAACCGTCGTAGGAGGATCGGAGAGAGTGGAGGAGTTTTGTGTTGTGGTTTGTTTTGTGGCGTGCTTTTGATCGCAGCAGCAGCAACAGCAGCAGCAGCGGTGTCTGAGGAGCGCGCTGGACTTTGGGGTCCGTAGACGAGGCGTTGGAGGTGTGGCTTTTTCACCGCCGTGGTGGGGGAACGTGGATTTGGCCGCCACTTTTGCCGGAATATGCGTTCGAAGAAATTGCACCGAAAACGGGCGACGAAAAAAACGACGGAGACCGAGCCAAAGGTGTCGTCAGTTGGACGAGGTCGCAAGCGCTGTGGGGGTGCACGGAATTTCACAACATCTTTTTATACGTTCCGACAGCTTCGCTGTTGTTCTTGAGAAGAGGGGTCTGGGACGAGGTGCGCGGTTGTCGAACGTTTGTCTCGAAATCGAAATGTATCTCGGAGACTGTCCCCTTTATTTTTTGTTGTTGTTGTCGACCTTTAATCAAGTACCAGGTAGTTTCTGGCGGGCGTTCCACACTCCATATGTTTGGAGTGCTTTTATTTTGGTCTGGCTTGTTTAGGAGGTTGGTGTTGTGCAGGAAGGAAGAAGCCTCTACAGCAGTACTAAAAACCCGTGGGTAACGGTGCAGTAGATACAGGGCAGATGCCGGGTGCTCGGTGAGACCTTTCAAATAGAACGTTACTTTTTAGATATTCGGAGCACCCGTATGCGCGTGGAGGTGTTCGTAGAGGTTTTCGGTTGTCAGGCACCGGTATTTGTTAATATTCAGTCGATGGTCGAGCACATAATGTCCAGGCTCCTAAGTTACACATACATATGTGAGTAGAAGAAGGAACACAGCAATCACCTTACATGTACTTTACAAGGGCAAATCATAGCCCCGCAAGAGGTATGATCCAGTCCTATCTGCGTTTGTCTGTTTGTGCCGCTTGCGGTAGTTCAGTCGTAGGGGCCGCTCGAAATTTCGATTGTCGGGTTTCGATTGTCGCTCCTCTGTCCTGGCCACTCTGCGACGAAACCATCCACTCCTTTGGCCGTCTGTCATTAACTCATGTGCTGACGCCCATCAAGTTTCAGCCCCCTTTGCGCCACCCGTGTCTAGTTGCAGTTGAATTGGCAGCGCGCGAGTCTCCTCTGCAACATTCACGAATGAATGCGTCCATCCTGCCCCGCGGGCCAAATCAAACAGACGAACTACGCGTGGGTGTCTCCCGTTTCTTTAATCTGTTTGTAGTAACAGACAATCGCTGTGACTCCACGCCCACTTGCTGGACACGCCCGCCTTCTCGTTTTATCCGTGCGCCCCCCTTCCCGGCTCCCAATTCAGCTTGAACCACTCGCGCCTTCGCTTCCGCGCGTAGCATCTATGGCCGCGTGCTTTCTCGCTAAGTGCTGCTGCGGGTCTCGTTTTGTGCTATATAATACGCGTCCTTGCGATGTGAATATTCCCCACAAAATCTGGGTCTTCTGAGGTGGAAACTCCGAATGTGTCCGTCCGTCTGTCTGTCCTACGTATTTTTTTTCCAATGCTGAATCTAATTAACGCTCTCATCAATGCGCACCCCACAAAACCTACCCAAGCTACTGTACGTACTCGTACTGTATGTCAAGTTACAGCAAGATACAGACGGGGCTACCGCAGCAAACCGCGACAGGCTCAACCGAGACGCGCACAAGACAGCACACAAAAGGCGACTACCGACCCTGCACCACACTTCACGCACAACTCCCAGCTAGCTGCAGCAGCTGCGTCACACACCAGCCACCAGCTGGACGCGAGCATCCACCATGAAGCAATCTTCGAAGGAAGACTACTGCCCCGAACAATAAGGCTGCTCCCCTACTCGAGACTGCAGTAGATTGATAAGGGGTGGGATGCGCAAAAACAGTGATATAAAACATACCAGGTACGCAAACATGTTGTCCAGCAGTTCCTTACTACTGCTGTAGTTAAATATTATTGCTATCTATACATGGACGAGACAAACATATAGCTGATTCTGAGCAGAAGTCTGACTGACGGCGGCAGGTTGTGCCAAATAACACGTCAGTACCTAAAATACGAGTATCTGAGTATCTACGCTCTGTCCGCGGTTGCTGTTGAGATTACACGAAAGCACGGTTTTATCAACTACTGTGTTGCTACAATCATGCGTGCGGTACGCCTAACATGAAACGAAGCACGTTCACCGCACGTATTTATGAGTACTACAAACTGTTTTCGAAGCGGAGCACCTTGGGGGAAGACCAAATGGATGGACCGCTGTTTGGCCCTGGGGGGGGATGCACTCGATAGGAGAGGTGTACTCGATCTCATGCATGGCCGTAGTCGTATGACCATAGACCCTCGCATCCCTACAATGCCGGGACGGAGCATGTCGGGTTTTCACCGACCAGGTAGACATTACTTGCACCAAGTACGAAGCGCCGTGAGGCGTCCGGCGAGTCGCATGAAGGGGGAGCTGCATCCTACTAAGAACCTCTTGTGAGGTGGACTTGCATATGGGTGACAGCTTCAATGAGTTGATTCAATTTCCGGTGTCGTAGCCACTTACCTAGACAGCAATGAATGGGAGTACTATGTAACTGCCTCTTGGGTGCCTTGCCATGAACACTACGTGATGCGATCAATTCTCTTGTACGGAGGAAAGGTTCTTTATCCGGCACAAATGCTCGACCACCAGCTGTGGGCGACCGCCCGAAAAAAAAGGTACAGTAGTGAGCGGCATGTTTTATAGTGTCGTTGCCAACTGACGCCAACCCAACCTAAATACAACAGGTGGGAGGAAAAAAATTTCTTGGCGTTGTGCTCGCCGAGGAGGGGCGCGGGCGAGGGAATGTTTGCTGCTAACTTCGTTTGTCGCGAGGAAGCGCCTTCCCCTTAGTAGCTCCTGGATTCGGGGGTATCGCTCAAAATTGCTCATCACTTGATCGCCATATTTATGTAGTAGGGCTGTTCACTGGTCGGGTCGAACCTCGCAGGTCAGGTCGGGTCGGGTAAGGTGACCCGGCCCGACCCGTGAGAGTTTGTAAACCTCTTGATCCGACCCGACCAGACCCACCCGTGAGACTCCAAAAACTTCCTGACCAAATCCGGGGGTTTGGTCATGACCCGTTGAGAGTCCTGAAAAGTACACGTTTCCGGGACAGAGCACACGGGGTGAGATATGCACATACGCGGGACACCATGATTTGCTAGCTGCACCGCGACGCCGGCTGCTGGCGGATGGGTAGAAATCAATCTTGAGTTCACCACATTGTGTTCTAAATTAAGAACGACACATCTGGCATCATACCAGGTATGTACGTACTTACACCATCAGACGGAAGAGAACATCTTGGGGGGGGGGGTCATACGGTCAAGCCGGTGTTGGGACCTTGGGAGAGAACAACGAAACAACCAAGGATACCTGGCGTCGAGGGAGTCTCTTGATTGGGGTTGGTGTCCGACAGTGACGAAGAGCCTGTGTTTCAGCAACGGGGGCGCCGAGAAGCAAAGGCGCACTTGACGGCAGGGAAGCTCGCTCTGGGCCAACGATAGTCACAAGTCGGAGAGTGGGGGTGTTACAACCATGGGCCGACGATGGGCAGAGAGGAAAAAGGCGAACACGCTGTTACCGAGCCGCGACTGGGATATTCGTTTTGCACCAACGATAGTTAAGCGTCGGACAGGGGGGGGTGTTGCCGTGCGATGGGCGACGTGGTTATTACGGTGAGGTGTGTGCGACTGTCTTGGACAGTGCTACACGGGGGGTCCATCAATAGAGCGGGGGTCGAGCTGTACGAAGCTCCCTGCTAGAATTACGGAGGCTGGAGGATGAGTTAGAACGTCATCGCGCCGGTGGAAAGATGGAAGCAAGCCAACAACAAGTTCTACCGAAAATAATCGCTTGGCTCTTGCCCAAAGCCACCCACAAAGTATCAGAAAAGTCAAACCTCCGGTCCATTGTCAAACGATATGCCCATTGGTTACGCGTTTACCTGTCGTCTGTGATTACATATCACCGGCTACGCGCTTGGTTCCTCATTACCCAACAGGTCGCTCGTCAAACATCGAGGATCATTCGATGGCCATCAGTCGATTCGGACATCTGGAGGAGCAAGTACGAGGCTCTCCGCTGTCTGAAAAACTCAAAACAGCGAGGTAAGCCCATTCTGAGGAGTGCCCCGAGGAGAAGGCTGCTGCAACATCTGCTGTTTCGATATTCGTACGGTGACGTTCGAAACAACTCCAGAAAACAAAGGTGTGCGAGAGCCAGGCCTGTGGTAGGAAGTGAACCGAAAAAAAGGAGACACGCAATACATACTATTCCGAACATATCGTACAGACACCCCAGTAGACACAACAAGGGGATTTGACCCTCAAGTTGCTAAAGCAACACAAATTCCCCCTCCCGCCAAGAAGCCGCCCTGATAGCCCCTTTTCTAGGTACCAAGGGCAATTGTACCCTACAACAAAGTGTTCGTGGCAGGAAAAGTATAAATTAGGGAAACCTTGGCTCCACAAACAGTCCTGAACCGCATGCTACACATCACCATCTATTTTATACCAGAGTTGTTTGAAGGCAGGCAAAACGATGACTGCAACACAGATCATCGTGCCTTTTATCCCTTTTGTCGAGCCCTCTTTTTCCGTTGCACAGCAGCAGAGAACACGGCGACAAATAGCCCGTTGATCGGATAACCGCCGCAAGCAAAACACGTCAACAATACGCAAGAAAGCGTCCCGTCAAAGTCTCGCAACACTCTCACTTACAAAGTGTGTACACTGCATGCCCACGTGTACGTCTGTAAAAATGCGGCAAACCAATGCTCTCTGTGTACCGAGCGATGAGCAGACCCACAGCTAGCTCTCGGCAAATCCGTTCGTCCGCCATAGCTATAAACAGCAGTCGTGCTCGTACATAGCACGCCGGAAAGGCCGATGCCATTCAAAGCCCAAGCTCTTTCAACGATAAGAGAGCGCTGATCACGCGAATGACGTATGCTGCCAATACAGACTCTGCCTTCTCATACTCCTCAGCAGTCAGCCTGTCTGTCTTGCCTGCAACCCCCCAGCAGGTGCAGTGGAATGAGTGGTGGCCTACCGCAGCGGAAAAAATAACTATTGGGTGTATCTACAATTCCAAACAACTTGTCCCGAGAGGGGGCGGTTGCTTGCAGTAAGCCAGTCCCACCCTCCATATACATGAACACACAAACACCAGGCAGAAACAACAAACACACACATACATGCATGGTCTCTTGGGCTACTTCGTTTCCTCAACTAAAAAACCCTTCCCGTGGGGTAACTATTACTACCACAAGGCAGGCCTCTATGGCCACAATACTTCTTACACAGTACTGGTACCATTTATGGGACCTCAGAGGAAGCAACGAACATTTGACGAAACCAAGCGACGATGACAGCAGCACATCGTCGACTACAACACAAAGTAACCCGGGCAACTACTGGGCTAAATAAGGAGCAAACAAAAAAAATGTAATGTCCGAATTGCACTGCAATATCAACACTTGTTGCACGGCACGCGCGCAGCATGGCACTGCTACGCTCATGCTGCAGCGCGCTCCCAGGGTTGATAATAACGTACACGAATGTGTGTGTTTGTCGACTTCGGGTCCCCCAAAACTCTTTCAAGCTTTCAACATACAGTACATTCATGCATACATGCCGCCCTTCCTCCTACCATTGCCCACAGGAGCGCAGGCTTCCACGCCATAGAGACCACCATCCCTTGGAGCGCGGCATTTGCTATTATTCCTCCTGTTCTCTAGGCTGAAAACAATCCGGCTGACTTCATTCCCCTACTCGTAACCATCATTTACATGCCCTCAAATCTGGCTCTAAATCACTGCACCACATACTAGAACCACTCTCGTCTCCTTTTCCTATCGGTGCTGGATTTATTTTCTTGTCTCAAGACGTCCCTAAAACTCAAAACCAAAGACCACTACAAAAATGTTCCGAACCTTATTCCAAGTACCTGTCGTCTCAGAATCGCTTGCGGTCTAACGCTGAGATTTAAAGAGCATCAACAACTAACTCTAACTGTAAGGGAACGGCTTCTAACTTCTTCGTCTGCCTCATCCAGTCAATCCTTGGCGTTCCCGACGCACCCGTGCTCCGTTTAAAAATGGCGTCTTGAAGACGCCAAGACGAAGCCGTTGCGCAAGATACCTGCGGGGTCGGATAAGGCGGCATCGACTTCGTTTTACCAAGTAGTTGTTGATCACGAACACCAGGATCTATACATTTGCTTCGCTTCGCCTGCTTACGCTTATACATGGTCGCTTCTTTGCAAGAACGATGGGAATGAAGGGCGTCACAGACGCCTTGAAGTCGTCAAAATCTTAACTGCAATGATTTACTGCGTTGGCCATTCTTCTATTTTTACTGTGTTCCAGCAACAGTCTTGGGATCGTATTCACTATTAAGCGAGGCGCGTCAGCGAATGACCTTGTAGTGTGACTGGGTGGGTATAGGTGTGGGTTGGACGTGGGCTGGTTGGTCCCACCACAAACACCACACACCAATAACGTTTCATTGGTAGGCGATGCGCGTCAGCGCAAAAACCTTGCATTTCACACTTGGGTGGGTGGACTGCTGATAATTACCAGGTATCTGTGGAGGACTGGCAGTTGAGGTCTTGAAAATACACACCAACTGCTGCGACTACGACAGGTCTATTTTCTTTAGCCCTATCCGAAGCCGGCACAACATCATAAACGACAGCACCAGCACCATGACCACCAGTCACTACTGGCAACAAGCTTCTGCTGCTCTTGCTGCTCGGCTGGCCGGTGGGGGTGTGGTGGAGTCGTACCCTGGGTATGATACTTTTCTGGCGCGACTATCGAGCAAGCCCCACCGCTATCACCATCATCAGCTGCTGCAACCACCACACGAGAACGGGGCCAATATCGTAGCTGGTGGTGGTAGCGGTTGCGCAGGTGGTGTTCGCATTCGCTGGTCCTTCTCCTGCCTTGCTGCTCGTTCGCGACGGGATAACTTCAATCCTCCCGGGTCTCTTCGACAGTTGGCACACGCAGACTCCAATTAGAGCACGTGCCACCACCATGCTTTCCAACAACTAGGAACGGCTTTCGACCCGAGCACTGCAGCATGGACGGCCTACATAGCACGCTTCTATAGATGCCGGGTATCTCTGAATCGGTCCAGTATATCCAGTATAGGTGTCGCACGGTGGCGAGTACTAACAAAGGTCAGAAAGTCGAAATTTAATTCAGACCACCCTCTGGCACTTTTGGGATCGTTTTTGAGCCGTTTCTGTCCGTTCGCGTGCCCCCTCCCCCACACGAACCCCAACAGCCAACCATAGTAGAGAAGATTGCGCAATCCTCATTTGCTTTTACTATTAATACTACAATTGTAACTAATGTAATACCGCCATAATTGTTGTGAACTCTGGAAGTTACTATTCGTACCATTTATTGCCACGAGGGGGTACGTGTGCCCAGGGAAAAATACCTTCCCACGTTCGATCTGTTTCCCCCCCCAGCAGTGAACTGTTCACGTCAGCTGCGTCGGGGTCCAATCGTCGGGTTTCTTGTCTTGTGTCTGCGGGTAAAAAACATTATCCTATGTTGTCTCGAGTGAGCCGGTTCTCAATAGTAACGCTTAACACTTCGTCTCTTGTGTCTAGGGTCTAGGGGGGGGCAAATATGCCTTTTGTGGTGTAAGCCGTTTCTCGTCCTCACGATCGTGCAGCTTTCATGGCCCGGAACTACACTCGCCCCCCGCTATCGTCTGTAGGGTAGCGGGCTAGCCATGGCTTCCTGTGTTTTTCGCCGCGCCCGCCGGCACTCTTCACGAAGAAGCCTTACAACGGCCACACTTATTTTCTTTGCGACACATCAGTGCTCCGTGGTACACCAACACCACGCCCGCAAGAACTTTCAACCGCATGCCACCGCACATCCGTGTATCATGGCTGACAGAACCACCAGGTCTCCGCCCATGACGGATTGGTCTCCATGGAAGTCGAGGGTTTTCATCCCCGTCAGACCGGCCAGAGCGATTGCGATTTGACTCCTAATATTTCGCATTCCATGACGTAGAGAACATCCCGTAGTTTACGGAGCACTCATACGTTTAGTCTGCGTCCTGTGACTTCTACTCACCCAGTTCCCGGTCCCCTTGCCCAAGAGTCCCGTCATTTCCGTGAACTCAATAGTCTGCCACTTTCTATCCATTTTTTGTAGTCAGTCGAAGCTAGGGAATAGTTCCAGGCTTCGTGTCTTTCCTTTCTCCCCCCCCCCCAATCCCGGAGGTGTCACGCCCACCACTGTAGTCGGGACTCCCAGAGCTAGTTGTTGACACCCCAGGGTTCCAATTCCGACAGAGCTAATCCCTCCATCATAGCCTACTTCAGTAGGATAACATGGCCATCAGAGCAGGTATGTTTACTCGGGGGTCATGCCCAAGACATTCATAAGCCCTTCATGCTTTACCGCACCCGCTACGCCCACCTGGGCTCCAAAGATCCCATTCTGCAGAACCGTTCTCCTCCCCCCTTCCACCCCCCGCCAAGTTTACCCCCCTCCATGGAAACACCGTAATGAACGTCCAAATGTTGGATGTGTCTCTAATAGGCGTAGGAACGGTGCTCCGTTGCGAAAGCGATGCGTAGTCAATGGTCAAATGGCTAAGGCAAGCGACAAATGAGTACCCCCCTCCCCTAAGAACCCGACATGCTCCGTCCCGGCATTGTAGGGATGGGAGGGTCTATGGTCATACGACTACGGCCATGCATGAGGCCGAGTGCATATCTCCTATCGAGTACACGCCCCCCCTCCTTGAAGGGTTATCCCGCCTTGCAGGGTAGACTTCCCTCCCACCCGACTCTAAATTGAAGCGTGTTACCCCCCCCCCCCCCCTTAATCAAGGTGCCATCCGTGCCGTTTCAAGAGTCATGTGCCTCTGCCGGCCCCTCTTGGAGAGATATCCACCCTACTTCGGAAGGTGCATCCGTCATTTTAAGAACCGCCCGTGTCCCTTGTGGGGAGTATCCGCCGCCCTCGAAAGGCTGCCCGCTCCCCTTGGGTGGCTGTGCGTCCCCACAAAAAGCCATGCCGCCCCTTTCAAGGACCATCCATACCTCAGAGGGATATTTATCACCCCGGTACCCATCGAAAGGCTGTTCGCGCCCGTCGTAGAGCGAATCGCGCTCCTTGAATGACTATGCTCCTTCCTTGGAGTGACGGACCCCTTGGCGTGCCACGCGCTTCCCTCTTATTATTAGGGTTATGGAGGACGCCCCCCTTCGAGGGCTGCCCGCCCCGCCTGAGGGTTATTCACCCCGCTTGAAGAGCTGCCGCCTCCCCTTGAAGGGATAGGCGCATTCCTGCAAGGGCCGGTGGTGGGGGGGTTTGGCGCCTCCGCGGGAGGGGTGGGTGCCTATATCGGAGGACGTAAGCATCGCCCTCGGAATGCTAGGGGTGCCCCTCGGAATTCTCGGCACCTCCCTTGGAGGGCTTGGCATCTCCCTCCGAGGCTGAACCCTCCGATCCCTCGGAGGGTTAAGTGCCTCTCTCGGAGAGCTAGGTTCTTCCCTCGGGCTAGATGCCTCCCCTCGGAGGGCTACGTTATATGCGCCTCGCTTAGGGATGTACGTGTGATGCGTCTCAATCGCAAGGGCTACGTTCAATGTGCCTTCTTGCCGCTGGACGGTTACGCGCCCCATAGGCGGTGTACCTCTGTCGGAAGGCTGTGTGCTAAGCGCCTCCCTTAGAGAGCTATTTCGCTTTCGAGCTTGGAGGTCCAAGTACGCGCAATGCCCATCCCTTGGTGAACTGTGCGTCTCAGTCGGACGACGATGTCCCAAAAGCTGTCTCATAGAAAAGCCAAGCACGATTGTAGATCACACCCCTCGGGGGGCTACTGCTATGCGCCTCGCTCGGAGGGCCATGCGCCTCGCTCGGAGGGCTATGCACCTCTGTAGGAGGCCCCTGCGGCTCCCTCGGAGGCCCCTGCGGCTCCCTCGGAGGCCCCTGCGGCTCCCTCGGAGGCCCCTGCGGCTCCCTCAGAGGCCTACGCAGCTCCATCTACCCCCCCCCCCCTCCAGGACTACTAAAAACACTATCCGCCCCCGTTGAAAGGCTATTTGCCCCCCTTGGAGGAGCTACTCAACCCCCCATGAGTTGTACGCCAATTGATATTACCCTGTCGACCCTTGCAGACCTGTGCGGGTCTCTCAAAACGCTTCCACTGTCCTCGAAGGGCTACCCACCTTCCTTGATGGGCCACCCTGCCCCATTGATTGGCTAACCCCCCCTTCCCCTTGACCTTGATTGGCTGCCGGCCCGCCCCACTCCCGTTGATAGGCTACGCGCCCCGTTGAGCGACTACCGGCTCCCTTTGACGGGCTATGCACCGCCCCCTTGAAAAGCTACCGTCCACCCTTGAAGGGATAAGTGTGAAGGATTACCTCGAAGCGCTGTACGCCCCCCCCCCCCTGAAAAGCCATTTCCTACCCTAGGAGGAATATGTGTGAAGGGTTACCACCCCCCCGCTCTGTCTCAATGGGGCTGCGTGGTCAATGGTCAAATTACTAAGGCAAGCAACCAACGGCGCTTTTCGAACCCCCTCCGCCTTCGTGGCTCCTCGCTCCCGATTCATTCAATGGCGGTCCATTTCTTGAAGGACAAACCGAGGACTACACGTACCTACACGTCGTGCCGGATTTGCGGGATTGTCACGATTTCCACCGCCTGCCTCCCCACCCAGCAAGTAAGGTGTCTTGCCCTCCAGGGCTATCGATTTTATCGTCGTGGCGTGGCATGCCCGAAAAGGGATTGCATACTCAAGGCTCGCCCTTCAAGAGTATGTGTTCTCCAAGTCGAAGCTCGACTGCTTGTCTCGTGGGCTCCGATATCTAGATGGGGTTGCAGACATTTTTCATACTCGTTTGTGGGTTGGCACAACCACCATATGCTCCCTGGGTGGATACTTGTGTCTACCGTCCCCATCGGTTGAGATTTTGGTTTCATTGGAATGATGCCATCATCATCGTAGCTCCAGGTTCCTCTCCACGGGATGTTCTAGTATTTTTACACCGCCCGTGCCATCACTGTGTGTGTGATGTTACCTGTGCCCATCAGGGTTGTCCCTACACCCTCTCGCGTGCTTACCCGTCCGCGGGGATAGACACCCCCTAGGGGATTTTTTTGCCATGGACTTAATTCGTCCGGCATACCGCCATCCGAGTGCCGCGTATTGAATCGCCGCCCCCTACAGGTTGGGAAAAACAGCTCGGACGAGTCTGAGGCTTTTCGTGAATAGTCACAAGCAGGTTCGCAGATGCCTTCAGCGAAGATATCGCGAGCAGCACTCTGAAGGGTGAAGCCGTGCAGCCCTGGAGCCGGAACACCGCCCTAGCACATGCATCTTGAAGCTCTGCGCCGTCGGTATCTGCAAGCCGGGGTGTTTTCACTCAGCTGGCCCAAACTAGAAACTAGTGGTGCTCGCTCGCCTAGAACCAGTGGGTGTGCCCGGTCAGGTCCCTCCCTTGCCGCGCTTCAAGCTACTCGTAGTCAAACCGTATTTTTCGATGCATACAGGCTTGTTCTAAATTTTGTGGTCGCTAGGGCCAACTGCCGGTAAGTTCGACAGACTTAACGGAATGACCACGCACTACAGTTGGTACTGGTTGTTTGGTGCGACGCTCACATGTGTCGGTGTGAGTGAACAACGCGAAACGCAACAACAATGGAAGACGAGAACAAACAAAGCATGAACTACGATACCGAGTTCAGACAAAGCACGAATTACATTCAACGACACCTTCGCAGTTTTTTTTCTCGAATACTACGTTGTCTCCTACGAATAAGAGCTGCGTTTCGACCACCAGGCAACTGCCCTGCGTAAAAGAAACCCCTGCGGGACCCCGAGCCAGCGACCATACAAAATTAACTGCAGTTTAGTGTCTTCAACCGTCTACGAGCAGCGTGAAGGCCCACAGGTACGACTCGTTGCATTGTAACTCGGATACAAATATGTATCATTCCCCAACTACGCAGTGGCCATCGCTGTAGTCGTTTATTTTCCCTTTGAAGTTCTGAGAACGTCAACAGGCCTGTCTAGCGTATTAGAAGTAGGAAGCGTCACGAGCCCTCTCGTGTTGGTCATCAACCCCTGAAACCATGTACAAGGGGATTATTGTTGGAGCAGGAAGTGCGGCATTACATGTACCAGCTATTTGTGTGAAACCAGATGTTTCGTTTTAGCCCCGCGCAGGCTGCAGAGACGCCCGCCAAAAAAGTCCCCCTGCGAAATATCTAAACTACAGCGAACAACTTTTGTTGCACTGTGCAAGCAAAGTAATCAAGTAAGTACCTGGCACTAAATTAACTCGTACAGAGTAGGGCTGGGAGTCTAGAAATAGAGCACGCAGTACCGACCGAAAGCTTGGTGTACAATCGATCATTCGACACGGCCACGTCTCTTCTATAGACCGCGAATTGCCAGTAACCATGCTAAGAACACACAAGGAGCGAGCGGCGATCCTTCCTGTTCTCCTGTGTGTCGCGTAACGCCAAGAGCGATACGCCAGACCCCCCTCTTGCAAGAGCTATGTACAGTAGAGGACAACGACAAATAAAAGCAAGGAGCAGAAAAGCTGGTCCAGGCTGGATTTGCTATACGAGAATGCGTGGGTTCAACGACAAAAACAACTCGCGATTTCTCTGTTTTCCTCTAAATCCCAGCGTGCCTTTCTCAGCAGGATCCTGCCCTGTACTATGCCACCAATAACTTCCTTCTTCTGTGAGTGGATATTGGGATATACATCACCCTACCAAAAACGCTACCGGTACGAGAAATGATTGATAGCAGCGAAGACTATAAACAGGAAAATCATTAACACAATTCACTGCAGCTGCTTGCTGCTGTATAAAGCAAAACAACCCGTCCGTATTACCGTCGCGGAGTTGCAGAACCATCTACGTACCTACGCCCAATGATAATAAGGAATATTTGACATCAAGCCAACCAATGCTTGGCCACGCAGCCCACCTCGAGGTTGCTTGTCGACGCGCCGGACGCAACCATCTTCGTGCAAAATAAACGCGAATTTCGGTTGTTAACCCTCCGCCTCTCTCCGCCGCGAGAGCAGAGAGCACCCCGTAGATACCGTAACCCACCGGCGACGGCCCGTGGAGCTGATAGCGGCACATCGTTCCAAAACGCAATCTCCACTTTTTTTAGAACGTACAGGCGGGCTCGATAGAAAAGCGGGTGCCGCCAGCAGCAGGCTGTGTTGTCCCATATACCCCCCCCCCCCCGCCCCCTTCAAAATATGATGAGATACCAGGTATCGTTTGGTTGCCGACTCTGCTACGATGAGACGGAACAAAGAAGGATCCCCACGCCAATCCACCAGACGTTTTTAATATCCTCGTAGGACAGCGGTTGGTACATCAACCTTACATACAGCACGTGGTGGAACCGGATATATAATCTAGCTGCACGCGGTGTGGCACCGACAATTTGGTGCTGCCGGCTCGACATGCCAATTTTTTGGGTATGTGCGCGGTAGACCAGGTGTTGTTGTACTTACATCGCGTGGTCATCAATCAATCGATCCATCATCCGCTGCCAAGTTCCCACCCCCTCGATCGCCGCCGAGAAACAGGACCGGAACGCTACATTATGGCGCAAACCAAAAGGTGTCGAGTGTTCAGCTCTTCTCACGACAAACATCTAGGAAAAAAAGCGGCTTTACGCGTGTACGCCTATTATTGACTTGCATTTAATCGAAGAGAACATCATCCAAACGCGGCGAAACCACTACCTGCCGGTCGGGGTCTGGTTAGTTTGTTGTAATGAACGAGGGGCGGTCTTTTTACAAAAGCCTGGACACCTCCCACCAAGAAGTGACGCCAACTCGAAACTAACTGTAGCTATAAATAGCCGGACAACGCTAGCCTGGAAAGGGTAACAGCGAGGACGGTAGATACACCAAAAATTTTTGCCGCGCCCCCTCCCCTTTCATCTGCTATTTTGTTACGGCGTCGTTGTACAGACCATAAAATACAAAAGTTCTCGCCCAAAAAGGGGGAAAAAAGCGGTGGGTAGGATACGAAAAAGAGTAAGTCTGGTTATTGCGTAGTGACACCGAATTACACTTTTCACCCGGTATCACGACAAGACAGAACATCACAAAATTTAAAAGAAAGGACTAAAGAAGGTTTGTCGCCAACACCTTTGGGTGATATTGCTATCATCACAATAGAGGCACCGTCTCGGTGTGTCAGCGTGCATGCTGCATCCATCCGGTGACAAAACAAACCATGCCAATGTGGAGGATTACCTGTCATCCGAAGGTGATACGGCCCTCTCTGGTAGCAGGCGTACTACTGTAGTGAACTACTTCAGACTACTCTAATTCCAAGTAGTTTTGTCCCCGAAAACGTGGCATCGATTTCGAAGCGGAAAACAACGCCTCGGTTGTGTCGATATCCTGCCTGCTGGGAGCTACTGTAGGCTGGCAAGGAGGGGGTAGGAAGACTTGGTGTTTCCAAGATGTCCACAAATAAATTCAGTGTGCCAAAGGCGTCGTGGTCCATCCATCTTTTCGAGTACAACACGCGCCTGCTGAACAAGAGCAAACATACAAAATACACGGAAGAAAAACATTCTTACATGCTCGCCACACATCAAGCACGTCGCATCCCCTTGTCCAAACCTCCTCTCAGTTTGCGTGTGTGCGAATGAATGTATGTACGTTTACAACGAAAACTATCATCGACCCTTGAGAAAAACCGTTCGTCGAACACCTCGTGTATTATTTCCCGACACCCACGTATGTAATGTATGTGCAACACTCGAGAACAAAAATGTACGCACAGTAATCCTGAAACGTCAAGGCGCGGACACGATATCGCCAAGCACATATTCTACGTACTGCCTTGTACGTGAACCTACGCGCAGCGAGCTGGTCACCGCGGCATCTATATTGGCGTGTCAAGCAAACAGTTACGTATCGAGTGGTGTGTGTGTCGGGGGGGGGGGGGGGGGGGGAGGGGTGGTCGACTTCTCAATCTACAGTGTTATTTTTGCAACCTCGTCGAGCATCCTACAACGACGACAAGGGAGTACGTATTACGACAAAACCGTCGGATGGCAAAGAGCCACAACAGGAAGCTCCAACCGCTGCTTCTACAGTACCAGTAGTATATACGCCCACTGTATGCAGATCTCCTCATTATACTAATAGGTACCTTCGAGCTTCGGCGACCATATCGCGAAACGCTTACTACCACCAACGCAAAAACATGGAACCGCAAAAAAATCTACTACTTCGAAGTATGTGGCGGCTGATCAGCGTTACCTCTTGGTCTCCACCCAAAACGTGCCCGTAATTGGTCTCCAATAGAAAAACAAAATGTCGAGCGCTACTCGTAAAGTACTCCTATTTTTATGGTACACAATATTTGGTTTCCCTACAATACTATTAGTGTGTCGTCCGGGGATTACAAGAAAACACCTTCAGGAAAAACCCAAGAATTTTCCGCCGCAGCGATATCATCAACCAAGGAATACTACGGAATACCCGCCAACACCATTGCCCCGACCGTCCGCGCTCGAGGCGGCACCGGAAGTAAAAAAAATCGCGGCGGCAGAGAGAGCGCTCCCCCTAGAAGTAGTAGGAAAGTGAAGCCGTGCGTTGTACGTCAACAAACAAGACTCTTGATACATACATAAAATATAACCTACTACGAGTATACCTACGGTGTTTCCCTGTGATTACTCAACCTACAATAGGGTATACGGAGTAGAGCTCGTTACACCATGTATACCTGGTACTGGTATATAATAATCACCATCGATCATTGAAGCACCCTGGCTGGCAATTCCTTATCGCCACCAAAAAAATATATTCAAGAACAGAAAATGAGTGAGTCTGGAGGAGAAGAGGATGAAACGACGCTCATACCGTAAAAACAAAAAAAGAACAAGACAGATGTAAAAACAACAGCGAGGAAAACATCAGCTCACGATCCGCACCACATTGTAACAATATTGCTTACTTACGCGTCATGACAGAACCAACCGGAGGCGGCCTTCATACCGTTTCACAGTGAAGCCCGTATCAACGTGAAAACAGTACGCCAAGCACCTAGTCTTGGCCGGTGCACCACCGATGATGCCTTTGCTTTTGGCGTCAGTCTACAATGAACACTAATGCGGATCCCTCTCAACCTCTTTCTTAGTTTAGCAATCCTGTCCACCCGTCCTGACCGCAAAAACTTCGCCAGCCCATTTTTGAAGAAATTATCAACGAAACATCTTGAAAAAATATAAGCGATGCCATGCCCTGGGTGCAAGCAAGATTTCACGTACGGTACGATTTGTCGAAAACAATCATCTATCTGCTTGCTACGTTCATTCCTCTTGGACCGTTCGCTTTTTGATGGGGAGATAATTTTCATAAAAAAATCAAAACGATGGACGCGCCACGTAATTCGTTGCTGGGTCGCAGATTGCGAGCACCAATTGACCCAAGCCAGCTACACAACTAGTTGTCTTTCGCTTCCGCCGCAGACGGCGTGTCGGACAAGCGCAACATTGGCCAGAACGGCTCTTCTGACGTAGACAAACCTTGAGAAACGATCTCCCGCGCGTTTTTTTCCCAACGAAACACCTCACACTCCCTTGTGTTGCTCCTCTGTTGCTCAACAATCTGTTGTTCCTTCCTCTTTTGCTCAACAAACTTTTGTTCCTTCCTCTCTGCTCCTTGGCGCCGCGCAACAACGTACATGGCATGCCCCTCGACTTACCCTGGCCGGCCTGCCTAGACGGGTGTGATAAGATTTATTGATACCTTACGCCAGAGAACGAGCGAAAACGACCACACTTGCGAAGCCACAGAAAAAGAGTGAGCGCGTCATACCTACCACCTATAGACTCCCCCCACCGGACCGCAAGCAACGCGTCGAGAGAACGAAAGCGTGCCGTCTCAGGTATATATAGTACCTAGCTTTCACTATCAGCCCACCACTGAACGTATCGAAGTCAACCCCTATCCCACCACGAACAACGTATTGAGGGCACATGAGCGCGTCATATATACCACCTATTCTCCACCGTTAACGCATGGAGGGCCCGACGGTGGTGGTGATTGGCGGGAGCGTAACACCAGGCCACAAAGCCTGTCCAGTGCTCTCTCGACCCCGACGTCACATGCTCCCTTACAAAATACCCTTTTTTCGTCTCTGTACCACAGCGCAAGATCGCCGTAGCAACGACAACCGCCTAGAGTTGCCCTCCCCCAACCCGCCTAAGCACAACAAGCGCGAAAAAATGGTCAACTTCGCCATGCAGCCCGGCGCCGTTCGTTGTTCATAGCTTACGCGTATCAGGACAGAATACAAGACAACCGGTGACAAGTAGCCTTGTTTACGTACCTATGCACCAAATAACACGTATGTATGCCGTTTCACGTCTTGCGTGCGTGAGGAAGATCATCAGTGCTTTCCTACACGACCACTACGCCATACCCTGGTTTGTGAGAACCATGCCCGAAAAAGAAGAAAAATATACTTTATCGATTTCTTCCCCCTACCAACACCATATTCGTGCCCTCCTGCCCAAACGCGAGCCAAGATATACTTCATCAATCTCTTCCCCTACCAACACCATGTTCCGTGCCCTCCTCTCCGAACGCCAGCCAAGCACGACAACGCAAGGCGAGTATATCAATAGATGTCAACCCTGCAAAAAAGACATGTCCTTATTCATGAGCGCACCACCAACACCCGCCCCCCGACCTCACCAAGCATAAGACCCTTGCCCTTGCCCGCCCCCCCTCCCACCGGACTCAGAAGTGGAATACTGCGCAGCAGTGCTCCCAGCCCCAGCCTCGGCTGCATACCCACCGCCAGAGCCAGCCGACCCACCACCGCGCGTCCAATAGTCGCCCTCACTCTGAGCGGCTTGAGCGTACTGATCGCCGGCGTAGCCACCACTGGCACCGTTCCCTGACGAAGCGGCCCCAGTCCCTCCTCCGTAACCTTGCGCGGAAGCCGCGTACCCGCTACCCGAGCCGGAGTACCCGGTGGCAGCGGTGGCGGTACCGGCGGTATCGTAGGCCGTCTCAGATTGCGCGTTGTAAGCCACGCTCCCCTGTCCACTGGCCCCGTAGCCCGACTGTTGAGAAGCCGCCGCGGCCACACCGGCACCGCCGGAAGCCTGGTCCGCATACCCTCCACTGCCGCGGTACTGTTGCTGCTGCGCCGCTGAGCTGTTGTAATCGCCGCTGTCGGTATAGCCAGCCGCCTTCGGGGTTGCGGGGTCGCTAGCGTGGGCGCTCTGAGACCTGTTACCCGCAGCAGCTTTGGCCGGCCCGTCGTACCCCTGCTGCTGAGAGCCGTAAAGGGATCCCTGGGGGGTCCTGCTCGAGGCATCTTGGGAGTACGACCCCGCGGTTGCCGGGTAGGGGTCACCTCCGCCGTAAGAGTTAGCGGCGGCGCCCGTGGCGCCCGTAGCGTAAGCGTCACCGCCGGTTCCGCTGCGCCCTCCGCTGCGACCATCATCATATCTCGCGTCAACCGGGGCCGTGTCGAAGTTGTTCCCATTACCGCTGCTGCCGTAAGCGCCGTCCAACTTGTTCCCGCTCACCGCGGCGTGTCCATTGCGACCACCAGCACCAGCGCCCCCGGTACTGTTGTAGCTTTGATCATAGCCGGCGCCGGCCCCAACATCTGCCCTATGGCCGCCGGTGTCAGCCTGCTGACCGTAACCGGTGCCCCTGCTATTCTCGCCGTCTCCTAGGTGACCTCCCCCCCCCGCATAACCGACACTGTCACCGGACCTATCGCCGTAGCCGGTGGCGCCCGCAGGCTGACCACTCGACCTCCCGTAGTCTGCTCCAGAATACTGATCGTTGGACGGGGCCACGCCACCGGCCGCACCGCTACCGTTCCCTCCCCTGTACCCACCGCCACCGCTAGCGTTACGGCGCCCGTACGCCGGGGTCCCGCTGGGGTCAGCCCCACCATCAACAACGCCTCCTCCTGTTCCCCGGCTAGTCGAAGCTCCGTAAGCTCCTCCTGCCCCCGTACTGTACCGACCCGACTCGTCGTCATACCCCCCCTTGCCACCACCTCGGCCACCGTCGTACTCAGCACCATATGCCGCATCCCTATTAGCGCCGTTAGCGCCATACCCTCCCTGCTCTCCCCCTGCGCCGGCAGCGTATCCCTGGCCGCCGCCGCCCCCACCGCCGACATCTCCTACCCCTGCGCGACTGTCCCTACCATGACCACCACCACCCCCACCGCCGTCATACTCGGACCCCCCTCCGCTGCGCATCGAACCACCCTCGCGGTTTTGCGGGTAACCACTGCCGCGGCTATCGCCACCATTGTTGTAATTGTCACGGTAACCGCCGTCGACTCTCTCGGTAGGGTAGTCATCATGCCCTCCGTAACCATCGACCCCACCCCCCCCCCCACCACCACCACCAACACCACCGTGCATACCGTTCTCAGCATGGAGAGATGGAGGGTTGTATTCTGAGGGGCCGGGAGCCCCGCGCCGCTCGCCTTAAGACAACAAGGAAACGACAAGACAAACAAACAAGACAAGAAAAAAAATAAAAAATTGTGTACCACAAAAGGGGGGGGTGGGGGGGGGGGGGGGGAATTGAGAGAGACACTCGGCCGGCAAAATGCCCGCACAAAAAACACATGGCAACGTGAGGAGCGATCGGTGACGGAATGCAGTATCTACTGACGACAGTCTGCACCTCTGAAGCGGTGGAACTACCAACGGTTACAAAAAAGCGCACAGAGTATCGACCTACCGTCCTACCGTAGTTTTGAACCAAACTCTGCAGCAACTTCTCGAGCAACGTTTCAAGCACGAAAGTGGCACAAAAGTCCGAGGCATTGTTTTACGCAACTTCTGAAGCAATGTATTTTACGCAACTTTTGAAGCAATGTGTGGATCAACTTCTGCAGCAACGAGACAAGCAACCTCTGACGAAACGCCTCAAGAAACGTCTGGGGAACGGTTCTAGCAAAGTTCTATAGCAATGTTTCGAGCACCTTTGGGAACAAATTTCGAGGAACTTCTGGAGCAACTGTCCCAAGAAACGTATGGATCAATGTTTCAAGCAACGTCAGGAGCAACATTTCCAAGCACTGCCAAACTTCCAGAGCAACGCTTGGATCAACATTTTTTTTTCCATGTTTTTTCCAAGCCTGCTCGTACTTACAACAAGGGCAAGCACGGATGCAACAGCAGAAGCGACATATTTCCGAACCAACTGAAGCTACGCACAGTAAATACAGTCAAGTGAAAAAGTTCGACCAAGCAGCGTGATAGCCATGGACTCGCAACCACCACTGGCTACTGGTGGGCTACTACACGGCGACAGGCGGGTAAGTGCTGCTGCTGGAGTACCGTCACACAAATACTGAATAAATAACACGAGGAGTAAAAATCACAGACCCACACCACACAGAGGGACCAAAAGCAAGCCACCGCCACGACAACAAATATGTCTAGACGAAAAGCCAACCAATAGTACGCACAATCATGCAGCAGTGCGATCGATGTGTGCGTATCGCACGAAAAAAAAACATGTTGATCGCAACCAAAGGTGCATCCCTCCGAGAACAAGCGGCCAACACGCAACATGCCAACCCGTGAAAAATGACCTAGGATACTCGCTATTACGGGGGACCGTAGTTAACAGGACCTATGGTATACACAAACACCTATATATTTAACCATTTTTACTCACAATATTTGGTCCTGTTGACTATGGCCCCCCGTAATAGTACTATAGCCTTGTTGTTTGACTTTTAGTTTAGAATGTCAAGCGCCATACAAACGAGGTGTACGGGTTCAACACTGCCCATTATAAATCTAATGCCATATGAAGATATAATAATACTTCGTACATACGGGGTTTAGCGTTACACAATAACCACCAAATATCGGGCCGCAAAAAATCGGCCAGTAGCTGAGCGCTATTTGTACGTACTCATACCCGTGACGGGTATTGGCAGAGATTTGCAGAGAGGGTCTGTTCTACCGAGTACTCGGGTTTTTCCCTAAAAGGGGTCTAACCGCAACCAACACAATGTGACGCGAACTAAACTAAAAAACGTGATGCGGGTGGTGGGCTAATATTTCATCGCCGAGTTTGAACATCCGAACTTGCACTCAACCACGTACATCTACCGACAGCAGACGTGCGAGGCCGGCAGTGCGAGCAAGAAACTCAACAAAAACGACAAATACACTCAACTAAAACGAATTGACATGTGTACATCTGGAGCTTGTCCGTCCTCCATTTAGGTGTTCACGTGTAACGCGCGCTACTAAAGTAGGCTATAAAAATACCGCTGCCCAACCGAACTACTAATAGCAAAAAAACAAAGTTAACTCTCTAAAAAAACTGAAACGCCACGACACCGGAACCTTTCATCGTGGGGAGCGGGACGGGGGGGGGGGGTCGATTACATTCCATCTGACAAACGAAATACCTGGTACGTAGATCTACATAACTATTCCGCTGCTACAGTGACTGCCTCCTTACAGCATATGCATTCCACCAAATGAGCCTATCCATCAACTGCTGTACTATCAAAGGCAAAAAAACAACTGGAACCTAACGAAAAAAACTGAAACCTTCACATCGTTGACTTCACGTCGAGGGCTGTCGTTATGCATGTTTCACAACACAGAACGGCAAAACAAATGTGCTCATGAGAACCGTCAGATGATATCTCGCACCGTACCCGGCCCTGTCCACCTTGCATGGTGCAAATTTTGCACGACGACCCATCCGCCCTCGAGAGACATTTTACGCCAAAACCATGAAAAAACAACACGTTTTTACTAAACTACTACAAAATGACTCCAAATGCGCATACTGTGAGTATCAACGATTGAGTCTTTGATACTCAGTTTTGGAAGCACTAAAATCAGGTCAAAGCTAGCAAAACGAAAAACCGGCTGTGCCTTTACACAAAAATTGCTACCAGGTGCGTTGCAACGTTCATAGCTCTCTTAAACCACGCATCTTCCTTTCCCCTCCCTCCTTCCATCTGATCCCATCACCTCTTACTCGTAAAACATACGTTTTCCAGCAGCAGAACGGCGCAACTCGACAGCAATCAACGCCAGAAACATCAACCAACACAACACCGCAACAATACAACCAACACCAGCTGCGGAGCCGCGGCCCATGCCTACAGCAAAAAATGCCATGCTATCTGCAGGTATATACCACACCAACTCGACAACCATCCACATCAGCTGCGGCCGCCGCTGCCTACAGTGACTACCCTACCATAGGTCGTGGTTACCTGAAGCTATGCTACACCCTCGGCCGATGCTACCTGCCGCCACCGCACCATCAGCTACCACATCATCAAGCTACCTGCAGCTAAAAACATCATCACCCGCCACTACCTACAGCTACCCATACCATCACCAGTCGCTACCTAGCGCTACCACACCACCAAGGTGCCGACTCCCGCCGCTGGCACGAAACCCCGACGCCAGGCTGGGCGGAACAACTCACCTCCTCCACCTCCTTGGCCTTCTCCTCCCCACGCCCCGCGGTCCGCATAACTCTCGGCCATGCCCCCACCCCGACCACTCATGTCCGCCCCACCTCCACCTCCGCGGCCACCGACCCCTTCCCCTCGCCCCCCCATCCCCCCCCCCCCGTCCCGGCCACTGTACCGCGAGCCACCGTGTCCCATACCACGAACGTCCTGGTCCATGCCGCGGTCGAGACCTTGTGATCCTCCCCCACCCCCGCCTCCTCCCCCCCCCCCCCCCACCACCACCACCACCCTGTCCTCCGTGGCCGCCCATACCACCACGGCCTTGACCTTGGCCGCCTCTCATCCCACCGCCGCTCCGGTCTGGGTTTTCCATGTAGGGGTCGCCTCCACCTATAGGGTTCGGGGGCCAAAAGTCGACAACGGAACCGTCAAGTGGTCCTGGGATTAGGGGATTGCAACAACCTGGGGCGTGCATACGTAAGCCGACACCAAACACTGCTCTTTGGCGACCAGCATATACCTCGCACGTAAGAGTTTTGTAGGACGTATCCAAAGAGTAGTAAGACCCTACTCGACATCAAGCACCCACTTCCTCGACAGCAAACAAGGAAACCCCATCCACCTCAACGCTTCCAAACCTAAAGCTCAAACCAAGACCAAAATGATGCACGACAAACTGTCAGTACCATTCCGAAAATACATACCGTCATAAAACCTGAACACCGATGACCGTGAAAAAAAACGAAGTCGAATCCCACTAACGCCAGCAAAACAACACATTTGCGACGTCCGCAAAAGAACACATTTGCGAAACGAGAGAACAAACAAAAGTAAAAACGCGCCAGATAAAAATCACCTTGGCCATACTCGTCCCACCCCGCACCACCTCTTCCCCCCGGACCCATCCCACCACCACCACCACCCCCGCCGCCACCACCACCACCACCACCACGGCCTCCCATGCCCCCCGGGCGTCCCTCCATTCGTTCCGGCCCGTCCATGCCACCCCCCCCGGCCCCTCCAGGACCCATTTCCATTCCTCGGGGTCCCATTGGCCCTCCAGGGCCTTCCCGGCCGACCCTACCACCCATACCGACGCCCATGGGACCCCCCCTACCTCCGGGGCCCCCCACGGGATCGGGACTCATGAGGAGGGGCCCGCCCGGGCCGCGTCCGCCCATTCCGGGCCCCATCATGCCGGGGCCGCCGTGCGGGCCCCGTCCGCCCGGGCCCCTTGGTCCACCCCGGCCTCCGTGGTTAGGGTCGATGGGGCCCCCACCGCGCCCTCTTCCGCCACCGTTCATCCTTTCGCACGAAAAACGAACAAATAATCGGCGAAGGAAATGGGATTAGGAGAATGTTGTAAGTACGTACACTGTGTGGATCGAGTTCCTGGATTCTGGATCTAGTTTATTTTACGTGAACCGACTGATCAAACGGGAGCCAAACTGCTTCATCAAATGGCTGAAACGAACTGAAACAGTGCACGCCGAGAGTATCTCGTGTCGTGGAGAAAAGTCATACTTCTCGCACTTCGGGGACTTATGTACGACACAAAGACACTACCGCGGCGTGCATCGCCGCTAAACGCACCCACTTTTTGAGATCACTGTGCGCGCGTGGGTGCAGCACACCAAAGCAATACCGGTCGGCCCCGCCACTTCTGCATCAGCCGCATCGATTATCTCCAAAAGCGACTCCACAACTCCTGTACCTCGCGCTCCGAACCCTTCCAAACAAAAACATCGGCACCAGATACACCCTGTCCTGCCACCGTGAAAAAAACCCGTCAGACCAAGCGTTCGAACTCCGACATAAGAACAAAAACATGCGGCAAGCACCCCACCTTCCCGATCCCCTCCCTGGACCCAACGACCCCCTCCCAGCCCCCAACAAGCCAGCGCCGCCGCCCCCCCCAGGGCCAGGACCACCGGCGGGTCCCATGGGGCCTCCCGGTCCCATCGGGCCACCAGGCCCCATCCCATCACCCATCGGGCCAACAGGACCCATTCCATCGCCCATTGGACCCATCGGCCCTACCCCTGGACCCATCGGTCCCATGGGTCCCGGGCCATTAGGGCCCATTGGCGCTGGTCCATTTGGGCCCATCGGTCCGAGGCCATTCGGACCCATCGGCCCAGGGCCGTTAGGGCCCATAGGTCCCCCCGGTCCACGAGACCTGGGACCCCCGGGTCCTCTGCCACGACCAGCGAGACCCCCACCCCTACCCCCAGGCCCTCTTCCACCCGACATCGGACCCGGCAAGAGGGGCCCTCCTCCCATGGGGCCTCGGCCGCCGGGGTGGGGACCCCTGCCCATTGGCCCACCCCTCCCGCCCATCATACCGCCAGGGGGGCCCATGGGGCCCCTTCCCCCGGGACCGAAACCGCCTGGGCCGAAGGGGCCCCGACCTCCCATTCCAGGACCGTTCTTAGCGTTCATGGTGGAGTTGGCGAGCTCTTTCCTTTCGTCCTTGTTGGAAGATATGCTCACGTGTAGCTTGCGCCCACGGAAAAGCCTACTTTTAAGGGGAGGGGTTGAGCGTTGGAGGGCGGGGGGGGGGGGGGGGGGGCGAAGGGGGAGGTGGGTGGGGGTTACTTTTCAGCGAATACGTTATCAACCTCTCTGGGGCTGCGAGAAGGCGACCTAAACAATGATGACGCTTGGTGCCATCAACAGTCCACGAGCGGCATGCGCCCAGCAGTACAGGCGGATCATCTCGCGGCAGTGCCGTACGACGCCTCGCATTGTAGCTCGGACATCAACCATTGTACCGCCCCCAAACCATGCGGTGACTGTTGCCGTAACCGTCAACGTTTCCCTCGGCAGTCCCACGAGGGACTCTAGGGTTAATAGGACACCGTTTGTTCGGGTGCATCAAGGCCTCTTTGGGCCCTGTTATACTGGTTCTAGTGTAGGGACGATGACCGACAGCAGGAAACACGCACACACAAAGGACGGGTGGGAGGACGGATCGGCGCACACGACGATGCCTCCTCAACCTAGAAAACTCCAGAAACAACAGGGAGAAGGATACCGTTTGTTCGGGCGCATCACAAGCATCTTTGGGCCCTGTCATACTGGGTTTTAGTGTAGTGACGGTCGTTCAGGCGGTCCAACCGCGATGTCGTATGACTAGTTACCGGCATCTAGGATGTTGAGCGATATGGGCGGCGAGTAGGCCAGGGAGGGGGGTCTCAGTAGGTGAGAAACCTTGAGCAGGTCTCATGTTTGGAGGTCGACAAAAAAACAGAAAAAAAGGGCCCACCCCGGTAGCGGTACCGTCGCAATGTATTTTGACTGCGCGAATACTCCATGCTGCACCGCACTGCACCGCACAGCACGCGCGGCGTGATACATCTCCGTGTTTCCCGGTTGAAATATACCGAATGCATACATGACAAGGGCGTCGCTCGCAGATATTTCGCTCGGTGGATTTATATTTGTACGACACGGCTCTGGCAAACCTCCGAACGCTTTCCCTAGCCTGCCACCGTAGAGAGCGTCAAGTTTGCACGGGGAAGGTGCTACCCTGGTATCATTTTTCAGCACTCGGTTTGATCCCAGAATCGGGAACTAGTTTCATCGCCAAGAACAAAAGAGGATTTCTTTCGCAAAAAACATCTCGTCCAAGCAGCCTTTCCGAAAATACGATGTCCGCCTTTAGAACCCTTGGCGTTTTTTTGCTGACAGGACGAAATAGACATCAACCGATTTTTTTATAGACAACAGGAGAGGACCACCCGTCAACCGATATTCTTTTGAGAGAGCAAGAGCGCCGAAAAACGATCGTACCCCCGTGCGGACTCAATGCTCCTTACGGGTCATTCCAAGGTGATTCCAATTGCTTAGTGCCCAAAACGGGAGCCAGGTGGTGAAAACGCTGTGATAACAATCCCTTTATTCTCCCGGCTCAACTCGTACGGAATTTTCCGATGTAGCGGTGTTCCGCACCAAGAGGGCAAGCCATGCTTGCCCTTTCTTTTATCCTCCACAACGCCAAACGAAGGAGATATACCGTATGCGACGGTGTACTACCACACCCCGGGTGAAAACATTTTAGGTCTCCCAACAACAGTATCACCCGGTGTTGTATACTCCGGAAGGAGAGGGGGGGCGGGGGGTGATACACAGCGAGCGTACCCCGGTGATGAGGTAGGTGGTCAACGGTGCCTCCCTTTCCCCCAAAACGGCCATCACCCGGTCTGGTAACTCCGGGGGACGGGGGGGTGATAAAAAGCGTACCCCGGTGATACAGCGTGGGTGCTTACGGGTGTCTTTCATTTTCCCCAAAGCGGCAAAATACAGGCGATAAGGCTTGGAAATCTAGACCGTGACCTATGCGATCTGTGTAGATATTCACCTGTCGTGGTACTTGCTGATGGCGCGGTCCGCGGAAGATTTTTCCCCGAATGACACGAACGCAACTCCTCGAGACCGGCCGTCCGGGCCGTTGATGATGCGGCAGCGCATGACGGCACCGCAAGTGCCGAACTCTGACGCAAGCAGGTCCAGTCCCACATCGTAGTGGAGGTTCGACACCTGAAGCTTCACCTCGCCGGGCCGCGGGGGACCGTCAAGCCCCTTGTGCAATGGGCTGCGTTGATGCAAGGGTTTCCGGTTGCAAGTACGGGAGGGCGGGCGATGGGGAGGGAGGGTCGTCGGGAGGCCATTGATGTCAAGTCTTCCACAAAGACAAGACACGATAAGTCATCACTTGAGCTGTAAACCCTTTTCCGGACTAATACCCTGGTTGTTGCTGTTGCTGTTTTTCACGTTTAAAGCATCGCCATATGTCAAGTCCGTGGCGACAGAACAGGCGCCAAAAACTCACGAAGGAGTGGAATAATAGATCAGGCGCATGTAATGCCATGCGTAGGGCCGCATCCATGCGTTGGGGACAAACCCCTTCCGAATAGAGGGTACCATAGAACGATTCAATCATGTGTTGCCGGTCGACAAACGGTTCCGAAACAACCCCCTCCGCAAAACTTCAGCCGCCGACGTGCCTTCAGCCGCTTTAAAAGCGGCGCGAAAGCCATCGCTATGACGGGGAAACAAATGGCGCATCGGATAGTACAGACCCCCCGTTTTTCGTTCTCTGTATATACCATGTACATATCTTGCACTGTATTCGACCTATTTCCCTTCGTCTCACCTTCCCTAGTCGTAAGTCAGACTAGAGGGAAAGTCAGCCCTGAAATCCATCCCAGTTGGTGGGTGTGTAACCTCGCGTGTTACAAGGTATGAGTTATCGTGGGTTTACTGTCGTGGCTGTTGTGGGGTTCAAAATCCCGGCTGGTGCATGACGTAGAGAGGAGGGGGGGGGGGGGGGGGGGGAAGGCTACCATACAATAGGGGGGCGCCTTCTGAATCCAATGAGCGGTACAGCAGCCAGTCCCGTATAAGAAAAAAACATAAAAAACGATCTCCACGGCGTGAAACGCTTGGGCCTACAAAGATGGCGGACGCGAACCGTATTCAACCTCTTGATACGGCTGGGCCGGTCAAGTAACCACTGCCAAAAAAGGAATGTCAACGCTACGACCGCCTCCGACCCGTTTTTGCTACGAAATCAGAAGCAAGAAAACCCCTTTTTAGGTAGCGCCCGAAAATCACGTGCCGCCGAGAAGACTTTTCTTACCTGCTGTCGAAAAAAAGCTTCGGTACGTCTATACAAACTCCCCCACCACCGGCTTGACCTTTTGTAAGAATATTACGGATACGCCAGCTGTGGTTTCTCTGACCCGTTGAATCGTTGGTACTCAACGCTGCAATCTGCGTAATGCATCGGGCGCGCTTGTTCCATATTTTATGTACATATCCTACAGTAAGACGTTCCGTTGGCTAGCAAGTATCGGACGGAAATGGAATGCCAGAACGGGGTGGTTTTGTCAAGTGTCACCTGAAACAAAACTGTGACTGCACCCCCTCGAGTCGCACTTGAAATTTCGCGGGACTTGTCACAAAACCCCCGGCGTTTTGGTATTTCTGTGGCTCAATCGCCTGATACTTCCCTCTCCCCGACGACGCAGGAACGATCGACACCAGGGTTGCGCTTCGTTGAAAGATGTAGTTGAGATTTGTAACAAATCGGACAGATATATTCCAATTTTACCGTAGATCCTCTTGAAATTTCATGCAAATAACAAGAGCTGGGCACTGGCACAGCAAGTGCTGGCAGTAGTAATATACTGATTGAACTGGCCAGTATATTCGCAAGCAGTTTTTATCTGACGTACGAGCAAAAAACACGCCATATTAAAATACGGGAACCCACTTCATGTGTCCCGGGAGGACAGAGAAGAGACAGTGTACTGCTGCACTCCAGCATATGGATTGATGTTGACGACCTCATAAACGCTGCTGATTGAGTCCGCAAATGCCCAGCCCTACAAAAAATTCATTCGGTATGACCTGCAAGGGTATATTAAGATGTGAAGTCCGGTAAAACCAGCAGTTTCCCGTGCATGGTAGGGTTAATGCTCCAACCATCCCCCCCCCCCCAAAAGCTACATCGAGTTCGCACGGGGTTTCGATCGTTTTCCAAGGCATTCGTTTTCTCGACAAACGTCAACCCTTTTAGGAACGCAGTCTCGTTTTGGAGGCAGACTGCCTAGAATTTGGCAGGTTTGTCCCCACGAACGGGGCCGCAGCCTTCAAAGAGTTAGGCGTGCTCAACTCGTACGTACCATCAATTTTTCGGAAGGCTCTCGACAGGATATTGCTGACAACACCTCGGGGTTGGTCGGGTATCGACAATTGCGGCAACCTTCCCGTTCTGGAAAAATCGATCGAATCCCTTCGCACACTCCCAGGTACCCAAAAATCTCTCACGAAGGTATGACGTAGCAAAAAATCGAGACGGATATGGTGATGAGGGACTTGTACTAACGGCAATGACACCCGTTGGCACGTTCTGCGACAGTAGAAACACGGGCATACCCGGGTAGGCATACAAAGGTATTTGACACGATACCGAACGAAACCCGACTACCCAAGCATCTTATCGGATTCTCGAATTGAAAAAAAATCCGGTCGGAATATGCACATTCGGACTGCCTACTAATAAGCAGATACTTGCATTTTTGGGATCGAGAAGTACACATCTGAAGCTCGAAATCGAACCGCAAAGGAAACAGCCTGGCATCGATTATTTTTCAAAAACGCACATTTGCAAGGTTGGTGTAATTCTTACTTTGACATACTAACAATTCGACTCAAACTCGACGAGATATCGGCGAAAACTCAAAAACACCAACTTTTTCAACTACATTCCATAATAAAATCGGTCATCCTCGATCAAGGGCGAATTTGGTGGAGACGTTACTGGGGATACAAGGAGAAGATCGATATCGGTTTCATTGCCGAGTTCGTTGCTCATCACGAGATATGGCCAAAACAATATTACATACTTAAATCAAGTGCAACGAGAAAAATAGTATCTACTGCGATGCAGCGCTCAGTTTTCGATTTTCGATCTGAAACTCCAACACCGTATTTGTGACGCCCGTACGAAAATATTTCGATTATGGCTTGTTGATTTTTCGTTTTTTTTCACGAGATTCAGTGGCGTTTCTACTTTTTGGAGCTTATTTTCGGTCATACCTCTCCCTCTCGAAAAAAAAGCGCCGAATTGACACGTCTCGGTTGGTGAATGGGCAACATCGTGTCAAAAGTTCATGTCCAACGGCGTAAAATTGGGCGCTGCATAGCCGACCTCCTGAATCGTCGGCGTCTCGGCTACACGGGGTCTTGGCTGGCCCAGCTCGTACGCATCAGGTGCATGCGGTACGCTGTACAAGTCGCCACAGAAACCGAGAAGACCGCATACTACCCAGAAGAAATAGACAGGATGCAGAAACAACTCTAAGTCGAAAAATCGAACATGAAATATTAGAAATACTGAGAGGCGGCGGCATCGTCGTGTTTCATCATCCTAAACCGCGAAGACACAAGTGACAGGACGCTTGTGTTGGATAGCAACACCTGACGATAAATCATACCAGTACATTAGACAGCATACAATAGTAGACTAGACTGCGTCGGAGAGAGGGTAACGAGATGCAGCGGCGGCTTCATGTTCTCTCAAGCCAAGCAAGCCCCAAGCCCCAAGGACACCACTGCTCGGGGCAGACTGCCTTAGACGGCGGCACCTGACCATACAGCATACATAAGCATACACAGCAGACGCTATACACACCGCACACAAGATGCCATATATACAGCTGTAGACACCACTAATAGCTAGTATGCAGGGACATGACACCACAAAGCATACAGAAGAGCAGTGCTCTAAGAAACTGGTAATATAGTACCACCATGACCCGAAATATAGGGGCCGTTTTGCATATAAATATTAAATCTAAACGGTCCCTATATTTTGGGTCAGAGTGATGTAATATTAGTGGACTGCGTCAGGGGGTGGGCAGCGAGAGGCGGCTGTATTGTTCTTTTATCCCGCCCGGGCAATTACACCCGGCAGCTCAACGTGGTTGCGGACGCCTTGACAATATGATATCAAAAGGAAAACACACCTACAATAGTTACATCTATATCCGAATACGTGGCACGTACAGCTGTAGCTCTTACGCGGCCCACACGGCAGAAACATTTGACAGCACTGAACGGCCAGCTATATCGTTCAGACGGAGGCTTTACGACTTTTGACACCAAGAACCTATGAACTCTTTTACCCCTGCACTGTGGTGCATACATCTAGATGTGACTCCAATTCCGAGTGCTTCGTCTCCACTGCGGAAGTGCGGTCTTGAAAGAGTAACTCATCATACCCAAGGTAAAGATTCATACATGCGGGCCGCTGCTGCTGCACAAAAATTACAAATATTGTGGCATGCGGCCGTTCGGGTGATTTCGAGGGCAGATGGACAAAACTGGCCCGTGAGCCAAGTACGGCGGAACCAACTGGAACAACATTTTACAGACGGTCGGGGCTCCGCCCCTTCTGGGCGCGATCGATAGCACACAGCAGCAGCAGCAGTAGCGTCATCGGCGACGCGATACCGCAAGCACGGAAATGCGTGAGCGGTACGTAAAGCAATCGATGGTCAGCATGTACTTAGTCATGGCACTGCCCACCGACAGTCCAACCCAAAGAAAGCCTCCAAGCTTCTAGCCATGACGGGGGGAAAACAAAAAAAACACCCCCCCCCAAAGGGGACGACGTTTTTTAGGACGAACTATTGTACGAACTATTGTACGTTCATAGAATTAGTGTGGGACCCCTTTATCTGTATAGGAAAGGGACAAATTAGCCCACGCTACTCGGTCGTATGATACACACGTATATATGTCACTCATATATGCGAGTGCAGGATTATATAGTGCCGACGCCCGGCACGTGTTCACAACAAGCAACCGCGGGGGGGGGGGGGGGGGGGGGTGTACTCGATAGGAGAGATGTACTCGATCTCATGCATGGCCGTAGTCGAATGACCATAGGGTGGGGGGAAACAGCCATCGATGATCGGTGACGTGGCAAGGGAGGATCCAGTCCCCGTAGGATTTATCACAAAACCGAACCGCACCGTAGGATTCACAATATCTGAAAATCGCACAGAACCGCACCGTAGGATTTCTGATTTGAAAACACCCCACGGTGCACGGACGGATTACCGTAAATATCCCTGGAAAAAACAGCCATCGATGATCGGTGACGTGGCAAGGCAGGATCCAGTCACCTTCCTTCTGCGCCATCTTTGTACAAGCGCAACCATCGTACCCTGGCAAGTTTCTCCGCCCGTCCATCCCCGACAGAACCACAAACAAAACAGCAGCAGTTTCACAGTCAGGACCCAGACGTTACTATCACTACCTGGTACCATTTCATCATAGCCGGAAATACAGCAGTGCTCGTTCCGACTCTGGAGGCTGTTTCCTACGCCGTTCAGATTCTGGGCTTCAGGTTTTGACCCGATCGCATTCTCAGCTGTGAACTTCGCAAACCGAAACAGTCGATCTATGCGAACGAATCGGATTTATTGTGCGTCGAGATTCGGGCAAACGTCGAGACCAACTGCTCTTAATGTGGTCTGGCGCCGCGAAGAGACGCGCTGCACTCCGCGTAGGATCCAAGCGTCCGAGCCAACGCTCACTGCCTTTGGTCTGGCGGCGAAGGGACGTATCGAGCGCTAGAGTAAACTTGTCTTGGTATTTTGCATTTCACAATGTGACTGACTGACTACTGCTGCTGCTGCTGCTGTAGTCTACGCATCCACAGAGAGGTGTGCGCCGAGTGCGCTTCTCTTGGTTCTAGGCCCGAGCCCGCGTCAGCCGACTGGTAGTCTGGCCACGGAGAGACGCGCCGCCGGCCGACCGCGCGTCGGGTGCGAAGCAACGTCGCTATACAGCACCATCCAACTCATCGATCGTTTTGCTGCTGCTTGCTGTCGTGGACAACATCTTGAATTTGGAGACCACACCGATATTCATTTTGAAAATCTGATGACAAGTCGTCGGATTTTGGACCTGAATGGACTAGGGCCATCCATCGGTTTCTCGAATCATATTTTTTTTTCCGGTCAGAATTTGCACATTCGAACTGCGTGAGCAGTTATATCATTTCTGGAATCGAAGACTACAAAAATCTGAACCTCGAAATCGAATCGCATAGGGAACAACCTGTCAACATGCCAACAGCTTGTTACATCTTCGGCCAGTCCCGTACATTATACCGGTTTCAACAGGAGGCGGTGGCTCGACTCCTGATCTGAGCGCCCCCGGCATTGAAAATACTTCGTAGTATATCGAGGCCGAAAAAAAAACGTGTTGCGCGGAAAAAAATGACTCCGTTTTTTTTTCACTAGGTACCCAATGCTATTTCGTTCATTGGAGGCCGTGGTTGGACCCCTTGGGTGAGAGCCTCGTACTCTAAAACAGGTGCATCAAGGCCGAAACATGTCATCATGTGCCCCAAACGACAGGCCTCTCACAACAATTATAGCAGCTTTGGTCAGAACCAGACAAAACATAAAATTAAGAAAGTCAAGTTGAGACAAATTCTCGGGGGGTGCTCGATTGATCTGCCCGGAGACGATTGCCACCCCTTGGCGACACGTGCGTGCGCGGGGCACCGCGATTGTGAATTACTGCGCTGCGGATCCCCAGGACGGGCGGAGGCCGATGGCTCGATCGGCCTAAAAGCGGGTTTGGCGAATTCATCAGGGTCAGACCACAACGAATACAAAATAGTGAAGGGAGGACTTCAGATTAGTCTGTAACGTGGGGGCCCTCGAGAGACCCTGGGGATTGCCACCACTTGGCGACACCTCACGTCCCGCATCACGTTTGGATGATGACGGGGGGGAGTCCAACGGCTCGCTTGGCCTAGAGTGGGTTCGATTGTTAATAGACCCAGACACCTGTCAACCACGAATACATGAAGGAAAGAGCTTCGGAACTTCTTGGGGGCGCTCGATTGACCCCACGGTGATGGCCAGCACTTGGGGCCACGGGTTTCACAGCATAGGTGTTATAAGCAACACATCATCGCCACGAGAGGGAGGAACCAATGGGCCGATCGGCCTGCCTCTGTATATGGCCCGGCAGGACGTGTTGACGTTCAGTACATTATAACCTCGCGCGACAATATACCAGAGTGTGATTGATCCCGGTTCCTACAGTAATACCTGGTACGGAATAATTCCCCAATAAACCCTTTTGCCACCTTGAAACCGTTCACGAGTAGTACACCGAATTTTGTTGGTTTTTTTTTGAAGTTTTTTTTCCATCTTTTTTGGGCTCCAGCACCTTCGTGTGACCACGGTCTCCTTTGATATGAGAGTTAATGCAAGGACAACAACAAACATACGCACCTTATAAGCGAACTTGTCAGAAGACACGCTCAGTCGGGCAAGACGCGGACAGAGTTTTGAGCGGCGCCTGTCTTGGTTGTTGGGCGGCGAACCAAACCATCCATTTTATGTGTGATTTTCATGCCTTGCCAATTATTTACAGCAGGGACGAGTAAATCCCTCCCTGGCAATACAGCAGTTACACATATATCGCCCTTCAACGTAGGAAGTGTGGAACTACAGTATTACGGGGGACCATAGTTAATAGGACCTATGGTATACATAAAAACCTATATATTTGCCCATTTTTACTAACATTATTTGGTCCTATTAACTATGGTCCCCCGTAATAGGTAAACTGCCAATACGCACACGTGTCTCCAAGAGTGTACATACCCACCGAAAACACCCCTGGAACATATGAACTATTGGCACGTATTTTTGGTAGAGCAGTGCTGCAGTTTCAGAACTGGCTCGGTGGGTGGTCCGCGTGCCTATCAAGATCATTTTCGTGGGTTCGAGTATCACCGAGTGCATGCCCGTAGGGATTTTTCCTTGCGAAAAAAAAATGAATAGCGGAAAGCGCGAGAGTGAGTTAGTAACATCCGACGAACATCGACGAGCAGTGGGAATGCTGACCCCCATGCGCGACAAAAAATAGAGGCACGTACCGGGGAGGAGAGGGGGCGACACATGTGACCGCGGCTTGTCCAGGAGATCGCTGAGGGTAAAACCTCCTACGATTTAGGCTGGAAAGTAAAAGTGATGATTAAAAAAAAACAAAACAAAGTGTTGGCTACAAGGCTCACCAGTAGACAAAACGCAAGCAAAGGAGTCGTCCTTATCGGCTAGTGCGGCGAGGTGGTACTCCTACACAGGTAGGCGTTTGCGACGAGCAACAGCCCAGTTATGGACCACTGAATACCTTGTACTCGTACTTCGTCGACAACTGACGTCGTACGTATGACTCGCATACGAGCAGGTTGGAAACATGACCCTGTTCGCCTGTCAAGCTGAGACAACAACAACAACAACATATGTTGCAGTTTCTTGAAACTAAACTAAACTGTCGGGAGACTGCCGCTGATTCGCTACTTCTGCTACACCAGTATTGGACCGGGCGTGAAATCGCCCTTCACGGGTACTCGCCGCTGGTGCTCCCTACTCGGCAACGTTTCTCCCTCCTCCTCCTACCCGATCCACCGACGCCTTGTGTGCCTACGACACCAACAGCTGCTCTCGCCATACTTCCACCGCAGGCTCAGCACGTCTACTGTAGTATCGCTCCTCTCCCAACCGGTTCGAGGCATATATATACAGTAACCGGTGCGGGCTCCCCGAGCCTTCATGGCGGTGCTTATCCTGTCTTTATGGGGCCCGGCCAACCGGTACTTTTCTCAAGACTGAACGTACCGGTTGCGGCACGGGGGGGTCGTCTCAACGCCAAGCCGGCTACGAAGACGCCATGCGACTACCCCACACGCCGAAACCGGGACTCTCACTCCCGACAAGAGGGCCCACCTCAGACAGATCAGAGAGATCATCTACATAAAATTTCCACGGTTCATGATCTAGATCTCTTCGAGGCAGACGGGTCATCATTTCCCGCGATTTTGCATGATCCAGATCATTGCTGGGTGCAACTCGTACAGGCTGTACGGTCCCAGAGCAGTAGCGCAGGCTGCCTGGGTTATGATCAGTGCTCATGCAGACCCGGCACAACCTCTCATCAACGAAAGGCGAGGAACTCGATGATCTCCGGCAGTTTATTTCATGATCTGTTCGGAGCGTGGAAGAGTGCCTCGTGCAACTCTCAAGACCCGTTCCGGACCGTCAGGAAACCCGCACCGGTTATATCTCAAACCGGTTCGAGGAGGATAAATCCTACGAACCCTTATCGAGGCCGAGGCTGCGGTACACACGCTATCGCAAGCAGATGTTGATCGCGTAACCGTGGGCAAACGTCGGTATGATACATCTAGAAACAACAGCAGGGAGAACCGTTGCCGAATAGCGAGCACCACCCCCACCCCCCTGGCGAGTACCCCGTGCGCGGCGAGTTCATGTAGACGCCCGGTCCAACATTGCACCAGGAGTAGCGGATCACCAGCAGTCTCCGCGACTGTTTCCATTAGTACGACATGGACCATCGTCAGCCGTAGAGACCAATAACTGAGTCGAGCAGAGCAGACACAATCGGAATGACGCGATCCACCTTGCACGGCACCACAAGCTTCGCACTTCAATACAAGGCGTTCCGCTCCGAGGGCGGCTATTAGCCGCCCGCTACGCTCGCCCAAGGACGTCAACTAGAACACATGACGTGGCGTAGTGGGACCTGAGCAGCTAGATGTGTCACCACGCCCTCGGGCACAAACTTGCAACCGAGCCCAACATACCGTGTAGTGCTGTGGACTGTCTCTACAGGAGTAGTAACAGAAGCAGACAACGCATGGCAAACTCCATGTTCAAGCCGCAAGATGGATGCTACAGGGCGGTGAGGTTGATTTGGCGCCGGTAGCCATGCAGGCATCACGTATCACGTCCCTGTTGGTACTGTCTCCGTGTAACCCTGTTGCCAGCTAACGGGACCGCTCACCTCATGAGAGGACATGTTCGGCCAAAGAAAAAGAAAAAATAACTCAAAACACAAATCCAGTATGTGTCGGAACTCTTCGCCCTCTTCCACACTGGAATACTATCGAAATCCCCCCCAATCAGAGAAAAAAGGATGTGGAGAATGATGAACAATATGACGGAATGTGCGAGAAGTGCTGTGATGCTGGACGGGGAAATATCGAAGTATGTTGATATTTTACACGGAGTTACACAGGGATGTACGTTGTCGCCCAACCTATTTTTAAGATATATATTAACGACCTGATCGTAGCAGTCGAAGCAGCAAGGCAGGGAGTCACGGTAGGGGAAGATACGGTGTCGGGATTGATGTTTACGGATGACTTCGTGGGGATATCAGAAACACCCGAAGGATTGCAGATACAATAGGCACTAGAACGCAGTAGGAAATGGAGGGTGACGGCGAACGTCAAGAAATGTGCAGTAGTTGTTTGTAACCAAGATGAGGTGAACCCGATACATTTCAGTTGGACGTAGGGAGAAGATGAATTGCCGACCGTAGACCAGTATACGTACCTTGGCGTAGAGATTTCAAAGACTGCTCTTGGGATACACATATAGCAACAGTAATAGGAAAGCGTAAAACACACATAAGCAAGATGGATGCGATCTCATCAGACTCGCACCTAGACACCAAGATTAATAGATGTATCCTGATCAATGTGATAGTACCAAAGCTAGAATATGCAGGAGAAGTAAGGGAAGGGCACGCGAAACTCGTAAAACAGTTGGAAACAGTACAGAGCAGCTAAAAAAATCGGAAGATGCTCGAGCACGACTAGTAATACAGTATTAAGAGATTAAGAGCAGAACCGGGATTGCACCCACTCAAGACAAATAGAGATATGAGAAAGTTGAAATGGCAGTATGAAGTAAGGAATTTGCCAAAAAAGAGGTTGCCAGCCATAGTTGATAGAGCTGTATGGGAGAAAGTAGTGAACGGGTGAGCTGGAATAAGGTGGGATAGGGTAGTTGAGAGAGTATGGAAGGATACAGGGGGAAACCAAGAAGAGGTGATGTCCGCCGGGAAGTTTGGGAAGTACAAGGCAGCAGTCGAAGAAAATATAGAAAAAAGGGGAAAGGCTATTAATAGCGCTACGAAGCAAGGTGGAATCGGAAAAACACCTAAGAGATATAGGGGGGATTGAGGGAAGGAATAGGAATGAAAACCTATTTGCACGGCCCAATGGACTTCGCGAAATCGCTGAAACTGCGCTTTCGTGTACGTTACCTGGACCTGCCAGAAAGAAGAAAGAGGTATACCAGTCGCCAGGAGGAGGAGGAAATAGACGAACAGATGTGCCCGTGTGGCAAAGCAATAGAGTAGAACTCACATAGTAGGAGAATGTGAAATATACAAGGAGGAACGGGATGTGTTACAACAGGACATGAGGGAAAGAGACGAATGTGACATGGAAGAGTTTGACACACTAGATAGCAGCGGGAAAACGACCGCTATCCTAGAAGATAGATGGTGGCCACTGGCGGCCAAACAGGAAGGGGACGAGATTAGCAAAAAAAAATCCATGTAATATATGAAAACAACGTAACGAGCGCCCAATTGTTGGAGGTGTCTCTATTAGGAGTAGGAACGGTGCTTCGTCTGGAAAGGGATGCGTGGTCAATGGTCAAATGACTGAGGCAAACAACAAATGAGCCCCCCCCCCACACACACGGGTTTTTTTTTTTGTTCGGTACTACCGTACGTGGTCTATGGAGTGGCTATCCGAAATATCCCACCGCATCGAACGCCGCGACTAGACGCGTGCGCGTTCTCGCCAGATGAAATAAAGCACATTTCGGGCAGATCAAGATATATCTGAACTGTCTACAAACAGATCATCTAGATCCTAACCTATAAACCTGAACTGTCTACAACCAGATCATCTAGATCCTAACCTGCCGGTATGAGGTGCTGTGCAGGATCATCTGTATATTACTGATCCAACCCAGGAAACATGTGCTAAATCATGCAGATTTCATGGCTCCCACCCGGCAACGTGAGCTAGATCATCCATATCATACAGATCATCTGCCCTGAAATATCTAGATCATGAACTGGGAATGACCTGTAGATGATCTGTACGATATTTGTCCCCAAGGTGTGGAACGATCACAAGGTATGAGATGACATATATCGTTGATTCCGCAAGTGACGCGACGTACATACCGACATGTATATTTACATTAGACTCGTACGGACGCACCCCACGCTGGGAGACACACACTGCTGTACATTTTTTTGCAGTGCCCTTGCAGTGCCCTTGCGGCAACGGCACATCTCAGCAGTGCCGATGGCGTTCATCGGCACACCATTAGTCAGCGACGGAGATAGAACGACATGGTAACTACCAGGCGTGCTCGTAACTTGTACCAGGTGCTTGACACCGATGCTTGCGCGCCCAAGCTCTTCTTGCTGGGACGCAACGGAACGTCTCGCAATGCCAGAATAACACACAGATCGTGTACTAGTACGTCTCGCAATGCCACTAGTACACGGATGGTGTACGTACCTGATACTCGTCATGCGTACTATTAATACTGCTGTACTACATGGATGCCGTTTTCATCGATATGGTAGCATGCAAGCAGGACTCGGGAGCGCTAGGCGTGTACCACGTACGACGTACATAAAGCGCATGACATCCGCATCCACCGATGTCGAGTGCACCTGTGTTGCTTTCCCCACAACACACAAAAAAGACGTTCTGCCAACAACGTCAAATGATACTAAAACCGGCATTTGGTCGAACTCAGCCCCTCGCAATTCTCTTGGATCATTCAGCACTCTTCACCCCTTCGCTGGCGCCGTGATCCCCACTGAAGCCATCGAATGACACACCACGTCCGGAGGAGCTCAATGAAGTCACGATATAGTCTGAACTGCGCTTGGTTTGGCATTTGTCGCGCTAGAATTGGAGAAATTTGATGAAGCGCGGCCACGCAGTTCTACGTTTTGCACAGACGCTACCTGAGCTTTAGTAATTGCGCCGCCAGTTTCGACAATTTCCACGGCAACTGTCGCGGTGGAAAACGACAACGAAATCACTCAAGGTTGATCGTGTGCTCGAGTATACGTGCAGAGAAGGTATTCCAGGGTGGTCGACATCGGAATTTATGTCCCCGACGCCGCAATTGGATTGAGACGTACCTGCAAAAAACAGAAATGTGAACGAAAAAACCACTGCCGTTTTGTCTTGGAGAGCAGCAACACAAAGAAGAAGGTACATCGTTGAGTTACTCTATTTTTAAAACGCGTTCGTACGGGTACTGCTCATGGTTGCACCAGGAAAAATATATATCTCGGCCACAGCATCAAAAATACACTTTCAACCTTCGGCGACACTGTTAGGGCTGGGAATGATTCATTTTACTTATTTAGTACCCTGGTACGTAAAAAAAAACAACGTCGCATGGTCGAGATCTGGGGGAAAACATCTTCGGGAAATCAACCATTCCGTCAAGAGCAAAAAAAAAAAAACTGCTAGACGATGCTGCATCTCGAAAAAAAAATAAAAATCTGTGCGGGGGTCGATGCCGCGGTGTTGAGCTACGAGTTGAAAAACGTCAGCCTTGCTTATGGCACAAAACGTGTAGCTGGACAGCGCACCACCAAGTCCAGAGTGTAGAGCATCAGCGTAGACACAGCGTAGGACGCGAGAGAGTGAGCGAATCGCACGTTTCTGGGGACCCCTTGGGATCGTCTACTGTCAGCACGAGAGTGCTGCCGCTACTGTGAAACATATCTTGGACGGCGCTGTTCGCATCTCCGTGGAAGCGCGGAAGCGCGCCCCACCTCCATTAATAGCTCACGGGCAAGATGTTGCTGTGCGTGCCGCTGGGCTTGAGCCTTGCGGCCAAGGTTGCATTCACTACGCGCCTGGAGTTCTGCAAGGTGCTCTTGTATGTACTCGTACGTATCTACCACTCTGTCCGGAAATGTAAGGAACCGTCTATCTTCGTGTGTATACTTGAACCGTCCCTATATTTCTCGACAGAGAGGTACATACGGTAGAGTATCTCAAATTGATCGTCTTCTCGCACGCGAGACAGCAGTAATGCGTTCGCATCTGAACGCTAGGGGTGACTCGCTTCCCGCTGCGTCAGGGCCCGATCACAGATAGTCTTCGCTGCGGCGAGGGCACCGGGTGTGATGGCAATCGCTCGGCGTGCGGCCGCGTTCATGCCTGGCACTGTTTGCCCGATACCATGAAGACGAGGTGTTCGGCTGGACTGGACGTCATCGTTTTTCCCATCTCCATCTCGGGATATTTTCCCTCAAATTTCACACGAAGAATTGACTCAAGACGGTCCCCTCTTGGAGCCACTTTCTCGTCGGCTACCTATCGGATTCAAGCGCTCAAGGTTGCATTGCTGTGTGCACAAAGTCCTAGCCGGAGGGGATGGCACGTATCGACTCTCAGAGAAATGTCGAATAGTTCTTCCCGAGAGAGAAAGTACGAATACAACCAAAAAAATCATTGGTTCCGCATACTTCCAGTCAGTCAGACGAAAAACAAATTCGCAGATCAATCGGAGATCAATTCATAAGCAGCCATCCCCTCTTTCTCCATTGAATGGAAGTGTCTGTCGAACACAATCATCCAATTCGTTTCCTGTGTCGAGTAAATCAGCTAGTTGCTGCAATCGTGAGTATGCTGCAATCGTGAGTGTGGTCTTGAACCAAGTAATTAGTGTGGTGGCGGGTTATTTCGAAAATTACGTTTTTTTCGATTTTCTTGAGCGGTTTTTCGAATAGACTCCGGAGTTTTTTTTTCACGTCTAGAACGAATCCGAATCCATTCTCATCCTCAACTGTCGCGGTGGGTAGAGGTCACGAAATTGCTGCCGCTTTGCCACACTGACTTGAAAGCACCAAAGTGTTCCTCGCAGGATGGTGCACTTCCGGACTAGATGCGAAGCTGGGGTTTAAAAGCAGAAACACGGAATATCGTGCAACAAAAAAAAAAAAGGGTTGGTGCTTCCAGATGTGAATCTGTGGCAAATAGAGGGCCAAGAAAACAGTTTTTTTTTTCCTGTGAAAAGCAACACAGGTGAGCGATTAACAAGCGCTGAAAAACAGCATGCGCCGGCCCCACCGCCCTTCCCATGTTTGCGCAGTTTCCGCTTTCTCGCAGGTGTCGCTGTAAGCAGGTAACAGTGAGTCGTGTCCCGAGGCAGTGAGGGCCACTGCCAATAAAGGGTTAATGGTGTAACAGCGACTAGAGGGGTGGGGTTAGCATTATCAGGGAGAGGGGACACATGACGGGACTTTGGAACGGCAACAGTACCGACCTCAAGCCACCACACTCTGGACAAAGAACACAACAATACTCTACTGCTTCGGCAATAGACGAGAGGGGGAATCTATCGATGTAAATTGTCTGCGGCAATAGATTGTGGAAGGTATTTATCCATAGATAAATGTCGGCGACCATAGACTGGTGATACTACAGTACCGTCGTTCGAAAGACACTGTCGGAACACAAAAAATGGTGAACCGCGTCCATCGATGGCCATTGCAGGCAACAATAGATAGTGCGAGATGACAAGTGCCAGCCCGGGCTGCGGTGTACCGAGATACCAGGTTCACATAGGACGCTGGTGAATACCACTCCGACTCGGAAATATAAGGACCGTAACAAAAAAAGTATTCGATCAAAACGTTCCTCATCTTGTAGAGAGTGGTGATGTAAATCTAGAAACCGGAGTGCACTGCGAGACCATATGACACCTTTTAACGTACCAGGTATGCTTAATATCAGGCACTATTTTTAGAACTACAGAAGTAGAAGTAGTAAAACTAGAAGGTAGTAGTACAAGTAGTAGGAGTAGAAGCAGCAGTAGTAGCAGAAGTAGTAGTAGTAGTAGTAGTAGTAGTATTCATAGTACAACAACCAGGTGTCTCTTTGGACAGACCTGTAAGGACCGTTTTGTCATCATATTAATCCCTGAACGATCCTTACAATTCCGACCCATACGGCATAAACTACAAAGCCTTTCGTATCTCAGGCATAGCGTCCTCACACCCCACCCACGAAAGCCTCCCAAGGGCGTTTCTTCAACCTTCGAAGTAACAACCAACATAAACCACAGCAAGCATCGCGATGCACGTGTGGCGCAGGCAGCTCCGTACATCGCAGGTCGGACACAAACCCTTAGGCTGTTTCCTATGCGGTTCGATTTTGGAGCTTCAGATTTTGACCCGATCGCATCTTCAGATGTCAAGTTGGCAAATCGAAACAGTCTTCCTATGCGGAAAAATCAGATTTAATGTGCGTGTAGAGATAGATTCGAGCAAACGCCGAGGCCAACTGCTGTTTTTGTGGTTTGGCTCCGCGATGAGACGCGCTGGGTGCGCTGCCCTGCGCGTAGGACCCAAGCGTGCGAGCCAAGGGTGACTGCCTATGGTCTGGCGGCAAAGAGACGTGGCGAGTGCGCTAGAGCCAACCTGTCTTGGTATTATGTGTTCCATTTTGTGACTGACTGCTGCTGCTGTACAGCAGTGTAGTCTACGAGTACTCGTACGTATCCACGTAGAGGTGTGCGTGCCGAGTGCGCTTCTCTTGGTCTCTAGGCCCGAGCCCGAGCCCGCGCCAGGCGACTGTAGTCTGGCCACGGAGGGACCCCCCCGCCGCCCGAGCGTCGGGCGCGAAGCAACGTCGTTATATGTATACCGCTCTGTCACCATCCAACACATCGATCGTTCTCCTGCTGCTGTTTGCTGTCATGGATAACATCTTGAATTTAGAGAGCATGCCCTTTTTCGATTTGAAAATCTGATGACCCAGGGGCTTGGGTCATCGGATTCTCAAATCGATTTTTTTCCGGTCGGATTTTGCATATTTGGACTGCATAAGCAGGGTCATTCGTTTTTTAGATCGAAGAACACAGATCTGAAGCTCGAAATCGAACCGCACAGGAAACAGCCTTACCTCCATACCCCGCAAGCTCGGGCTGTTTTGCGAAGCCGATCCTATCAGCATCCTATTTTTTTTTATTGAACTCCTCCCTGAAGCCCCACAACGGACGAATTAGCCTTCGTACTCACTCGGCGGTTTGCTATAACACGAGTTTGCATGCACCCGGGAACATAGACGGTTACAGTGCGGTGCCCGACACAAGAGCGTGTGAGCGAAAAGAAGACGGAGTTGAGGGCGGTTAAACCGGCTTGCCACGAGTTGTGACGCCCATACTATCAATAACACCTACCAGGTACCTGGTATATGATACACAAATCTGAGATAAGAGCGGCACGGAGATGAAAGCGATAAAACTGGCCTGTTTCAAGCGGCTCCCAAGTCGGGGACCCCACTGCAACATGCGCAGCAGTCTCCGGGGAGAAGGGGTGATAGCTGCCGCTGCCGCTGCCGCTGCCGCTGCCGCTGCCGCTGCCGCTGCCGCCGTTGTCGACCCATACTCTCACTCTCGTATGAGTACTTCCTTGCGTATCATGGGGCGTGGGGCGAAACTGTTGTACTTGCACATACGCGAGGCGATACCCACATCTCTCTATATACAGCTGCTGCTGCTGTCGAGACATTTTACCATAAAAAGCGGAGAGAACGGACGGATTTACCATAAAAAGCGGAGATAACGGACGGATCGGCGGTTTCTTAAGGGCCGGAGAGAACGCACAGGAGGGTGCACAGAAAGTCGAGAACGGAAATAAATAATTGAGTTTCCGCACAGGGGTGGGTGCCTTTTGTTATCCCCCCCCCCGCCCACCTCCTGATCCCAGAAAACACCCACTTCCGGTGCGAAGTTGGGTGCTACCTCGATGTACTCGGGACATCATGAAGCGCTAACACAAAACAAAAACGGGTTTGTCATAGAGGTGCCTCTTGTATTGCGGTCGGTTAAGCATCGGGGCTCCACCGCATCGTGTTAGATGGGACCGCGGAGTTCCACACGTGGAAATGTACAATTCAGTAGAGCACGGCTGGGAGAGTGCGCACAGCTTACGTATATGCGTAAAAAAGACTAGACTAAGAACGGAACGATATACGACGTTTTCACAACTCATTTGATATCGCACCGATCCCAGAGAACGCACAGCGGTGCGCCCAAAATATTGATTTCCATCGAATGTATGTACGAAGGGTTGATTACTGATGGCCTATGATGCCAACACGTATATATAGCGGCATCAGCAGTAACAGCAGCAGTAACAGCACTGGGTCACTTGGATAACGTTTGGCATAATGACAAAATTACACAAGACATAAGGCTCCCGACGTCGAACCGGGCGATTTTTTTATATGAGATCCGGGTGTATCACACCGACGACATTAGGGCCTGTACTAACGAGGATTTTTCTTTTACTGGATCGCGCGAACACTATATTCGTTTGGTCTGATTTGTTGCATTTGATTGGTCGAAAAATGAGATCAACTATCAAGCAGGCGTTTTCAATTGACATTCCCCCCAAAAAAACGAAAAAATAGGAATTCAACGACCTCTTTTGGGACATATTTTGCTCTTCGTGTGATTTTTTTTGGGGAAATGACATATTTTGCTCTTCGTGTGATTTTATTTGGGGAAATTATCCAGCTCAACGTGGCATATTCCTGAGACCGAAGCAAGCCACGCAAACTTGAGCCGTGTCGTCGACCGCGTCAGAGGCGGGATCCACCATTCCCGAAAGGCAGGGCCACCGGAGCAGCCGCAGCGCGAGGTCCGACGGCCCCTAGCAAAGAGTAGACCATCCGCGGCGCCTCTAAAAATTACAAGGCCATTGCAAACCCAGTTTTTCGTCCCTTTCTGCCTCGCGAACCACACGGGCACCTACCAGGTAACGACTTCGCTCCGGCTCGGCGCTGCGCCAGCCCCCCCCAATACACCCCCAGAGCGCTACGAGGCCTCTTCGGCGTTGCCGGCTGAAACAACCGGCCGCTGGCCGCGGTGCCCCGGGGAGGACGACGGCCGTCGCTCGCCCTCGGGTCTTCGTGGACCCTTTTGTGCCTTGTTCGATTTTTTCAACAAAATACGCCATATTCGTCGATAGGGCCCACAGTCATAACTGCTCCACGAACTTCTAATCAAATCGACTCAAAACTCGTTTTTTCTACCAGGTATTCAATTACGATAATTAAGTAAAGGCCCTCATCATTTTCCACAAACAAAACACACGATTCCGGTATCTAGAGGGTCAGCCCCTTGCGAGACAGCAGTTCCGTGCTAGGGATAAAGCACTCCAATTCCAAGTACTTTGTCCCCAAAACGGGACTGAGGTCCTAATAATAGGGCTTAGGGCGCCTACCGGCGTACCGCGTCATACCGTCGTAGACGTTCGATTGCTTGACAGCAGTTACTATTTTCGGCACGACAAATAGCGCGATCGAATCGCTCAAGTCGTACGGTGGGCGATGGTGCAGGCCCATGCCTCTCAACGCTTCTAGGACTGTATGCAATCCCCGTTCAGGGACGAATTACTTGGAATCAGCCTTACAACATGGTTGCATGTGCGGTGTAGTGCAGCAGCAGGTAGGCGTGCATAACCAACGGATTTCATGTTTCTTACCCCTCTCTTTCTCAAGGCACAAACAAGACAGGCACGCGTAAAATACCTTCCAGGCACTTACGAATAAAGCCGTTAGGACGGAACTCCCAGAATCAGGGGAAAAGGGGTAAACGATACACTGTCTACAGATGGGGATTTATGCCCGAGATACAACCACTTGAAATTAGTGTAGGATGTGCGTTGTTGGGTCAACATGTTTCAGGCACGTCCAAGGCCCTACACAAGGCTTATCCTGCCAGTTACGAGGACCAGGTACAGGCACGGCCTGGATGAACTACGCAAGTTTCAGGCACATTGTACGAGCATTTCAGACCTTTGTGATTCGATGTGCCCATATCTGATATCTCCATGCTTTTAGCTCTGCGCCGCGCCCATCTCCTCGAGCCCTGGGCTGTGAACCGAAAAAAAAAAATGGCTCTGTGGTCGACGCTCTTGTTTTTTTCTCTGTCGAAAAGACGATCGGTTTCAGCCGGGTTCAATTTTGAAACTGAAACCGGACCGAAACCAAACCACGCACCTCTCGGCCGGATGCTCCGTCGATTTCTCGGCGAACTCAGCCAATTGGTCCGACACTCAAAAGGTTCGGTGTGGGTATGTCGGTACAATGAGACCTCATGATTGTATGTTGTTCTGGTGTCACGTGGCCAGGGTTATGAACCGACTCGGAAAAAGCTCGGGTCGTTTTTCCGGGTTTTACACAGATATTTCTCTGGTAAACGTGAAACGTATGAAAGCGTAGGGGACAGAAGAAAAAGAACGTCCGAAATAACCGAGTGGGTGTCACGGTTTCGTTTTTTTTTTTGGCAACCGGAAACCGAATGAAACGAGTCGGTTTTCAGTTGGGAGAAAACCGACAGAAACCGACCGAACCATTAATGGCCTTCAGACTTCATGGTTCACAATGCTGATTGTGCCTGAAAGCGCCTGCGGCGTGTCTGAAGGGCACGTACACATGGGGCTACTAAGACGGCGGCAGATACCGCTCTTGTATCATATCTATTTTTGTCAAATACCTGGTACCAGTCTGACCGTAAATATAAGCAACTTTAGTAAGACCGTAAATATGAGCAACTTTAGTAAGACCGTAAATATAAGCAACTTTAGTAAGACCGTAAATATAAGCAACTTTAGTAAGACCGTAAATATAAGCAACTTTAGTAAGACCGTAAATATAAGCAACTTTAGTAAGACCGTAAATATAAGCAACTTTAGTAAGACCGTAAATATAAGCAACTTTAGTAAGACCGTAAATATAAGCAACTTTAGTAAGACCGTAAATATAAGCAACTTTAGTAAGACCGTAAATATAAGCAACTTTAGTAAGACCGTAAATATAAGCAACAACACAAAAACAGTGAAAACAAGGCGATTCAAGTGTGTCAGAAGCATAAAAACGGGTCAGTATGCATTCAGGGGGGGGGGGTGGGGTCGTCAAAAATCCCCGGGGTGGCCGGGGGATGCCTGGATACCATCCCCGGTTTTTTCACTTTTCTCATAATTTTCATGAGTCCGAGTGCGCCGCAAGCCACGCCTCCTCACTGCACGGCAAGGCCCGCGGGATCGTGACGGGCCGCCGTCTTCTTGTACAGGTGGAGCAGCTGAAAGGTGTTGTCGCCCTTCGCCAGCATGATCTGCTCCAGCACGGCCTGGTAGGTCGTCCAGACCCTGCCAAGGGTCTCCGGGTCCTGGGCGGCGAACACCCCCTTGACCTCCTCGATGAGCTCGTCCACCGTGTTGAGCGTAGTCCGATCCTGGAGGGACTGGATGGAGTTGAAGAATCCCAAGTCCAGGATGTTGGTGTCGGGGCTGTTGGGCGGCTGGTTCAGGAGCCTGATGTTCCACCCACCAGCTGTAGCCGCCGCCACAATGTCCTGGTCATCGTGGATGTTGTGCGCCGGAGCATTGTCCTGCTGGACGGAGACGTCTCCGGGCCCACCCGGCCACATGGCCTTGATGGCAGGGAAGACCTCGTTGAGCATCTTCTCCTTGTACACCTCCTTGTCTACCTCGACCATCGTCGTCACCATCGTCCCCGCAGCCCTGTTCCTGCTGTTCCGCAACAAACGCTCCACCAGAACCTCAAGACGCTTGGCATGCGTGCGGCGTCTCGGTTCCTGAGGCCGGTTCTCACGGAACAGGGCAAAGCTCGGAGGCTGGCTTGGGCGCTGCGCTGGGTGCGAGAGGGCCACCTAGGTACTCGTAGCTTCGACAAGATGGACAGCGTCGTCATGGTGGACGAGAAGTGGCTCTTCATCAAGAAGCAGGGCCAGCGATACTACCTGGCTGATGGTGAGGACGTGCCTGTACACAAAGTGCCGCACAAATCCCACATTAAGAAGGTGATGTTCCTGGCAGCCGTCGGGCGGCCGCGCAGAGACACGGCAGGCAACCGCAACTTTGACGGTAAGATCGGCATCTCCCCGTTCACCAGGCAGGTGGCGGCCCAACGGAACAGCAGGAACAGGGCTGCGGGGACGATGGTGACGACGATGGTCGAGGTAAACAAGGAGGTGTACAAGGAGAAGATGCTCAACGAGGTCTTCCCTGCCATCAAGGCCATGCGGCCGGGTGGGCCCGGAGACGTCTCCGTCCAGCAGGACAATGCTCCGGCGCACAATATCCACGATGACCAGGACACTGTGGCGGCGGGTACAGCTGGTGGGTGGAACATCAGGCTCCTGAACCAGCCGCCAACAGCCCCGACACCAACATCCTGGACTTGGGATTCTTCAACTCCATCCAGTCCCTCCAGGATCGGACTACGCTTAACACGGTGGACGAGCTCATCGAGGAGGTCAAGAGGGTGTTCGCCGCCCAGGACCCGGAGACCCTTGGCAGGGTCCGGACGACCTACCAGGCCGTGCTGGAGCAGATCATGCTGGCGAAGGGCGACAACACCTTTCAGCTGTCCCACCTGCACAAGAAGACGGCGGCCCGTCGCAACACGCCGGTCCCGCGGGCCTTACCGTGCAGTGAGGAGGCGTGGCTTGCGGCTCACTCGGACTCGTGAACCAGTGAGAGAGGACGGGCGGGGGCGGGGGGGGGGCGCGGCGGGTACCGCAGTACCGGTAGTGGTTTTAACCACTGTGTTGTGTGGTGTTCGGCGCTTCAGCGACTGCTGTAGATGGTGTTACTGCTGCTGTATCCGTTTTTGGTGTGTCCGCGTCGCGGTGCGCACCTCGATTGCGTTCACGAGGAATGTGGTGGCGCGTGTCGCCGGTGCGCTAGGTTAACGAAAAAAAAAAGAAGTGAAAATTATGAGAAAAGTGAAAAAACCGGGGATGGTATCCAGGCATCCCCTGGCCACCCCGGGGATTTTTTACGACCCCTGAATGCATACTGACCCGTTTTTATGCTTCTGACACACTTGAATCGCCTTGTTTTCACTGTTTTGTGTTGTTGATTATATTTACGGTCATACTAAAGTTGCTTATATTTACGGTCAGACTGGGTCAGACTGGGTATGTACGTACCTGGTACGAGGTAGGTGCTCTGAAGAACTGTGCTCGAGTGCTATTAATAGTACATTACAAGGTACACTTGACACACTAGCTCTGACTCTGTGGTGTTTGTCGATCCATCGTTAATCGATTGGTCGTCCAGGACGAATCGATAAACACCCCAGTCAGCCAGTCAATGCTCAGTGGAGTCCTCGTGAATCTATCTTGTGACCGCGGACTGCTTTATGGCGATGAGATTAACGCGAGAACAACAACCTCGTGCATCGCGTGCACAGGGCGCGCCGAGAAATGGTCTAGCTTCGTGAACGTACCAAATACTGCTGAACAACGGCAGTGGGGGCCCACCAAACACCACAGAGGCAGAGGCAGTCAGAGATGCCTTCGTATGCCTGTTATTGACCACTAGCCGCATTGTGGCGATTAGTTTAATCCCAAAGCAACAACTTCGGGCATCGCGTCCGAACAGCGCGCCGCCAAGAGGTTTACATGCAGTAGCTTTGCATATACCTCATGCCAGAAATTGCTGTACACCAATATTTATGGTCATTTTTACCTGAAAGTTTTCTCCTAATTTTCATGTATTTTTCGCGCATTATTTTTTTCATCTCGATTTTCCTGATTCCCCCCAAATATGTGAAACTTAACGAACCTGATTTTTTGCCTTGGGGAGAATTTCACGAATAGTGACAGAACGCCTCCGTATCTTGATACATATCCTCATTAATTTCCAAACTTCGGAAATTCTGGAAAAAAAGCCTTCCGATAAGAATGAACCCTACAGTAGTACGGAGACGAATCTTACGTAGATTTTTTTTTTCAGAAAGAAACGCTCAAAATGTTCAGAAAAACTAAGAAACTGGGTTCAACAAAGGCAGATCAAACTACATAGGCAACAACACTAATGTAAGAAACGTACGAATGCGATCGGCACCAACCCAATATAAAAACGAGGTTGCTCCGGGGGAAGGCTCACAAGAAACGCCACATCTTACGACTTTCGAGGAGGGGTTTCACCGTTCAGGGACATTTGGGGACCAAATGGGGGCGAACACAAAAACAGTGGAAACCCCGTAGGTCGGTCTGAGGTCAATATCTAGGAGAGGTGCTGGCAGGGCAACAGGAGGGCGTGAGGTACGCCTGGACGGGCGCTGACTCCGAATGTCCGCAACACGGAGCTTTTAGCTTTAGTGTGGGCGAGTTACTGCTGGGTCCTTCCTGCTACAGCAGTACCATGGTAGTGTTTATTCTGCTGAGCATCATAGATACACGTGCAGCAGTGCATCTATCATAGGCTTCATTTGGGTACTAAAACAAGAGAGCGGACCTGTTGCGTTCTGCACGTTGTTGTCGATTGGGAAGCAAGAGAGTATATAACCCCACAACAAGGCGAAGGTAGTCAAAGGTAGTCTAAAATATCGTATGGGTAGTATTAATAGTACTCGTCGGTTGCGCTTGATCTGTACTCGTATAACGTTGACGTGAGGCGTGGTTCTCGGGGTGTGTAAAAACTAAGAATGAAGTAAGAATGAACATGTGTACCAGGACGTACCGAAAAAAGTCAAATTTAGAGCCGGCAAAAACAGGAAACCGTCTATGACGGAAATTGCTGGTGCTGGCGTGCTGGCACACATACGACAAAAGGAAGACTTTGAACCTGGACGCTAAACTGAGTTTCCCAGCAGCAGTGCGTTCCCACTGCTGTGCTCATAAATCTGGTGCGTACTGCTGTCTGGTACGGTATGATGAAAACAAGGCAACAAAAGGCGGAACCGACCGAGCAACTATGAAGAGATGCACCGTGGGCATAATTATTTCACCATCACCCACCAGCAGGCCCATCCCTTTTCTGCTCATTGCCCACGTCACCCTCTCTCGCATGACATGTCGCATGTATGATCTTGAGAGCGAAAGGGAAAAGCGCGATGGGGCCGGGTTCGACACTACACAGCCAGCAGTATTAATACCAAACATGCATATCCATCTGGTAGATTCCAACACATACCTGCCCATGCCCAAGATTTTCTTTTGCTTTTTGTCTTTCTCCGCAGATCCAGGACCGCTCAGCGCTCGTTTCTGCACACACCGTCGTCGCATCCACCGGAAGCAGATGAAGACAATCACGACCGACGCCCGGGATCGGTTCGAGTTCAGCGAGCGCAGACCCAGTAACCGAGCAACAGCAACGGCAACAACAGAGCACAGCAGAGCACAAGGGGGTTGCGGGTTGATCATTTTTTCCGATGCCCAAAGCACACCATACGACACCATAGGGCACTCTAAAATCAAGCGAAAATCCGCCATGCGCATTGAGGTGGTGGCCACAAGTACGCAAGGAGACAGACTGGTAACCAAAAGCATCATTTGTCCACACCACCGTTCGTGGCGAACCTGGCGGAAAAAAACTATCCGCTCGAGCGCTCTCGTGGTTGCGCGTGCACTACAATAAAAAAAAAATCGACCTGAGGGCAGGGGGCGTGAGGCAAGCCGGCCAGCTGGAACACCCCGCCCCATGCGGCCACCACCAGTCCCTACGCGCCTCGGCAACTAGAGTATCATACGACTAGACCATCTCGTATCCCGCTTCCCCCACTTACCGCCGAACCCTTCGAGGCACCCGGCGCCACCATGGTTGCCAAAATCCTGACTTGACTTGTGGTGGCCGGATCCCTGAAAATAAGCGACGACCTTCGGGAGGATAAGAGAGGGCGTCGCGGCAAGAGAGGCGGAGGGGTGGGAGGCGTCAGTGTCCAGCAAGGTTCGAGCCTGTGCACCGAAGAACCTGCTGCGGTGCGTCAAAGTTCGGCATTGGCTTATTTTTGGACGCACACAGCAGGACGATGCAGACCCACACGAGGAAAATCCGATACCCCGCCTGGGGGCATATGTGATGGGCAAGCATCTGCCCCTCGACTTGGCAACATCTGAGACGCACGGCGGCAACGCACTGCCCTTTTTCACGCGGGTCTGCCGACGGCAGAGCTAGAACCCACCTTCGGGAAGCGAATTGCCTTGCCGGAGGATTGGTGTCTTGATGTTGCTTTGCCCTGATATTGGTAATTTGGCGTTCTTACTTTCGGGAATATATTCAAATTTGTCCCCTGCCTCGAGGGCGGTGATGCCGATGCAGAGCAGCAGCAGCAGTGTTCGTCCAAGATCAACGTTTAAAGATTGCAGCGAAGGTAAGCCCTCACGCAGCTGGAGACGAAGCTCCATGTGGAGTGACATGTGTGTGTTCAGAAGTGCATGCTTATGAGCGTGAGGGGCAGGATGGCACAGCAGTGATGGGGGCATCGCTCTCTCCTTCTCCGCGTGGCTTGTTTATATCCGTTGGCAAATTGTACACCACGATATTTTGAACGTCAACCGCGCAGCGTCTGTGTGCCAACTGCTGCGTTGCAAGTACGTCTACTGGGGGTCGCGCACAGTCGCTGGAGTTCGCCAAGACATACGGGTGTTGAACATATCAACGGGTCGGAGAATACGCTGCCTTCGAGATTGCGGTTTGAATTGCTTGTTTCGTATCGCAAAGCGCACGCTTTTGTGGGCAGATTCACACGCCCCACGAGTAGCGGTCGCGCCGAGCTCGGAGAGCAGATAGTGCCAAGCTCGTATGCCAGGCCACTGATGGCAGATGCGTTCCTTTACTCTGCCGGTAGGCCTTCCGCCGGCGATAGGCCGCGCATGGTGAACGCACCTGAGGTGGGCTTGGTAGTGTGAGAGCAACACAAAATCCCCTAAAAATGTCCCTGTTCCACCGCCACTCTCCACACTCCACATAAAAGCCAACACATTTAGCATTCCAAACACCAACAGGCACTCTGCCAGACCAGAGACTGCACTATTAATAATATTCAAATCTCGGCAGGATTGCGTGTTGTCCGCGTTGTTTGAAATTGGGAGGAAATCTGGTCTTCGCAGTTCCAGTCTATGTGTGGGCTTGTGAACGGCATTTATCACATAAATGTGATCATCATGGTCTCTCAAATGTACGCACGTGTTCATGATGAGATTGCGCGCGGCCTGTCCTTCTTTGCCGTGCTTGTCTGCTACTGCTCTCTATATGTTTGGATGGGATGGGTGAGATGACATGATGATGCTGATGACTGATGACTTGATCAGCGCTTTTCATTACTCGTATGATACGTTGCGCGTTTTGTTATTTCTGTTGCCGTCTATTCGCCCATTCTTGATGCTAGGGGTCTTGAGTCTTGAGGCCTGAGGCCAGTTGTCCGCCGCGCTCCGTGGTGTATGCGGTGTGCTGTACGATGGGTAGCAGAGACGCAACTGCCGTTGCTGTAACCTGTACCAGGCAGGTGCTGCTGTTACTATTAATAGTCCATGTTCGGTAACCCAACCACCCCAATGCGAGGCACACATGATAGCCGCAGCGGTGTAACAACACGACGCCTGACGTACTTATCATGAGGGTTCCTCGCCCTTGCTCTCCTGTCTGCTGTGCTGCTTGCCCCTGTGCTGCTTGCCCCTGTTCTTTGTCTCGTACTGATCGTCTCGTACCGGTATCTGGCCCTGCTGTTGTTGTACGATACCACAGTGTTGGGACGACCTTGAAGGCGAGCCTCGCCCCAGTGTAGCAGCAAGAAGAAGACAGACGAAGAAGAAGCCGTCATGTCGACGCAACTATCCGGAGATATGGTATGGGACAAGCCGTCCACCCGCAGGTGAGACAGACATGTACCATATCCATTTCGGAACTGCAGTCCCCTTTCGGGGCGAACCACTCGACATGTCCAAGTACCGTATTCGTAGTTTGTCCCCAACTGGGGATTGCCGTCTCACAAAAGATATACGCGGAGCAGGCACGTAGGCATCCGTACCTTTATCGTCTACTTGTACCTGGTACGTACCAATTACGAGTACGCATCATACGTACTGCTTTTGAAGCGCGGTATTCTTAGCGCTGTTCGCGGATCTGGAAGTGTTCAAAATGTCATGGGTCGGGTCGGATCAAGAGTTTTTTCAATCTCACGGGTCGGCTCGGCTCGGCTCGGCTCTGCTCAGGTCGAGAGTTTTTCAAAACGCACGGGTCGAGTCGGGTCGGGTCGGATCGAGTCGAGTCAGGTCAAGAGGTGATGAAAAGCTCATGGGTCCAATCACGTGATTACCCGCGGGAAACGGGTCGCTCGTGGGTCGGGCCAGCATACCCCTTGAGTTGTTTTCGGCTGACCCGCGGGTCGCACCTGCGTGTCCGGGCCGCGGATCGGGCAGTCCAGAAAGTTGCTGCTTTTTGCCCAAAGGCTTCTCTCGTACCAACACTGAATAATACTATTGATAGTTCAGTATCATACTCAAACGTTAAAATACCACCAAATCTATACACGCATGTCCGCATCCATCCATACCCACTGCAGTCAGGCCACATACCACTATTAATAGTGTGGGATGCAAAAATGAGCCTTGAATTGTTTCGAAAGTTTCGACCCACGGGCCGGATCCGCGGGTCGAACGCGCGGGTGGAGAAAATGGTCTCGCGGGTTGAGGGAGCCCGCCCCGCGCCATGGCCCGTATCTCACGAGTCAATCGGAATCTGGCGGGTTGGGTCGGGTCAGGAGGTATACCAAATCTCACTAGTCAAGTCGGGTCGGGTCAAAAGGTTTTAAAACGGGTCGGGTCATGTCGAGTCAAAAGGTTTTCAAATCTCACGGGTCCGATCAGGTCAGCTGACCCGACCCGACTCGACTTGACCAGTGAGGTTTGACCTGACCTGCGAACAGCCCTGGGTAATCAGCACCGGTTTGTTGTGTGTCCTCCCCTGGCGTCGGCGTTGGCGATAACCCTCGTGTTCGCGCTGCTTGGTCTTTAGCAGTACTGACACTGTTGTAGTCTGCTGTCACACCTGGTATTCGTACGTACGTACTATCCTGCGTTTGAGACTTGAGCCGGCGGGAGAACCAGTACTCGCAGCTCCGGAGCGTCATTTCTATTTCCTAGCCTCAGAATGCTGCGGCAGGGGCCAAAGTTGCTGCAGCGGTACGTAGAAGCAGAACCAGCACCAGTACGAGCAGGTTAAAGCAGCTTTCCCTACTACAGATTGAAGATTATGTTACCCGTTTTCTAGCTCTGGACCGGTTCAGCAGTTTGTACTCTCGGAAGGAGTGGTACAGATTTTGTGTAGGTCACACATGAGATTCCGAGATTCCGCCGCGTTTGATTCGCTCTGGCGGTGCTCTCGCCGTGTCACGAGAGCGGGCCGGCGCGTCGCGAGACGACTGTTCGCCCATTGTGATTGGGGCATGCTCCCACCCCCTATCGGTGTACCCGCATCGGAGACGGGCCGAAGCATCCCAGAACGGTACATTCGCGAGACTGCACTACATTACTCCAAGTGAGACTGAGTCGCCGGCTTCAACGTCAACCAGCCACCAACATCATCACCACCAATATCTTCGTTCCTTTTCACAATCACCATAGACCGCGGAGCTATATCACCCTCCAGCGTCGCAGCCCGGGAGTTGAACCCAGCATTGAAATCATGGTGCTGGGCACCATAGACCACGGAGCTGTATCACCCCCCACCCCCTTGACGTTTGTTTTAGGCTTTTCATAGTCGCGGTACACCTGTACGTACAAGCATATACAGAGCATAGGAAAATTCCTGGAATATTATTAATGTCTACACAGTGGTGAAGCCAGCTCCATTTCCCGAGTCACACCTCATCTTTCATCAAACTCCGTGACGTATCCAACTCCATTTTGCACCCCTACAAATAGCAATGCGTATAGGTAGTGATAGTTTGTCCCCAACATGATGGTGCAGAACCCCCCCCAGAAAACTCAATGCCTCCATCAAAATATGAAAACCTAAGGAACAGCGCAGCAACGCTTATCGTTGGCGATGCACTACAGCATTAATAGGCTGTCCTCAATAGGAGGAGGCAGCGGTGAAGGAAGCGATGGCTATCAGGTATGTGCCAGGTACAGGAGGTTGCGAAAGTACCGTCTGGCTATGTACTAGCTACGAACATCAGAAGCTATCATTTGTTAACCCGCACGCAAGCCTCTCGCGACATACCAGGTACGCCCAGAGGAGCCGATCACTCGCAAGTATCAGCGCGGTGCAGCATGTTGTTACCGTGGTGCGTCTACATGCCGAGGGTTTGACCAACCGCCGTAATTGGTGCCTGGTATACCGTACGTAAAGGGCTTTGGTTTCGCGCAAGGGTGTTATCGTTGTTCAGCGCTCGATTTTTTCATTTTCCACACTGGGAAGGTTGCGCACCTCGGACATATCTACAGATCGTACATCAGATAGATCATCTACAGATTTATCATCTACAGATCATCTACAGAATGATGTCATATGTATAATCTAGTTCCTCGCCTGCCGTTGTGAGAGATTGTGTAGGATCTGCAAAGTACAGATCCGACCCAGAAACACGTGCTGAATCATGCAGGTTATAGGTTTCCCACCCGGCTATATGAGCTAGGTAGGCCATACAGATGAGGCAGATATCTGCCCGGAAATATCTAGGCCATGAAATGTGGGAATGACCTGTAGATGATCTGTCCGAGATGTGGAAGGTTGTCATTGCCGAACAGGTTTTGCTTGGAAAGTATCTGTGCGGGAGCTCTTCCTAAAATATTTTGTTCAGCCTTGGTACCCTCTTCGTTGTGGAGGAAACAAGCACCGGAAAAGGATATCATGGCATCCCTGTGCGGAACGGAAGCTCTCTTCACCGCAAGCCTTGAAAAGTTTTCGCCCTGTCCGCCGATCATGGGACTGGCTCCAGTTCCATCGTACCTTCGAACGTACCTGCGAACGCACCCCGAACACACTTGTGTGATTTGTGCAACGAGCTAAGAACACGTACAGAGTATAATTGATGCAACAAAGAGCACACGGCAGTGGTACACCCGTACCTCTCTTGCATACTGGTATCATTCGAGGTACCAGTCCTCCATGCCCTTCCGTACAGAAAGGAAAATAACACCAGTGTACACCATCTCGCGGCCTTTTTTCAGGTTCCGTGCCATACTGCGTGCAACGACGATATCAGTGCAGCATGATGAATGCGTGCGAGGAGCAAACCGGGAACTGATCGCCACGCGCACCCGGCAGTTTTTGCCGTTCTGTACGCACCGTTTGCCACACCCACATATTTGTCGTCTTGGCACTCCTCTCCTTGTGCAAGACCGTATCCCCTCTTCTGATGCCTGCCTCTCTGCCCCCCCCCCCCCCCCCCCCCCCCCCGCCCTCTTGCTGTCTCTGGAAGTGCCTACACCGGAAATTAAGTCAACTCATTGGAGCTGTCATCCATATGCAAGTCCGCACATAGTAGGATGCAGCGCACCCTTCATGCGACTCGCCAGACACCTCACGGCGCTTCGCGCTTGGTAGAAGCAATGTTTGCCTGGTCGGTGAAAACCCGATATGCTCCGTCCCGGCATTGTAGGGATGCGAGGGTCTGTGGTCATACGACTACGGCCATGCATGCGATCGAGTACATGTCTCCTATCGAGTACCCCCCCCCCCCCCCCCCCCCCCCCCCCGTCCATCTCGAAAGGGATGCATGATCGATGGTTCAACTGACAAACGCATGCAGCATGTGAGTACCCCCCCCCCCCCACACCCTCCTCCTTATCGCCCTAGTCTTCAAAGTCCGAAGTGACTTTGTTTTAAACTGGACTGAAACTTTGTTTTTTTCCCTAAAACTGTGAACCAAAGCTTTCCACTCCGCTTTTTCTTTTTTTTTTGTATTTTCGTTTTTTTTTCTGTGGCCAAGGTACGCGCCGCCTGGCGGGCAAACCTCCATCTCCCTCGGGGACTACGTTAAGCCCCAAACGCCATCGGGTGCGCCTCCCCCCGCCAACGGCTCTGGCGGCCAGGGAGGGTCGTCGTCATCATTGCCCAGAGCACAGGCGGGCAACAGCGTGTCGACGCCGACTTCCTCAGCCGCTGAGCCGGCGGTGTCGGGCGTGGGCCTCCACGTTGGTCTTGTGGTGTGCGAGGCTGCCGGGTTGAAGGCGGCGACAGTATCGGCGCTCCAGAGGCTAGGTAAGGAGAGAGAGAGGGAGGTTGTAGCGGTTATATCCCATACGGCGGTTACAGCGTACCTGGTATGGCGGTTGTTACCCATGAAATACTGTACCCATGAACAATACCCACCGATATTGTACGGTAACCACGTTGCGGGAAAAATTACGTGGGTCGATTCTGTAGTGTAAGGGTTCCTTCAACCTGCGACGACGTTTTGGGGGCACTATTGTGTCGAATTGGAGTAGAGCTGTCTCACATTTGCTTCAGGGTTCTACGTACTAGTGGGATCTACTGTAATAGAGGTACTCGTACTGCTGTGGGATGGTGTGTGACTGTTGCTAGTTGCTGCAGTATTAAATAAAAACTTTCGATTAATAGTCTTTCGATAGACAACACCTCTTGAGTGTACTCAAGCTGGTGGTGGTGCTGTGTTGCTCAAGATGTGCTGCTTGCGCGCCTACTGCCGTGGTGTCCCCTTTCCCCGACTCAATATTCAGTTTGCTGACGCCTCCTCTCTATCTGGCGTACCTGCAGGCGCGACGACGACGGTGTACGAGGTGTTCGACCCTTTTCAGCTGCCCTTCGCGGTGCAATGCCTCGTGGACAACCCGAGTGCCGATGTCTCGGTGGTTGTGGCTATCGGGTTCTTGGTGGAAGGCACCCACTGGTGCTCGAAGGAGGTAAGTATTGCGACACGCTCATACAGCGTAGGCATTCTGGGGGGGCGGGTGGAGGGGTGACGTGATACCTTCACACACAAGAGACGTTCTGGTGGGGACGGGTGGGGGCGAGACGGTGTGCCTATGTCATGCATGGCCGTAGTCGTGTAACCATAGACCCTTGCATCCCTACAGTTTGTTTGCACGGGGCACGTCGGGTTTTCACCGACTTGACGGGGGGAGGGGAGCGTACTCATTTGTTGCTCGCCTTGGTCACCTGAACATTGACCACGCATCCCTTTCGAAATGGAGCATCGGTAGAGTGCGGGGGATGGAGGGGGTCGAGCGCGACACGCTCATACAGAGGGGGGCTTGAGGAAGCGGGGAAAGGGGGGGGGCAAGCAACGCGACACGCACATACTTCATACTATTACTGGGAGCCATGTAATCAGAACTCGGGATGTACCCCACGAATCAGGCATCCCTCAATGTTGACAACCTATCACACCTCGGACCTATCAGCTCACGGTAGCTCGAGCTAGCTCTTTAAGGAGCTAGCTCAACGGTGAGCTACGTGAGCTACACATGTTTTCCTGGCTTGAGTTGTAGGAGGGGAGCTCATCTGCACATGTTTTCCAAGCTTGAGCTATGGAGGATAGCTCATAGTGAGCTAAGTGAGCTATATGAGCTACTGTAGCTCATCTACCCCCGAGATGAGCTATAGGAGCTACATGAGCTACACATGTTTTCCCCGGCTTGAGCTGTAGGCGGTAGCTCATCTGCACATGCTTTCGAAGCTTGAGCTATAGGCGGTAACTCATCTGGACATGTTTTTAAAGCTTGAGCTACAGGCGATAGCTCATTTGCAAACGTTTTCAAGGCTTGAGCTATAGGGGATAGATGAGCTAGCTCATGAGCTGTATAGTGACCAATTATGCAAGTACGCAGAACAGAACGATATCAACACAAACAACCATATATAGTTTGTACGTATGTACCGGCTACAACTGCAGTATGTGGTATTATATGAGATCGGATCTTCCCCTGTTGTGAAGATACCTGACGGTACGTCGTCACCCAACAGAATTTGAATTTTCGTTTTTTTACAACGCCTGTTTACAGCAGCTGTCACCTGTCGCCATGCGCTCCAGAAGAGGCGTTCGCACAGAATATAACACGGACACCACACAGCAACACCCCTAGCATGCCCACGACCCGGGGTAGCAGCTCTAGCGGCGCTTCGGCCGTAGACCCGGCTGGCGGCGGGCATCAACCGGATCGATCGATGGATGTGAACCCCACGAACAACATCGACGATGTGGATGAAGACAACAATCAAACCCAGGCCGAGCCCATATTATTTCTGTACACACGCACTTGTCCCGGCGGGTGGGTTTTTTCAGCTACTTATCTCACACGCATGTGTTGCCGAGAAAGCGCCACAATGAGCTGCGTGCATGAGCTATGAGTGCACGTTCTCCGGGGGTGAGCTATAGGCGATAGCTCATCTGCACATGTTTTCCCTGCTTGAGCTATAGGCGGTAGCTTATCTGCACATATTGTGAAGGCTTGAGCTATGAGTGGTAGCTCATCTGCACATGTTTTGAAGGCTTGAGCTATAGAGGATAGCTGATCTACACATATTTTCCCGGGATGAGCTATAGGAGCTACATGAGCTACACATGTTTCCCCCGGCTAGAGCTATAGGCGGTAGCTCATTTGGACATATTTTGAAGGCTTGAGCTGTAGAAGATAGCTCATCTACACACATTCTCCCAGGCTGAGCTATAGGAGCCACATGAACTAGCTCATCCACCCCCGAGATGAGCTATAGGAGCTACATGAGCTACACATGTTTCCCGCCGCTTGAGCTATAGGCGGTAGCTCATCTGCACATATTTTCGAAGCATGAGCTATACACGATAGATGAACTAGCTCATGAGCTTTCCGGGGTGTGCAGCCTATGTTTTGTTCTGATTACAGCAGTAGTAACGGCCCCCCGTAGTATGAGTCAATACTCAATAGATGTAGACGTGGGGAGCGGGAGGGGGGCAAGGTTGACTCGCATTTTTAGTATGTAGCCTTGCCTGCTGGGGCTCCGAACGGCCGTGTCTGTGGGTTACCCCGGCCGGAGGCGTGTTAATCGCCGATGCCGCGATTGCGCGAAGCTTCTCCGTCACCAATGGTGCTGGTGATCTCCCCGCGTACGAGCCGTTTCGTTTTTCTGTGCTTCTGACCCGTGTTGTTGTTGGCAACCATTGTTAGTTGCGGCGACTGCGACGTTGGTACGAGCAGTGCTTTTTTTTTTGTGCTATGTGTTTGTGGTAAAAAAACAATAGTACTGTTGCTTAACGCAACGCACTCTAAGATGCAACTTGCCGCGGCTATAACCGGTATTAATTTCACCAACCATTGCCCTTGTTGGCGGTTATTGGCAGTGTTGCTGTCCCGTGATGCTGTTGCCAGCCAAGTATGGTGGCAACCCATGATATGGTTGGCAAACCGATGGTATTGTGTGTCCGCCAACTATGTTGGTTGCTATTAATAGGAATTGTAATGTTGCTCACTGGGGATTGGCAGGACTGACGTACGTGGCTGATAAACATGCTTATTTTTGCTATTTATACTGATGTGGAGTGCTCTTAACCCCTCTAGTGCTGATGTCCCGATTTTGGGACAAACCACTTTAATTCCAAGTGGTTTGCCCCCAAAACGGGACTGCGGTACTAGTAGGGTCAACGAATGATGTTGCCGTTGCCACATAAATTGTTGACGTGGACATCGACGCGCCGAGCGTTCCTCGCGAGCTAGAGCTTAGACTGCATGATAGTCATAGCTCGACGGCATCAACAACAACTATCGCCGCGCGTGCCCCCGATCGTCCATGCCGCTTTCACCTCATGATGGCTCGACACTCACCCATCACCCCCGCGCCCTCCAATCAATGAATTGGACGCTGTCATCCCTCCAACCAATGAATTGGACGCTGTCATCCAACGCGAGAAAACCCGCCTCCTAAGGGATACCTAGCGGGATGCAGCTCATCCTTGGCGCAACTCGCCGAAACTCCTCGCGGCGCTTCGCTTGCTGCAAGCAATGCCTGCCTTCCTGGTCCGTGAACACCCGGCGCGCCCGGTCTCGGAGGTGTAGAGATGCGAGGGTCTGTGGTGAAGTGACTAAGGCAAACAACAAATGAGAACCCCCTCCCCCCCCCCCCCCCCCTCCCCGCCTCCAACCGCTCCCTAGGTGAGCGGAGCTCTTGTGAAAACCTTGCTGGAGCTGTCGCTGCGCTTGAAGGTTCCTGTCGTGAACGGGCTCCGGTTTTCCTCCGTATCCCCGGGGGATCTGGCACCGCTTAGCGTTAAGCTGGCGCACGGAGCCGTCCACATGGCCTCCATGTGCGACGGGAAGAAGACTTCGTACACAGGTGCGGCATATTTACGGTACTATTACGGGGGACCATAGTTAATAGGACCATATATTTGTAGTGGAAATGGTTAATTATACCTGGTATAGGTTTTTATTCCATTGGCATAGGTCTTACAATGCTCTTCTAGGGTCATGACCCGGCTGGCGGAACGAGGAATCGGGAAGTTTTTGGAATTTCACGGGTCGGGTCGGGTCGGGTCACCCTATCCGACCCGAGCCGACCTGACCCGCGAGGTTCGACCCGACCTGATTCACGAGTTCGTAGAATCAGGTTTACTATACGTCTACCTGGTATATTTTGTATATTCATTTCGAGCAAAAAAAGGCAAGTACTTCGAAGTATACAATTCACACGGCGCCAAAAAAAAAAAGCAAGGATTTTTTTCGAGATTGGCTGCAGCGACCGGTCAACCAGGGTCCGCCAACGCATGCACACAGGTTGGCGACAGTAACGAAATACCCATCTGTAATCATTCGTATTACAGTGACTGCTACACTACTGTATGAGATTCCTGTTCTTTTAATTAGTATTTTTGATTTGCGCAAAGGCTATCTACCAGGTAAAATTGAGGTGTAGCTTGTGTATGCCGGTATCGGACAGGATTAGATCGAGGCTGGAGGCGTGCGATGGGTGGGGAGGGGGGTGTGTTGATCGATATCGTGCATGGCCGTAGTCGGAAGACCATAGCCATAGAACCTCGCATCCACACAACGCGGGGACGGAGCACGCCCGGCTTTCACCGACCAGGCAGACAGTGCTTGCACCAAGCGCGAAGCGCCGTGAGGTGTTCGGCGAGTCGCATGAAGGGTGAGCTGCATCCTACTAAGAATCGCTTGTGAGGCGGACTTGCATATGGATGACAGCTTCAATGAGTTAATTAATATTCCGGTGTGGCCACTTCTAGTGGGGTGGGGGAGGGGGGGGTCTGCAGGTTGTGTGTCGATGTCAGGTATGCTAGTAGTGGGCGGAGGCGGGGGGGAAGGGGACGGGGGGGTGTCTGGAGGTTGTGTTCTGGCGTCGGGTGGGGTGGTGGTGGGCGGAGGCGGGAGTGGAGGCGAACGCAGGAAGTCTTGAGGGTGTGTGTCGGCGTCGGGTAGGGTGGGGTCGCGGAGGCAGGAGGCGGCACGGGGTGAGGAGGGACGGAGTCACCCGGAGATTGAGTCGGGTGGGTAGGGGGGGGGGTTAGGGGGTGGAGGCGGTGGGGGGTGGGGTGGGCGGAGGCAGGGGGGGGGGGGGGGGGGGGGGGTCATCTGGAGGTTGTGTGTCGGGTAGGGCAGGGTGGGGAGGGGGTGGGTGGAGTCGGGGAGCGGGTTTGGAAGGAAGAAATATTCTGGAGGTTCTGGCGTTTTGCTTGTCGTCGTGTCGGGCGTGGTTTGGGGTCGGTTCTGTTTGGTTTGGTTGTTGACTGCTTAGCATCGACGAAAGGAGGGCACGTTTTTCTTGAACAAATGCATGGGGTGTGAGGTTGATCTGAACGTGCGAGCAGGCCGTGTTGAGGAACCATTCCTTGATTTTTGCACGCGCCCATGAGCGGCTGTGTCATAAGCGACTGTTTCAACGTGCAGGAAAAGCATCGCGCAGAGACTGTTTTCGAGTCTGTGACCGTTTTTTCCGCGGATAAAAGCTGCAGTGTTCTGATCGGGCATACCTGGTATACACAGCAGCGGCACGCGGAGGAGACCCGGTGGGGTTCTCGTGTAACTCTACAGCTGACATATTTACGGCTCAAGCCCAACCTCCCCCCCCCCCCCGCCGCTGCCGCCGCCGCCGATGCTGCCCCGCGTCGCCCTTCCTTGCACACCCCGCCCCGCCCGCACAACCGCCACTAGTTAAAAGGGCAAACCCCGCTGTCCCGAGCAGCCCTACGCGCAGCCTCGCCCTCGGCCCGAATCGCAAGTCGAGCGTGTTTGAGACGACCCGGGCTGTCCCGAGCGACCTGAGCTCACTCCTCTTTGGGCTGAAGACGTCGCTCAAGGCGCACGGGGCAAAGTGAGTGAAGGCGAGGGGTGAAGTCCAGTTGCGCGGTGTAGACGATAATACCTCATCTCACACTGTATGTCGTGAGTCGTGTGTGTGTGTTTTGCCTACGTATTCGTTTTTTCTGGGTTTCTTGTTTATAGTGATTGGTCTTGGGGTTTATGTTCATGTGTGTGTGTTTTTTTTTCGGGGGCGGGCTTCGTTTCGTTTTTTGCTCTTCGTATTTCTGCTGTTGGTGTGTGCTGTTGGGGGCATTCGTTTCTGTGTTGCATGCGATTGTGGGGTTTCACCTTGAGGGGAAGGCTTGCGGGGTTGGGGAGGGTGTGTGGTGGTTGTTCGTGGCGCGCACTCCCCCAGGCGCCGTGGTTTGACCCCTCAAAATTTCATCGGCAATTTAGATCAAAGCACTCGCGAGTTTTGAATCGCGAAGTTTGTGTAGTGTTGCACGTGCAGTGTTGTCGTGAATATGCTCGTATTTTCTCGATAGTAGGCTACCATGTTTTGTACCAGCGTGGTGTATCTGAGTTGGTATCGCTTGATTTTATATACTGAAGGTGTTAAGTGTTGGCCATTGGGGGGCCCAGACGTAGGGAAACTAAAAGGCACTATTAATGATGCAGTATAGGTACATACTCGTACACATATCATGCTTACCAGGCATGAGCCACCCGGGGATGATACTTTCTGTCCCCCCGCCCCGGTGCGCGCGTATCGTTCATCTCCTTGCGTTGCGATTCGGACACCCCCCCTACCCCAGCAGCCGGAAATAACTCCTTCGTTCGGTGGACGCTGTAACCATGGTTTTGGTTTCGATATTTTAATATTTTCTCAATCTCAAGCTCCAAACGGGGTGTAACTGCCAATCGCGTTGAACACTTTCCCCCCATGAAGTTCCTACAGGATTAGTCTAGTCTAACCGGTTGCACTGGGATCACATGTGGGTGTAACGTCAACTCCGCCTCAGGGGGATCTTTGGACTTGCCCGGCGGTTCCGCCAATCGGATGAGGACAACTCCGGAGACATCAGCTTCCACGAGTTCCAGGTACTGTACTGCTTCAAAGTGTCGAGGTGGAAATATGGCTATGAACTTGTACGACACAGCAGTGCTATTTATTGTGCTTTTTGGTAGGTGCACTTCCAGACGCTTGTATCGTATTTCTGTACTCTGTAGTCGTTCTTTCAAGTGTATGTCAAGCTCCCACGAGTTCCAGGTATCGTACTGTTACGGGGGACAATAATAAACAGGACCAAATATTGTTGGTAAAAATAGCGAACAGTATGGGTGTTTCGTGTGTACCGTAGGTCATATTTAAGAGGGCCCCCCGTGATATTAGTACTTCGAAGCAAATAGGTTGACAGTCAAGTTTTGGCCTGTCAATGCCAATAAAAAACTGAATATACTATTTTTAGTGTCAAGCTCCTTGGCAGATTGTCTGCCAAGCGGTTCAAAGTCTGTCAACCGACACCTTTGCTTCGAAGTAGTACTACTACTGTTTCCCATCTATTCTGCTCTTTGGGGTGTATAGGTGTGCTTCCAGGTGCTTGTATCGTGGTTCGGTGGGTGTTCTTCCAGGTATCGGAACGTCCTGTGTGCGCTGGGCCCGTGGTAGAAGGACGATAGGGCAGCGCAGCAGTGGGGTGACAGGGTGGCCTTTTGGTAGAACATCGCAGCGGCAGCAGCAGCAGTAATCGGTCAGGCGGAGCTGTGGTTGTGAGGAATATTCGTTATAGTGATTATTAAAATAGTAGAAGTACCAGATATCCGGTGTACTCGTATATTTTCGAAGGGGCTCTTCCGTCGGTACGTCCACCTGCCATTGTCTCGTCTGTGTGTCTACGGGTGTATCGTTCTGAATGTCTCTCTGTCTCATGTCTTTGTCTTATCTGTCTGAATGTCTGCCTGTCTGCCTGTCTGTCCCTTTCATGCCTGCCTGCCCGCCTGGTTATGCGCGACTACCTGACCGTCTGCGGTTGTTTTGGGTGGCGACATGATAGGTGTGCATGCGCGACGCGCATATGGGGTGGATCGAGGACGAGCTGAAGAATGTATTTGAGCACTTCGACACGGACCGCTCGGGCGCCATCAAGTAAGCGTGCGTTTCGATCGGCTCGGTTTTGCTTCGGATGGTTTGGCTTTGTTTTGCATGGTTTGCCGTAATTTTGTCCGGCCTACCTCGCTTGGGTTGGTTCGGCCCGGCTTGCTCTGCCATGCCCTGCCTTTTCTCGCCTTAGCCTGCCTTACCTTGTCATGCCTGAGTTCCTAACCGGTGTTCCGCTCGGTTTCGTTTTGTGGCTTATGTCAGCTACGACGAGTTCTTATTCGCTGTACGCGGAGAAGTGAACGAGAGGCGGTCCCAGGTGATCCTGCAAGCGTTCGAGGCCATGGACAAGAACAATAGCGGCGCTGTTGACTCGCAAGACCTCAAGGTATCTAATCTTGCAACTACAAGGTTTTCAGGAAGGGTTTTCGTCGAGATTTTGCGAGTTTTTCGATGGCCTCGTGATTTTGATATGTTTGTCGGGATCCTTGGCCTGCTGCTGCTGCTGTACTACTGTGTTGATGCGGCTGCTACTGCGGTGCGGTTGTTGCTGTGTTCAATATTGCGGTGGTATTGCTGCTACCGCTTCTACCTGGCATGTCGCTGATATTGTGCTGCTACTGCTTTATTGCTGTTGCTGTTTTGTTTGGTGTTTAGTTGCAGGTGTGTTTCTACTGTTGTGTCGTTGCCGCTTTGTCGCTTGTGTGTAGTCGTTGCAGCTGCGTCTATGTGGCTGTTGCTGTGTTTAGTCGTTGTTGTGGACTTGCTGCAGCGCTGCTGGGGCTGCATTTTGTTGATATGCTGTTGCTTCGGTGCCGCTGCTGTTTTTGAGTTGACGCTGGTTCCTGCAGCTGTTCCCGAGTTGTTTCTGCTGCGTTGCTGCCGCTGCTGCTCTGTAGCTGGTGCATGCTACTGCCTGTACGAGTTACTGATGTGTTGCTGGTGCTGTGCGGTGTTGCTGCTGCTGCGTTGCCGCTACTAATGTTGTGGAGTTGTGGTGTTGCTGTTGAGCTCTTGTGGTTGCTGCTGCGTTGCTGCTGCAGTTGTCACACTGCTGCTGTGTTGCCGTTGTTGTGGTATTGCTGCTGTTCTGCTGGTGTCGTATTGCTTCTGCTATGCTACTAAAGCTGGTGCTGTGTTCATGGGGGTGTTCCTGCTCTGTTTTCTCTGCTGGCTTTTAGTTGCCGTGCTTTCGCAGCTGCTGGCTCGTTGTTGTCTCGGCTGTTTTTTAGTCGCCGTGATGTTGCGTTGTTGCTGCTGCCGTTGCGTTCGTGCGCTGCTGCGTTGCTCCTGATGCGTTGTCGTTGTTTCCTGTACTGGTGCCGTTTCATCATAGTCGATACCGCACGGCGAAGCTAAACATAGCGTTGCTTTTCTTCCAGTGGCAAATTGAACGACAGCGGTCGATCATGTTCCAGTTGTCGGTACTTGAATATTCCGGTGACATTGGTGGTACAAGAGATATAATACCCGGTGTTTTGTAGTGCTAAGTTTAAGTTTTGCACCTAATACCATACTCGAGTGGTGTTCCAGTTGTTGCGAATTGAATGTTTGTGCTCGAAGCGCGACCACGACTGGCGCTTCCAGTCGCTGCTGGCTGTGGGCGGCCAGCGAAAGCACAACGACTACGGCACCTGGTAGTTTGCTATTACGGGGGACCATAGTTAACAGGACCTATGGTATACATAAAAACCTACCAGGTACCTGGTATATATTTGACCATTTTTACTAACAATATTTGGTCCTATTAACTATGGTCCCCCGTAATAGTGTACATACGTAGCTGATACCATACTGATTGTGCTGCTGCTTTGTCTGTTCGTGTTACAGGGAGCCTACGACGCTTCACAACACCCAGGCGTGATCAGCAAGAGGCGCACGGAGGAAGACGTGATGGAGGAGTTCATAAGCACCTTCGAGGGGGAGGTTAAGGACGGAAAGGTAACGATAGATGGTGGTATACGTATATGTTGCGGATGTTTGTGAGTTGCTGTCTCCGCTGCTGTTTTTGTCAAGCTTTTTTTCGGGAGATATCGCTGAATACGTTGGTTGTGCGACCTGGTTGTCACACCGCGGGGCTGAAGTTGTTTCTGCCGAATTTTCGATTTTGTTTTGCATGCACCCATTGTACCGTCGGAATACTCTATATATACTAGCTTGATGAGCACTAGCGGCGCTGTGGGGTTGGGTGTTGTCGGCCTCGTCCAGGCCTTTACCCTGCCGATTGGCAGGCACCGCTTTCGCCAGGGTGATCGTGAACGAGGACTTTTTTGTACGCGAGTTCCCACACTCGTGGGCAGTTGTGTCTGGTTTCTCTGCGTGCACGCCGAATTATGCCTGAAGTTGGCAAGTCTGGATGAGACAACGCAGCACCAAGCCGGTGGTCAATGAGGGTAGGGTGAGAACGCTATGTTTGGGTGGGGCCGCCGGCCAGGGCAGGAGTCCTCGCCGAATCTAATGCTTACATTGAACGAGCAGTATGCAGGGCGTAGTTGCAAAAACTGGCAAGTGTTCCCCTCCGACCTCCCAGCAGTTGAGTACCCCAAGCGAGAACGCCATGAATGCGAAGCAAAGCGAGCCGAATTTGTTTTGCGATCGAATGCAGGTGACGCCGGAGGAGTGGTGCCGCTACTACGCCATGCTCTCGGCGAGCATGGCAGATGACGACGAGTTCGAGCTCATGATGAGGTGAGAGGGCTACCGATTGCTTCCAGATTATTTGTTCACTCGTACGTGCCGGTAGTTTTGTTGTGTGTGTGCGTGTGTGTGTGTTTTTTTTCCCGGCGCTATTTTTTGTCGCGCCACAGCTTCCTACGCGGAAGATGAAGGCCTTCTGAGGAAGGCCGGCATGAAAATATCGTACGGTAGTTGGTGGCAAAACCACGGCGTTGTCGTCTCGGTTGTTGAACTCGAGGCGTTTGACTGTGTTCCCGTCCTGATGGTGTTCTAAGATTGGAAGGGAGCGCTTGCTGGTGGAAACATTGTTGAGTTGGTTGGGGCGGATATCCGCGCGCGGACAGGCTTTCGCGTTTGAGCACGTGTACATACTCGCGTGCGTGTTTGGTTTGAGAAGTAGTTCTGTTCTGTGGCGGAAGAATCTGCAGCTCGTGCGGTAGCGGTATGCCACCGCGTTGCTCCCTTCCGGGTTTATTTTCTGCCTCTTGTGACCAGGGGGCGTCATCTTCTTGGCGATGCCGCCCTGATTCCAGATGCCTCCATCCAAACGTCGACCTACCCTCGCTCATACAATCGGGATGGCGCGATGACGTGCCGGGTGTTGCTGGGCCTCACCCGGACCCGTCCGTGCACTTTGCTTGATTTGCTCCTGACCACTTTTTCGTGCTTAGAGCGACGTGCGATTCCATGCCGAGAGCTTTTGCACGCTACATGATGGCCCCGACGCACCGGTTGTTGCTGCAGGAATGCGTGGCACCTTCCCGGCGGAACCGGGGCTCTTGCCAACACAACCTCAAGGCGAGTTCTGGCCACGCGAGGCGATGGAAGGCAGACCGTCGAGGAGATCAAGGGGGGCGCGGGTATGGGACATGCGGATAAGGCCGCCATGCTCCAGAGCCTCCGCTCGCAGGTGAGAGTTGCCTTTGTAGCATGGCTTTTTGTTGAACTGTTGTAAGTGGTGTAGTGAGGCCAGGTGTTGTATGTTCGCTGGTGGCGTGTTAATTGTTTTTAGGGTGGCTTTTCGCTGTGTTGTTTTTTTGTTCAGGTTGTGTGGGTTCGCAGGTGGGGTTTGCATGCGCAGGACGGCATTTTATCTGTGATATTGGATTAATGGTGGCGCAATGTGCCTGGACTTAGGATATGCATCGGTAGTGCGCCGTTTGCGCTGTGTGCTGTTCTAGATGGTGTTTTTGCCCCCTCCTCCCACTTCTCTACTGCTTCAACTTTTCCCTCAAAACCTACTTCCAAGTTGTTCGTCTCCGAATCTTGGGGTGCGGTTCTAAAGGGTTATTAGGAGTACTTCCCCCCCCCCGTGGATAGTCTTGTGTCGGTCGGTCACGTGGAGGCGTGTTGCTGCTGCTTCGGACAGAGCCCCACCCTTGTGAAACTTACACCAGGTACGGAGTTTATGAAGGTTGCTGAAACTATTTTTATTGAGAGGGTGAACATAACCCCAACTCGGAATATGTAGTTTTCATAATAATATTACGGGGCACCATATTAAAAATGACCTACGGTGTACACAAAAACCTACATATTTCACTATTTTTACTACCAATGTTTGGTCCTATTTACTATGGTCCCCCGTACTAGTGTATCCCCCAAAAAACGGGTTCAGTGAATCTGTTTTCATCCTCCATTTGCGGAGCTACTGTAAGAAGATGATTATGTATGCTGTATCCGTACTGCTTGCTTGCTGTGCCCCGGCGAAACTCTCGTAACGTTCTGATCTTGTATGCGGTATCCCTCTATGCTGCTGCTTGTTGTGGTGTCCCTTTTGAACCGGCGGGTCTCTCGTAACGGCGTGGTGTTGTGTGCTGTATCGCTGCTGCTGTCTGCCGTGCTTCTTCCGCTGCAGGGGCTGAGCGTAGCGTCGGTGGCGCTCTTCGGCAGCCTGGACACGACTGAACCTGCGATTGCCGAGATTTCGGAGCAGATGGCCGACACGCTAAGCCTGGGCGGGCAAAGCACCGAAGGGTCGACATACGCGCCCCCTGTCCGCCAGGGACCCGGAGGAAACAGCAGTCTTGTCCTCGGCTGAGACGCCGAAAAGCCTCCACTTTGGGAGATTCGTCGAAATGTCTCCATATCAAAAGAAGTGTGGTGTGAGGGTGGGCACGCGATGCGATCCCCCCCACCCGGGGGATCTCGGAGCTGTCGTATCGGCAAAGGGCAGATGGTTTTAGGACGGGTACTACACAGGCGTTGTTCCGCGCAAGCGTCGCAGGCCACGCGGGCGTCGGAGACGGGTCAGGGTTCGTGGCGTGAATGCTCATATGCCGCAAGTGTGCTCGCGCTGGGGACGGAGGAGTGCTGCCGCGAGAACGACCACTTTGGTTGCTGTAATTATAGGAATATTAGTCGATGGGCTGTTGGAGTGCTTTTGCCTGTTTTTTGCCAGATGGGAAGTAGTGAAAATAGTAGCCGGGGTGGGCAGAAGGTGGGCCCCGCAACGAACACGGTGTCTGAAGAAGCGTTTCCGCTGTCGTCGCGTTATTTTGCGGTGGATGGCCGAACACAGGGGTCAGGTAGAGACGGGGCTGTTCCGATGTTAAGTCTGGTCATGTGTTTTGGACGCATCAACCCGATGCTGACCGAACGCGTCAGAGTCTCTCAAGTAGGTGGCGTGCGGACGGCAACGGTGGGTGTAAACCCAAGGCGGATACACGCAGCGCACCCTTCAACGTCGTTGAGAAGCTCTGTCCTGTTCGGACTAGAGCGTCGTGTCCATCGTTCATTTTTTTCTTGCTGTGCAGAAGGTTTTATTTATGTTGCCTATGTTTCTTTATTATGCCAAAGAGGTTTTAGGGTCTTCATTTTCTATTGCATGGGTTCAGGGGGGGAGGATCAAATTGGGGGGGGGGGGGATAGGAGTGCGTTCTTTAGCTTTATTCTCGATTGTCGTCGGTGCTGGTTTCACCACCTACTTCAGTATGTGCTCAATAGTATTATTGCTAAGATATGTTTCGACGGGAGCGTCCCACACGGGAGGGAGGGTAAGCATTGCGGGAGACCGTGTCAGGAGACGGAGACGCGTTGCGCAAATGACGCTGTTGGGGGAGTGTCGGCGCAAGCGGAATGCGGTTGAGTTATATTTGCCGCGGCGATGCTTTGCTGGGCGGGCACAACAGCAGCTAATGCATTTTTTTTTGTGATGTGCGATGTTCATCCTTATCGATTTTTCGAAGTGATTTGGCTGGTTGCATGCACGCGAAAGCGTTCGGAGTTTTGTCGTATGCTGTTCTTGCGCAAGCGAGTGCCGTACATGGGGGAAGTGGGTTTGTGTTCCATCCTAAAGCAGGACGTCCTTTCCATGTAGTCCACAATCTCATTACAGCACGGAGTTGTGCGTTTCCGTACTGAAATGAAACGCTGTGGTGAGTTTCGTGCGCGCAATATTGATGGGAGAACACCTCTCCCGTGTGAGAGGACAGCGAGGAACTCCGCGACAGGCCTTGATGTTGCCCGTGAGGTGTGCATGTTACACATGTAATGTTTTTTTGCCGAGTGCGCATCGTTTGCAATGTAGAGATAGGGCATCGGGCATATGCCACGGAGGCTTTGATGTCTTTCTACAAAAAAACACTAGCATTGATGATTACCGCCCGAGCAGCACAGAGACAATGATTTCATGACCGCAGTTTTCTGAGAGATAGGTTTTCATGCCCGCAGTTTTCTGAGAGAAAAGGATTTCATGCCCGCAGTTTTCTGATTGGTCATTTTTTTTTAATGGAATTTTTGGTATGTGGAAAATCCTTGGTCGACATTTGTCGTCATTCGGAATCGTGACATCAATTTTTCGGAAAAAAATGATAATTGGAAATCTGCAGCTTAATTATTACTTACTTTTCTTTTAGGTCGTGTGGGTCTTCGACACCAGAGAACTACAAAGAATGTTCTCGTCGGACGTACACAGACTCCGTAACAATGCGTTCCACTCTAAAACTAAGTTATACACGGTACTTTTTTGGTCATCAGTCAAGAACAGAATATTCCAAGAAATTTATTTTTTCGGTGGCGCTAAGTTTTTTATATAGTTTTGTACTTGAACCAAGTAATTGAATACTTTTGTCTATGGTGTACACTATTTTTCGTATTTTCGTCATTTTGGGTCCCACGCTTCGGCCTAGGGAGACCGAAACCAAGTGCTGATTGATGTAATGTCAGCTACGGTAGAGTGTTACCACTGTTTACCCTCATAAGACCTATGCCAATGGTACAGCGAAGTTGCAATAAAAAGTTTGAATTTCAAAGATACCCGCCAATTTTTTTCAGAACACGCTTCCTACGTACCAGGTATGGGCCACCTATAAAAAAAAAAAAAAATCCTAAAATAAAAAGGAGCAGAAATAACGTTGTCGAACAAGGTATCCGATGAGAGGACTGATCAAGCAAGGCAAGGTCGGGTTGAGGCCTCGCCCGGAATCGCTGCTCCTCATACAACAAAAGCAAGCACTGGTTTTGTTACTCCCTATCTGTCAGTAATCGATGGCTCTTGTGGTTTGTGCACAACAAGGACATGTATCTTTTACAGAAGGCTATAATAGACAGAATGCGTAAGGGGGGACCAAATAGTCGAGACTGGCAGGAGCAGTCGCTTCTGTGATGCATACTGTGTTTACAACCCGTAGACGCGGAGGATCACCCATACTCGTAATTTCACTTGCTTATGAGACATTCTACCAAAACTACCGCCCGCCGCGGGCGACACTCTACTCGAGACGAAGGACGGAATCCTTCGAATCGAAAAATAGAAATCAGTTCCGAAAGCGTGGCAAGACCATCAGCGTCGCCCAGATAAGGGGTACGGGTACTCCAACAGGGTCATCATGCGACACGACCAGTAGCTCTACGACGCCACCTGGAACATCATCACCCACGAGTAAAATATTGCCGCTTCCAACAAACAATACCAAGCTAACGAATTGAGGACCGCCAGCCGTGTTAGGTGCACCGCCCTGGACGAGACATCGACCGTTGGTACCCGCACCCCCCAAGCGTGATCCATGCGCATACAAAATCGCCTATGGGGAGGGGGGGGGGGGGGCACACTCCGCCATGGGTGCCCTCTTTTCCGCCTGCCCCCCCCGGTGAACGGAGAACGCCGGGTGCCCTGGCAGGCCTGCCACAATCGATGCCATAGCGAGTTTCGGGAGGCGAGGGGTGCCCGATACTACCGACGGAATCCCCCCCCAGGACGATACCTGGTATCGGCCACTTCCGCCGGAAATACGCGATACTGTAACATGATGCTTATCAGCTGCCAAACTGTACTACCGACGGATTCCTCCTCCTCAGAAAACCCAGCGTCGGCCACTACCGACCACGATACGGCACCTTATCGAAATGCCCGCCCTTCCTTCTGTCTGCCATCCCCCGTAAATGGGCACCCTCCCCTACAAAGGGGATATCTCGGGAGGCATACCACAATCGAACTCAATACCCAATATCGAGTGGCGTGGGGTGTTCAATACTCACGAAAAACATACGCACATGGCGCTTTCGAAAAACAATACGCCGATGGCGCATACCACGTGAGTCACTTCGTCAGATAGTATCACGCGAGGTGCTACTGGCTGTACGACAAGTCGCTCCAACCTTGAACGATTCAACGTTAAGGACTGCGATCCAGCGAGCACGCCTTGTACAGGTGCCTGAACTATCACTGAGACAATCCAACGGACACCTTGCCGGGTGAGGACAGAATCAAGACCCCGTAACTGGCAATAATTTGTAGGGTTGTCCTTTCTTTGACGAGAGCACACCGCATCACAGCAAGCACACGGCACGCAAACTCAAGCTCGATGCTGGCGCAATAAGGGAGACCTATCTAGGCCGCCGTCGAGACGACTCGAAATCTACCATGGCGCCCCGCCCACTCTGTTATTTGCGGCTTTCCGGACAAGAGGAAGCTCCACACCACCGACGACGATATCGTTCCTCTGCTTCCCACTCGACCCCGCCTTCTCCACCTACTCCTCGCTGACCGGCGTAGACGCGACACGCTCGCTGTTCCGGCCGCCTTGACGCTACGTGGACGCCCCCCACGCTACAGAATCTCATGCTGATGGGTCGGAATCAACACCTTCAGTGGTCCCGCCCCACCGCTGCTGTAATTGCCGAAAGGCAGAGAAGAATCAAAGCCCGCTGGCTGGCTACTAGTGGATTGTTGCGCGTTGGGGGATCCCCGAGATAGGGGAAGCTTTCTGGCCTTCGGGCGCCCCACTCGCAGCGCGGGAGCCGCTCACTCCTTGCGGGAGCCCCTGGTACATTTAGCGAGAAGCATCACCAAAAATGATGAATTACCTACAGACTAGCTCGATTCCGGCTGCACATTGTAGACATCTTCTACCCGTCGCCCACTGCTTTGGTCACGGCTCGCTGGCCTGGTTTGGTGTGCCGCCAGGGGTGCATTGGCATCACACGGAGGGGAAAATCTCCGGTGTGTCCGATTTGTTTCGCTTTTAGTCGAACACGATTTACGCCCCTCGCGGGAAGGGGCTTCGTCGTTTCACCACGACACTATTACGGGGGGCCATAGTTAACAGGACCAAATATTGTTAGTAAAAATGGTGAAACATATAGGTTTTTATGTTACCATAGGTCCTGTTAACTATGGTCCCCCGTGATAGTCACTCCCTATCGGAGGTAACTTTTGGCACCAAGCTGGATAATATTCGCGATGGTCTGGAGGTAGCAAAGCTTTTTGCCGCGGTTCCTGCACGATAGTTTGCTTAAATTAAGCCGACTCTGTTTTATACACCCTGGAACTTCGCGAACCGTACATATATCATGAAGAAGAGCCCGCGGGCGTTTGAACTTCGGAACGCAGTGCCCTCCAGGCTACGAGCGCAACGCTTTCGACGCAAACCTACTGGAAGCGGATTTCCATATCATCACGGTACATGACAGCCAGTACGAGCGGAGCTGTGCACTCCTCTTCCTAGACTTAGTATCCGCCGCTCACTCGTGAGCATCACGCTATGACGTACGACACATCGTTACAGCCCATGACAACGTGATACACGGTCAGCGCTGAGCGTGCGGTGTCAACTTTGATACTTCCCAGTCACGCACGCAACCCATTCGGTGAAGGTCGACATGAAATCTGGTCGACCTGCACGTATGATGAAGGCAGCAGCGTCTTCAGGTACTCTACAAGCGGCGGACCATGTTCGCTTTTGCTCAGAGAAATACGCGCAGTCTGAATTGCCACTCAGGTACTCTAACAAAGCACTACCTGGTATTTCAGAAGGCACTACCAGTATCAATCGAGTGCGCTGTAAAACGTGATACTTGATTCTCGATGGTACTCTCGACCAACTTTCAGCTAAGAGGACCCCTGTACTTCAGCGGCAGGGCGCAGAGAGCAGGGACTGCCACCCAAAAAAATGAGATGTACCACAGGCCCGAGGAAACACCGGCAGCAAGGCATTCGCCGATACGTTCGACAAACAACGACACTGTTGCCAGCCCAGTGCCGTCTACAATTGTGCCCGATGCTGACTGGGGACCGGCACCTCCGCGCGCTCGACAACAGCTCCTACAGCCGGTCAGCTTTATGGACAGGATAATACAGCAAGGGTAAGCCGTATACATATTGCTGGTCCCCGACGAGACGCAGTTGGCTGCCCAGGTCTTGAAAATATATCTTGATCACATCTATTACCCCGTGTGAACCAGCAAGATCCAGCGCCTCATTAGCGTCACCACGCTTGCGCCCCTTTCAACTGCAGAATACCTTGAATTAGTCATTGCTTGACATGTAACTAATTTAGACGTTTAGCCAACCAGCTCTCCAGCTCTGCTGTGGTTGCAGTCCAGTGTTTACTAAACCTCCTGTTTCCTGCTGCACAAGTCCTGGATGTAAAATATACGGGTAGCAAATTGCAATATACTATAGCCCAGTTCCATACTCTAGTTCACCCCAGCCTGCTGCTTCGATTCAACGTTTCTGGTGGTATAGCGACTTTGGCTGAGGAATGTCAACAATAGTCCAGTTGCGTCGAATCTTTCACACTCGCTTTGTTTTTTTGCTATGTGACACTTCGTGCAGATTGCACTTTCAGCGCCGTTCTCTCGTCCACGTCGGCCGAAGTCTTCGAGAGACGCGGCAAGTGACAGACCAATGATGCACCAAACTACATCGTCCAAGTGACTGCACGGCTGCCCTCCGTAAATCATGTTGTCGACGACAACTATGGACGACGGCGGCTGCTGCCTCGTCCGTTCGGAACAGATAGATTGGAGGACAAGATTCCAAGGCATGCACCCCATAGGGCTCATTGGCTATGCAGCATACTCATAATTTGACACGATAATGCCCATGCCTCTCCTGTCGCCGATGACGTTTTCCGCACGAGCAGGATGGTGGTATCCCCCGAGTTGGAGTCTGATAACCGCTGGGAGTACCGGCGTGGAACCACTAGATTCAGCATTTGCTGTCGTTTGTCGTTGCTCCTGTGGGTACGGCGGCCACGTGAATATCGGTTGTCAACACGGACGGACAAACGGTCGATCTCAAAAATTATTTTTACCAATCCACGGGAGGACCAAACGAACAAACTCAAGTCGCGTTGTGATCCGGACAGCTCACGACACCTCGTGGGAAGCTGTCGTAACACCGCACAGGTGAGGTCGGAGAGGGTTCAGACGGAACGGGAAGCCCATGCGGTGGAACAGCAGGGGGGTAGGTGTACCTGCTCAAATGCTGCATGCAGGGCATCGCACACTACGGCGAGGCACTAACCACAACCTTCGAACAAGAAGGCGGATCTACAACAACATTCTAAGAGTACGTCGGGTCGTTCCGCTGGCCGAATCCTATTGGGGTTTAGCGGAACTCCCACCGGAGGCATCACCGTTTATAACGCAAGAACACGAATCGATGTCTCCCCAAGACAAGCCGCTACCGCACGCACTTGGAGACCCCTCGGCATTCCTCAATCCGTACATGGTAGCTGCTCTACATACCCGCTGTATCCGCGTCGCTCACAGACGCAAGCACGAGCGCTAAATGATGCCGAACGTTAAAATCACGCGGTGAGCAAAGGACGGGCAGACGGCGGACACACTCGACGCCGCTAGCTTCTCGTCAGCATGAGGGGGGCAAACGAGGAGCGCACGCGACATTTCCTCGGGGCCGCACGGATGAGTGTTGGCAGGGGGGGGGGGGGGGTTGCCTCACCTCGTCGGTTACTCGCGCCAACCCCTGCGGCGCGTCACTTCGATCGCGGGGAAGACAACATGTGGGTAAGGTTATTGGCGCTCACCCTATTCGGCCAGTGCCTCTTCTCTTGCATCCCGCTCGTCGGCAGCAGCGTCCACAAGCGCGAGTAGAAATACCTCTCTACGTCGCCGTTTCCCCGCCGCCTCTCCGCCCCCACCGCTCGCCACAGAGGGTCTGATGTTTCGACCGTCGTCGGCTAGCGAGATTCGGACGTTCGAGGAACGAGCCCCAGTCCTTTCGGACAATGTGTTTCCTAGGACAAACGCGCTGGTGACCACAGTTGGCGTTGGCACAGGCTGCGGGTGGCCGTGGCCGAGCTACCAGCCCGCGAAAAAATAAGGAGGCGTCGGGAGTGAGGGAAGAAGGGGGGGGGGCGACGTGGTCTAGGTTCGTGTGTATACCCAGTTTTAGAAGAAAAAACGATCGAGTCCCCCCGCACAGATAGGAAGGGAAGGGCTATGTTTAGCGCCGGCAGGAACGATTGGTGTATGGTAAATGGCCATGCCAACAACAAACAAACTGTCAAAAGTCACACAACGAAGGACGAATCAGAAAAATAGTTCCATACATACGGGAGCATCGAAACACCGCCGCCGTCTCACCTGTCCAGTGATCGCGCTACCCCACGTCAGAAGTGAAGCCCCGCCATCGACCATCAGAAGACCGTAGGGTATGTTCTGGTTGACGACTACGGCGGCGCAAACCACACCGTCGCTCCTTCGTCTGCGCAACTTGTACACCCCACTCCCGTCTGTAGTAGCGGTCATCAGAGATCCGTCATCAGAGACAACCGCAACAGAGACGGCCGATCTCCACCCTAAACTGCGAACGCCGTCGGGGACGAACGACACTTGTTCACCTCGGATATATTCGCTCGGCGAAACCAACACGGAACAGCACTTAACGAGGGACGCCGTCGGCCTCAAAGGTGCCGCTGAAACGGGGAGTAGCCCCCCTCCCTGTGCACAACGTTGGCCGCTGTCGACGATTCCGCCGCCTTCCCCGCCCCTGCCCATGCTCATGCCATCACCGCAACTCTTGCATCCTTCGTCGGCTTGGGTGGAAACAAACGACGCCCGTAGGTTCCCCTCACCCTTCTCAAGAATGTGCGCGTGCCCAGCAGAGTCTATCACGAACACCGTCAGGGAAGGCCGACACAAAGAAAGGGCCGTCTCGACCCGCCAGCATCGCAAGCCCTCGGGCAGGCGCCCGAGCTCGTCGAAACCAACGGTGTGCATGTTTGGAAGGCACAGCACCCGCCCGCGGCTCGTGCCCAGCACCGTTACACGCCTTGCTGCCGCCGCACATGTGACCCTTTCCATCTGGACGCACCCTGCCGCATCCGCCGTGGAATCATCCGCGCCAAGAGTAGAGCGTGTATCGTGCAGCGTGTCCGCAGCTCCGGAGGCATCACTAGGGCCCACGTAGTCGGGGAGGCGCATTCGGGTAGGGTCGAAGCAGTCTACCTCGTTGCCGTGGCCGAGAGTGCCCATGAAACCCCAGCCCCATGTGAAGGCTTCCCCTTCCCACGATACGGCTACAGAGTGGGCTGCCCCTGCGGCGATCTGCGTTACCCTCTCGTTCACAAGCGACTCGACCAGAGCAGGGCGGGAGAGGCTGCGCCCATCGCCGTGGCCCAGGCGGCCATACTCTCCGAGCCTATCCGGTCGGGGTTGGCACAAAGTGCGGTTGGAGAGGCGGGAAGCGGAAGGTAAGTAGAGTGAAGCACCTTCCATATGTTCAGCCAATGGGGGATCAACAGCTAACACCGAGGACGGACATAACCTTTCACAACTCGGACAGGCAGATGGTGATCTATCTGATCTGTCTTCAGTAGATCACCTAGTTCCTCACCTGCCGTAGTGAGGGGTAGTCCAGATCCAACCCAGGAAACATGTGCTACAGTAGATCGAACAGATTACACGGCTCCCACAAGGCAACATGAGGTAGATCATACAGATCATACAGATCAGGAATATATCTACCTTGAAATATATAGAATATATAGAACATTATCTGTACGATCTGTAGATGTGCTGTCCGAGGTGTGGAACCTTCGGATACGACGCATGTGCAACTGGCTCGCACAAACCTCATTGTTTGCACAGAGTTCGCGCGAATGCCCACCACGATAGCAGAGGTTATGTTTCCAGGAACGGAGTCGGAGACAGGGCGGGGTGGCGGGGGGGGGGGTGTACTCGATAGGAGATATGTACTCGATCTCATGCATGGCCGTAGTCGTATGACCATAGACCCTCGCATCCCTACAATGCCGGGACGGAGCATGTCGGGTTTTCACCGACCAGGCAGACATTGCTTGCACTAAGCGCGACGCGCCGTGAGGTGTCCGGCGAGTCGCATGAAGGGTGAGCTGCATCCTACTTAGAACCGCTTTTGAGGCGGACTTGCATATGGATGACAGCTTCAATGAGTTGATTTAATTTCCGGTGTAGGCAATTCCAGAGACAGCAATGGGAGTACTATGTAACTGCCTCTTGGGTGCCTTACCTTGAACACTACGTGATACGATCATTCCCACTTGTACGGAGTAAAGATTGTTCACCTCGCACAAACGATCTAACTCGACAACCAGCTGTGGGCGACCGCCAAAAAACAAAACAAAAAAAACGGCACCCTGGTTGTCTAGCTGAGCGGCATGTTTTACAGTGTCGTTGCCAACCGACGCCAACCCAACCCGTATAAAAATACGTCTGGTCGATGAAAATCCGACGTGCCCCGTCCCGGCATTGTAGGGGTGCAAAGGTCTGTGGTCATGTCACTTCGGCCATGCATGAGATCGAGTACCCCCCCCCCCCCCCCGCCCCCCTGCGAGGGTCTATGGTCATACGACTACGGCCATGCATGAGATCGAGTACATCTCTCCTATCGAGTACACCCCCCCACCCTCTGCTCTGCATCCTAGTACCGGGGGGGGGGGGGGGAGTTCCAGTAGAAACCGGTGTCAATTTCACCGCGTTTCCTCACCCACAAGAATGGACCGTGCCAGCCGCAGTAAGGAAGAGAGTGTGTTGATCCCCGCAAGCCACAGCAGCGACGGGAATACGACCTGGAAACCGACCCCAACGAAGGTCTACCTCCTGCAGCAGCAGCAGCAGTACATAAGACGCAACGATGTTTCGCGAGAGGTGTGAACGGGGCGATTCGGCAGAAACAGCGTGCGCTAAACAATCGTGCATATGAACACGGGGCTTTCCTGCGACATCACGGTAAGGGGGCCGCCAGTCGACGACGCCCACGGCTACCCACGGCTGCCCAGTACGGGACCGCGTCGCGAGCGTGGGGGAAGAGCCGATAAGATGTTACCTGGTCAAAGGGTCCTCTTAACTTCGCGATGGAGTAAACCCTCAAAGGTGTGTGATCCAGGGCGGCCGCTTTTTTTCATGGCCGCCTTCCCCTCTAGGCCAGAAATCACGGTCGTGTCCGCAAAGAACACGTTGACACGACAGCTTGCATGCAATATGGTAGAGGAGGCGACAGCAACGGGGGAGCACCTAGACCCCCCCCCGATCGATTCAGCGAAACAAACTCAACAGTTGCACGACTCGATCGTCCCGCCGCATAAGACGGTCGGCACTCGGAGGAGTCCAAACGAGATGAGACGTCTCAGACGAAATCCGGTTATCGTTCTCATCCCTGCCGAGGTCCTCGCCGTGATCAATACTAGACTGACAAGGGCGGCCTTGAATTGACCTGACCTCAAAAACTAGTTATTAGATGCGCGAGCGGTGATTTACGCCAACGAACCGACTCACCTGGTAACAGGTAGTCTTTACCAATGAAAGTCACGTAGGAGCGAATCAGGTACAAAGACGAAGAATCACTGCTCCTCGCAACTAACCCTAACCCTAACCAGGTAGCCAATTAAGTGCTAAGAACTAGTCGGCGACTTATAGACGTGTGTGACGATCGAGGACCATGTTTCTGACTGCGGGGGCTCCTTATCAGACTGCTATTGATAGGGCCCCTATAAACCCTCTTACAACTGCGGTTTTGTTTCGGGGACGAACCTACTCAGATCGTAAGCCGTTCGTCCCCAAAACGGGACTGAATACCCTAACAGGGTTAACCCGCTATTGTTACATTCTCGTGTGCTGTGGCAGCATTTTTTGTTTCATGCACCTATACGCCATGCGACATTTCATCGGGTTAAGCGTACGCTTCTTCTCAGGGTCCGTTTACGGACGAGTTATGGAGCCCCTCCAGCGAGGACCCTCCGAAAACGTGACGCGTATCCCCACCGTAGCATGCGTCCATATTCAGACAAAACCCAGACGTGGCTCGCTCGTACCGTGAAAAGGAAGCTGTTCATATTCGTGCTATCTCCTAGGGCACCGTTCCTGCCGTTTCCTGCAGCCAGAGCCCTCCCGCCGGGGGAAACGACTGCCTCCAAGAATCCGTGGCGGCGAGAAACAACAGGCGACACACGCACGCTGAGAAAAGGGGAGGCGCGAAATGCAGTACCATACGTTGGTTCCCAAGTCTGCGAGACTAAAGCGTCTGTTCACCTACCTCGCCGTCGAAATTTCAACGATACCAGGCATTTTGTAAGGCGCACCAACGCGCGGCAACGCAAGCCCACGACGAAATAGCGTGACGGCATTTGAAGCCTAACATAGCCAACGACACCTAATTAAAAAAAGAGCGCCGAGAGTGCAAACGCTGTGACGGACAGGGAGAAAAAAAGAGAAAAATCGAGAGCCGTTGCACTGACAACAGTGTAGCACGCACCGTTTCCCAGACAATAAATCGAGCAACCCAACCTGAGCCAGCAATCCTGTTTCTTACTATACAGTAGCTGTCCTGTTGTGCACCCTCTTTTCCCGTAACCCTCCAGAGTACGTCGCCAACTAAATCTAGCATCGACTGTTCCAGTGCCGCCCTCAAGCCTTTTGCTACTGCAAAACGCAATCCTACATTAATGCCAAGTAGTCTGTCGCCCAAAAGAGGTTACAGCACCGAAGGGGTGAACCCGCCCCAACAGGCAACTCCCATAGACAACACGAGGGGTACACATCCGCAATATCGACTCCCCGCCGGCGTCTGTCTCGACAAATGGTCCCGTGCAGGCATGGTACCACCCAGGTACACCACTTCAACGTCGAGTAAAAGCAAAAAAAACTACGCATAACCAACAGGGAACCGCAATCACACCGAAGGCCATGCTGGCGGGAAAGGGGGTAAAGTCAGGTCCAGAGCACCGACTACATTTCGGGCCTTTCGCCAACTACGCCCTCTACAGGGTCGTCGTGCCTTTCGATCGTTGACTATGATAGGGCAAGAACATCGCTTTTGTTAGGAGCTGACACACTCACCTACGGACCTTCAAGCCCTTCGAGGTAGCACGGGGTGGGAAACTATGGCATGAACCTGGTGCACGGATATCGACGCGGCAGCAACAAGCAACAACGCCTCGGCCAACTGACGAGGAACACCCCTCTCCTTACCGACGGTGTGACCGTCTCCCGGAGACGCCCGGTAAGCCCCCGAAGCCGCCGTGTCCTTGATACCGTAGAGCCAATCGATGAGGCCGATATCGTCCTGCTTGTCGGCATGGTGGAGATGGACCCAGGAAATTCCGTTGGCGGCGCCTGGCCCCTCGAAAAGCTTCTCCAGGAGACTTGTCACACACTCTCGCCGGAGAGAGTGCAGGTCTCTGAAAGCAGGGGGGAGGGGCGGGGCGGCTCGCGTGCGGTCGATCGAACATGGCTACGACACAGCGGCGGGCATTCGGCGCAAATCACAGATGCAGGTGATTGCTGCCGTATTTTGGATCGAACGCGGATAACATTCGAAAGAGGTTGCAGCATGGATAGTCGAACCATGTATGAGAAGTGCGCTCCTTGAGTAGAGAGTATTTGATGGGTGAGCGCGTTGACAGCGCTCACGTGTTGTGCGTTTGGTATGGTCTGCTTTCGAGGGCCCTGTCTTTTCCCCCCGCGCCAGCCCGATCTCCCGACGCCCACGATGACGAAGCTGTGTCAAAAGTGTATACATACGCTTCACGCGTTGCAAGAGGGGTACGTGTAAGTTGCTGCCAGCCTTCACCTTGGTCGCGGGCTGTCAACCTGACCATTTCCGCACACACAAACAAGGTCGGCGGTGCTCGTGAAGACTGCGTTCGCGCACCGACGTACCGACGTCCACGGTGTTCGTGCCCGCTTTCTGGCGTTGGCCGCTACAGCAGTTCCTTGTGCTGTCACAATGCCGGCAAGGGTGAGGTCTCGCATCTAATACCTCTACACGAACCAACGTAGCGGTATGGATGTGACGTGGCCTGCTCCTGTCGAGGTTTCCGTCGGCAAGTTCAACCGCATACTCCCCGCACAGCTTTCGTGTCATTTTTCTCTTTCAAGGTGAGGCAAGGCTAAGTTTACACACGTCTGAGTGCGGCGATCGAGAGGCCTTTTGTGCTACCGCCTCGGCCGCTATGCAGTGTTGTAGCCCACCTTCAGGAAGGAAGGAAAGGCACGACGGGACGGGAAAGGACAACTGCACCTTGAAGCAGCCAGCACTCGCGCCAGATCTTTAGGGGCGCAGAAGGGGAGCAGGATGCACTGCAGCAAGATCTCTCCGGGCAGAGCGAAAGCCGACACCTGCACCGATCGGTGTGGATCGGCGATAACGAGACGCACACCAATGGAAATTAGTGCAGGACTCCTCCCATTCTCGGTGTGGGTGCCCGCCCATGCAGTATGCTTGGCATCTATTTCCTTGCTCTGTTCGACTCAGGAAATATCCGGACACTGGTGCAGACCAACGAGGGGTTTCTAGTTCCTTAGAATACAAAGGACAGCACGAAAGCATACCGCGCTTCCCAAAACACAAAGACAAGCACATCAGTACCCCCACTATTTCATTGCTGTTACGTTTTGCGGTACTGCCCTGAATAACAACGCTATTGTAGCCTTAAGGCAACGTGGCGAGCCTCACACCCACCATGAGTCGGTGAAAGCAGAGGCGCTCTCTGCTGCCGACAAGAAAGAAGGAAGAGCCTCGTATCCTATCCTACCCTCACGCTACGTACGAAACACAAAGCTCGAGCGGCCACCATGGTTCGGCCGGTGGAGTGAACGAGGCAGCAGAGCCGCAGCAGTACATCTTGCCTGGCAGCTCATGAGAGCGCAGCCAAGGCGGGAGTCCCCTCCTTGCTCTGACCGCGGCAAAGGCCAACAACATCAACTATTTATTCTTCTTGCTCGTGGACAAAACCCTGAGATCCTGCAGCACACAGTCAAATAAACACGGGAATATCTATGCAGTGCCCCCGATGCAAAGGAGGAACATACGAGCAAACAGTGCGCGACACCAGCTAACGATGTCCTATTTGGCTTCAAGACTTGCAATTGTTTTCTGCCCGGTACGCGACACCAGCTAACGATGTCCTATTTGGCTTCAAGACTCGAAAATTGTTTTCTGTCCGATTTCAGCAAAAAAATGCTCAACATTGGGGTGCAGAACGCGAAATTCTGAAAAGCAAAAAGTTACTCTGCAGAGCCGTGCCATGCGATTTTGTTTTTGTTTTCTTGAGCGTATACCAAGGCACATCAATGACCACATCGCCGTTACTCATGACAATTCGGATAAGATCAAGGCCGCGGGTCAGACGCTTTCATCCCGCCCCCTCGTTTTTGCAATGATAGTAATCGTGTACCCCCTTTTTACTCCGACATCGCCGCGTTTGTTTCGCATTTGATATAGAGGGAAAATCTCTTGATTTCGGCTCGAATAGGGTAGTTTTGTATTTTCTGAGAATAATTGCCACGCAATCGTGATTCCCTCCATGCGACATACGGGCACTGTCGATTGTGCCTGTACCAGATACATAATGATAGTCGTTTCGGCAGATTAGGGCGTTCCAGTGGCAGAAACGCTTTCTTGTGTTAATCCGACTGATCGAGCTCGCGGGGCTTGCTGCCTTGCGCGACTCTATTCTATGGCTTGGCGTGGACTGGATGGATTGGTGAGGACTGCACTACTTTATACCTGGTATGGCTGTAGACCATAACAATGAAATGAGTGTGAGTACCTTTTCCACCTGCCGGTGTTGACGTGGGGCTCTACACGATATTACATACCAGGTATATTACAGATATTACATATATATGTATACTATAAGGGAAATATATATGTACCGGTATAGTACAAGGGTTCTACGTATCCGTAAAATATGTAACATCACGGTGACAGTTTCGGAAGAATTGGGAGTTCCAGTGATGGCATGAGTTTGATATTGTACTTGGCCGCATCAAATGGTCGAATTCGTGGGGGTTGCTACCTGGCGCGGCTCTACTCCATCGTGTGGCATGGACTGGACTACTTGGCGAGGACAGCACTACTTGACGTGGCTGGAGGCCTTCGATGAGGGGTCTGTCAGTACCTTCTCCACCTCCTGGCGTTGACGTGGGGATCTACATAACAAGACAAACCCGGTGTCATACTAGGGGGTTCTGCGAAAACACAAGCTTTGTGCTTTCGTAGAAACCACCCCACTTTCTTCGGAGGAACGACTTGTACGACGTATCTCGTGTAGAGTACCACGTGAACCCCAACAGGTGGAGAAGGCACTCACAGAGCCCTCATCGACGGCTTCCAGAGTCACATCCAGTAACGCAGTCCTCACCAATCCATCCAATCCATACCAAACCATAGAGTAGAGTCGAGCAAGGCAGCGCGAGTGGGGTACGATCCCGCAATCAGCCAGAATAACCTCCATCCAGCTAGTGCACTGGCGCTGTGTGACTCGAGGCCGGTACACCGCGAACTAAAAAAACAGTGGGTTCGTAAACACCACAGGCACGCATGTTTAAAACGGTCGGAACCTACGGATGTTTTGCCCACACTCCACAAACAGCGATCAACAGTCACGAAATCCAGCACCGCCTTCTATACGGCGTGTGAGAGGAGTAAAACGCTCACAACGTCCGTCCTCGCCGCCAGGCGTCGCCGGTTTGGCGTGTGGTTGTTGTCGTTTTGATAGGGCAAAAGAGCCGCACACAAGTAGCCAGCACGCTGTCTGCGACGAGACGACAGTTCGAAAGACCCGCATCTCCTATTAATAGAGACACACACGCCGATTGGAGGAACCATCGCCTGGTACCACAATGCACCAACTTGTGTGCATATAGAGCACACCCGGAAAATATGGTTCCCTCCTTCTCCGATGCCGCGTCGCCTCTCGCTCCTGACACCGCCTCGACTCTAAGCCCATAAGGTACTGATTTGGCCGCGTGTAGGCGAGACTGTGAACAAAAGCCTCTCCCTTTGCAAACCCGTGACTCGGTTATCATACTAAAAACGCGAAAATTCCGAATCGGGGGAACTTCCGAAAAACCAAAGCCCCTCGGCACTACAAAAGTCATCCGCCCCGACCCGCGGGCTTAAGAAACCGCGCCGGCATACTATTTTTCAACATACATACACATATTCATGTATTCTGTAAACATTGTATTTTTCCGCCGCATCTCCTGAACCAAAGAAGTTACCCCTGTATGGCCCATCCCTCTCAGGACGGAAATGTAAGGAACGTTCGGCCGATCGGTAGTTGCTCCCGGGGCGAGGGTATGGTGAGACGACTGCCCGACCGAAACCAAACTGAAACAACAAACCGAGGGCGGAGATACAGTAGATACCAATGAGTACGCGGGGAAAACGCCGGGCAAAGGCTTCCGAATCGATTTTTTCCTTTTCTCGTTTCGGGTCCGTGCACCCGTCGTACACGGTCAGAGGGGAGGGACCCAAGGACTCGACGGGTACTACTGTAGACAGGCGAAGCATACGGCAGAGTACATAAATCTAGTTGGTATATATGACTGCAAACAGCCATACCAGGTATATACTACTTTTGCGCTAGCTGAGGCTAATGGGACCGGGAGAAACTCTCTGAAGCAAAACCAGAAATTTCAGCGAAAATGAAAAGAAAAAAAAACACACACACACACACAGGTCTGTCTGTCGTGTATGGTACGACAACACACGCCAGCTTTGCCCTCACCTCGGAAACAACGGAAACCATGGTAGTAGCAGTTGCCGCAGGGTCACGCCCGATCGATTTGCAGAAACCTGCTATTACGGGGGACCATAGTTAATAGGACCAAGTATTGTTATTAAAAATGGTGAAACATATAGGTTTTTATGTATACCATAGGTCCTATTAACTGTGGTCCCCCGTAATATGATGAGAATACCACGACCAGAGATGGTAAACGGCATCGTCACGGTCTCTGACGACACCACGTACACATACACATACACACAACCTCGATTTAAGATGGCATGAGCAACATTGCAGCAGAGGGGCTTCTAGCACCAAAAAGAAAAGAGGCGGGATGCTCTCGGGGGTCGATGCGCTTGTTCGTGCGATCCGATCGCGTCATGCTATCGCGTTGCAGGTTTGCATGCCAGTCTCAGTGGCATCTCTGCCAGACGCGTAATTTGGCGCTGTATGCGTTGGTGGGGGTATTCGAGTGCGGCAATAGCACTGAAACTCAACCGAAAGACACGCACTATATATACCTGGTAGTATATGAGTGAGTGCAGCACAGCAGCGGTGCCTACCGCGGAAAAAAATATGGGGTGAAGGGCATATCGTAGAGCGGGTGGCATGTGGCACGCTTTTTAGCGATTGATTGATGCATGAAGACGAAAACCACCAACAATATGATGACCATTGCTCCATCTTCCTTCGTCTTAGGCGTGGCCGGCGTACCCTCACCGACACAAAATTATTGAGTCATGGTCGATATCTCCTTGTTACTCGAAATATTATTTTCTGCCCACGTCGCATTGATCACGAAGACTGTCATTCCGCGGAAAAAAGCGGCAGCTGCAGCAGCAGCAGTAGATAATAGGCTTGATCTCGTCAAAAGTATAAGCATACCATCCATAGTATATCCTTTCGTCGACATACGTATCAGTCGACAACTTATTCGACATCGAGACAGTATTCCCTTGGAGTGGATGGCGGGCTGATACCTGATGTGAGAGGGTGAGACATCGCAGACCGGGCGGTTTCCTGAGGCTTGACGAGGCAGCCCAACAAGACAAAAAAAACAAAACAAAATGCAGACAGAGCAAAAAAAATAAGGCTTCAGAGCCAGAGTCTGCTTCAAGGATACAGTATAGTGTGCTTAGAGCGGAATCTACCGTGGACTTCAGAGCCGGGTTTGCTTGAGACCAATGCCTCATCAGTACCGGGGGGAGGGCAGGCTGCATGGCCGGATTTGTTTGTTTTTCAATTGTGTTGGAAGACGGGGGGATGATAGGACCGACGTTAACAGGGCTTGTCATGGGCCAGCGCTTGTGGGCCGGCCCAGGGCTGGGCCGGGGCCAGTCGTTTTTTTTCCATCAACTTTTTATATGATGGGCCGCGAGTCGGCCCATCCCAAGAAATTGGCAGCGAGGCCTATGAGACACAGGCTTTATACGGGCCGGCCTGCCATTGCCGTGGGCCGCCCGTGGATTTGAAGGACCGGCCCACGGCCGTCCTATCGGGACGGCCCATGTGTTGTCCCGTACTAAAACGTGTACGTATATGCGCTGGCGTGTTCTTGTTTTACTGTGGTATTTTTTTTTCGTGATACTTCTCAGGGCATGCCATGGGCCGGTGCTGGTGGGACGACCGGCCTGGCCCGGCTCATCCATTCTTCATATCATGGGCCGCGGCCCGGCCCATAAATTTTTCAGAGCATGGGCCGCGACCCAGCCCGGCCTATAAATTTTTCAGAGGACGGGCCGCGCCATGGTCTAGCCCATTACAATTAAAAAAAATCACGGCCCAGCCTGGCCCATGACATTGGTAGGAAGCCCGGGTCGGCCCGTCATTTCCGTGGGCTGACCCGTGGATTTGACGGGCCGGCCCATGTGTTGTCCCGTAGTAAAAGGTGCGCGCATAAGCGCTGACTACGGTATAGACAAACACCTACCAGGTATATATTTAACGACTTTGCCGGTCGCCCCGGTGGTTCAAGTGGTTAACCTCGAATTCTACTTGTTTGAGTCCTGGGTTCGAGCCCCAGGTGGGTCGGACTTTGACTTTATTTGCAAAAATAAAAAAGGATTCAATTGTTGAGAGCGCCTTGCAGCGTGGGTAGGCACAATTCGATGCGAGTCGACGAGGGAAGAAAAAGGGTGAAATCTTCTCGCGATAAAAATGAAGGCGCGTACCATAGCGGGAAGGGGGGAGAAGAGCCTGCTATGTGACCCCGGATCTGAGTTACGAGTGGGAAGGAGCAGGAGAGAGAGAGGAAGATGTGCGAAGATAATGAATGGGATGAGAAAAAATAAATAAAAAATAAATAACCATATTTGGTCCTATTTACTATGGTCCCCCGTAATAGTACTTGTGCGGCACTGGGAATCACCGTCTCTCAGACGGTATACTTCGCATACAATCATTTCATCGAATTTCAGGAGTGATAAAATCTCGGAGGAACATTTTTTCCACCAAACAGGCCCCATTAAGACGTGATTTTGATAAAATCTGATCAGATATGGGACCAGATACCCCGAAGCCTTTGTAAACAGTCATATTATCACCTAAATTTTTTTCCCATAAAATCCGGCCTCAGTGTATACCTGGTATATGTACAAGTATACTTCTGAAATATATACCGCAGAAGACACACCGGACCGACTCAGCCCTGGGGTTGCATACCGAAAACAGACGGTCGTTTTTCGGTTGTTTTTTTCCCTCGTTTTTGCCCGACCGAAAACCGACATTTTTTTCGGTTGCATATAATCTGCAAGAAACAGGACTGAAACCGACCCCGACCTTTTCGTTATTTCCCGTTTTTTTCGGTTTCGGCTAGCTTAAAAAAACCCGACCGAAACCGACCGACATTTCGGTGAAAACAACCGAGCGATTTTTGGTTTTCGGTTCACAGCCCTGCTCAGCGCTGAGAGCACCCTTAGACTTACGAGCGATATGTACCGTGCATACCTGGTACCAGGTATATATTTGTATGCTTACTGAGATTGTTTATAACCGGACACAGCGAGGATATCCGATGGAGTCACGTACAATACTGAACTTAGTGGGAGATTGTACAGCTGTCGAGTACAGCTGCTGTCGAGTACACCCAGTCAAGACTCATGACATTCCTGGCGCTGCGTATTTTTGCTGCTGCTGTTCGTATGAGTACTGCTGTTGCTGTTGTCACGTTGCCACTCACTGCTGCTGCTGTTGCCACTACTGCTGCTGCTGCTTCTACTCGTCCTGCGAACTCCTAACGAAATGATTAGTGATGGGTACTGTACAGATGTACTGACGAGTACAGATTCCAAGTGACGTCGTGGGAAGAACAGGAACAAGACCAAGTACATAGCTACAAGTACACCTTGAAAAATGAAAAATACAGTACCACCCCGAGTGCAGACAGAGACTGTTGGGAATAAGAACCCGCCGGAAGTTGGAAACACACTGACCTAGCAGAGCAGCTGCTGGCGAGCAGGGTGTTGGAGGCCCAGACAACAGGAGGAGTACCTAGGCGCAAGCAAGGCCGACCTTCCGAGATCAGCAAGCCGCCCTAACCCTACTGCACAGCCGGCATTCGGACAGCTCAATCTCTCCCCTGGCCCCTGACAAAAGCACGCTTTTCAAATACACCTAGAACTCCAGTTCAACCGCAGATTTTCGGTTCCACCGCAAGTTCTAAAGCAAAACCTGGGGGTGGTTAGTTTGTGTACCCAACCCAACCTCTGCCCGGCCTCAGCCCAACCTCAGCCTGGTCCTCTCGCGGCAATGCCTCTTTCCATTGAGACGTTGCGGGAGTTAGCGAAACTTACGGAGTTGAAGAGCAAGGGTGGGATACCTGTCCATCATTTCGATTTGCTAAAACAACACATCAAGCAGACAGGCACCCTGACGAGAGAAGCGTGGGAGGTTTTTGGCTTGGCATGGAACTTGAAGGTCGATGCCGTCTTGACAGAAGAAGAGTATGCCGAACAGATCGAGGAAGGTGTGACCAGCATTCTCAGCAGTCGTGTGGCGTCTGCGCTGCCTTCGGGGCCAGATGGTGCACCGCAAGCCGCCGGAGCGAGGTCTCCAGCAGGCAGCAAGAAGACGAGGAAGACTAAGAAAGCTGCTGTGGGCGACGTGAGCGCAAAAAAGCGAGCTGCTGCTGGCAGCGCCGATGGCAGCAACGCCAACGCGGGTTCGACTGGGCCGGTAAGTCGTAGTGGGGAACAACTTGTGTGCCGTCGAGCCTCGTTGTGTGTTTGGTGCCATCTCCTCGCTGATTTTCGTACGAACTGCGGTGCAAGTCTGCTTCTGGGCCGAATTAATCGTTTTCTTACCACTTTGGCCGAAAATTTAAAGACCTTTTCGTATGTATATTAGTTCCTAAAGATCCTTAAATTTTCGGACAGAGTGGTATTTTTTTCCTGTATATACCACCTGTGTGCACGTCGCACTCTTTCATTGCCTCGTCGTTCCTGCGCGCGGGCCATTTTTCCATGTTTTTCCCAGCGTATTTTCCAGACAGCAGAGCAAACGACCTGCTTCTTCTGTACCAGGTAATCTAAAAGAAAATACATGAAAAGCCAAAAATAGAGCATTCGCCCTTTTAGAACCGCGGTCCCGTTTTGGGGGACAAACTACCTAGAATTATACCGCTTTGTCCCCAAAACGGAACTGCGGTCCTAAAGTTACGTACGTATCAGATTCTTGTTCTTATTCTAATAATAGTTGGATTTTTTTAACGACCAAAATATTGAAGATTCACGGGTTTCACTTGTGACCGAGAAACAATGGAAAAGACTCGTACGAGTACACATTGGATGCAATACTATTTGATACCTGGTACCTGGTATTAATATTAAGATAACAAGTACTGCCTCTAATGAGCCATGCAAGTCTGTACCTGGTACCTGGCATGCCCTTACGACCAGGTAGCAGGCACAGCAATGGTAGACAAACTTACATTACGAGTACTCGTACGTACGAGCTACCCGGTAAGGTCTTTTTATTGCTGCTGCTGGTTCGTCTGGCCGCCAACCACCATGGGGTATCATTTTGTGAAATTAGAAAACAGCAGCTGTGAGGCCGATCACGATAGGAACGCAAAGTTCCCATATTAGAACATTGAAATTTAAAAATACCGGCCAGAACTTTTCAGTACAGCTTGTTACGCTCACAATTCTTCAAAAACCAAAACTCCCAAACTTTAGGAAAAACCCGAAAAAATCGTTGCGAGGCAGATGTTGGGCAAAGATCGGCTTGAGAAAAACTCAGCCGAATGTTTACTTCCGCTTCGAAGCGGCGAGATTCCGAGTCCTCGACAGACATCGACCGACCAAACAGACGACGGCGTCATGAACTTTGAACGGGGTGCTCTCGTTAGGGGCTCCGACCCACCCTAGGGTCACCGTGCGCACAAAATGACCGGTGATATGTGGTGGGCGTTGGCCAGGCGTATGCTAAAAAAACAATTGGCAGCTGGTGTACAGGAAACGGATGACAAAATTCGTCAATCCGTCTCGAATGGTAAGAAATTGACATTTTTTAGATTTACGAGAGGAGCGTAGGACGCCACCGGCAAGCTCTCGCCCCCTAGACTATAGATCCATCTGATATCTTCGAGGCCGTCATCTACAATCGTTGGCCTTGCCCGACACCAAGCGGGTTGGCCGTTGGCTGAGTCCATGTCGAGATCGAAGGGCTATCGTCGCACGAGCTGATTTTTATGAGCAGCGTGTTGACAACTTACAACGAGAAAAAGGGAAAAATGAGGCCGCCTCCAGTCGTGCGAAAAAACAGAGAAAAAACAAACATGTTTTCCCCTTCTAGCACACAGCGGCGGTACGAGAATATCTTCAGCTGCTTCTTGTAAACTATATATTTCGAGCGAAAACTTGTAAACTTAGGTGTTCCCATTGTTATTGGTCTCGGATCGGGGATTTCGTCGGAACTCGTCTTTGCACAGCAGCATAAATGCGTATGGTACACTAGTGCTCTGTTGTGCTTTCAAGCTGCAACTGCTGCCGCTGCCGTTGCTGGTTTTGGCCAATTATCAGGCAGTTAAGAGACATTAATGTATTTGTCCACCTCGTGACGCACCAAAGCGTCAGAAACCTGGGGGGTGCGCGAAGCCAAGCATTGCGCAGAGTTGTGCAGTAACGCTCGATTTGAAGAGCTGTAACGAGAAGATAGATGCGAGGGCGAGGTCTGCTGGTTAAAGGGGCTTTACACAGCAGTAGAGGCGCCCGTAAATTTATAGCCGATTCGTCAAAACCGCTCTAAAAAAATAGACCTCGATTTTCCAGTTTTGCTCATCATCTTCGTACGAATACATATCCCAGTAGTAGTCGCGTGTTGACATTGAATCTTTCTGAGGTAGCTTTTTACGCACTCTGATTGGCTTTTAGGCGGCTCAATCTGTCTGTAGAGCAGTAGAGCATCCCGAGCCGGCCGAAGCAACCCAGAGTGTTTCCAACCATAGCATCCATGCCGGCCGACGCCAAAGCGAGCACAGCATCACCGGCATAGGATTCGGGCCGGGTGGGCAGGCGTTAGGCGCACGACGAAAACCCCCGTCTATATTTATTCACTATCAAGGTGTGTCCACGCCTCGAATGTACTTCCACGTCGCAACCTAAAAGCCTTCATCCATTGTGGCTGATGGGTATTGTTGTCCTTCCTCACACAAAAAAACGCACGAAGAGGGGAAACAGAGGGACAAAAAAAAAACGACAAAGAGGAACTGAGAAAAAAACGCGGTATGATCGACACGCAACCGCCGCGCGAGCTCTGCTGTGGCAAGCCCGCTCGGATCCAGATATGAGTTGTGTTGGTTTTGGTTTGCACTTGTCTATACTCGAACGCGTGGCATGTATGTACCAGAGTGCCAGCTGCCGAGTAAATAAACAGAGTACAGGACAACTACTAGTACTATTAGTATTAATACTAAGAAACAAGATGCTGGCCGAGACTGGATACATCCGATTTGGGATAAGAGGCAAGAATTCTGGTTCAGACTGGATATCAGACTGGATATATCCTATTTTTAGGATTTGGGGTGTGTTTTATGTTCTGCGCTGACTTCAGCAGACTATGTTCCGAATTTCTTATTCTCCAGTGAACGGCAGCCTAGCCTCTTAGCGCCCGTTTTTTAGTGCATACCTGGTATATTGTGCCTAGTACTTGGTATAGGTACCCTGTACGACACCGTGTTTACAGCACCAGGTATTAAACACGATACTCGGATCGCATTGTATAACTTACCGCACCAGCGTAATGACACAAAGAAAGGTAATACTTCGAATTACAGTAGATAGCTACACGAGTCTGACTCGTCAAAACACGATTATTTTGTTTTTAACGAAAATCAGGTGGATTCCGCTTTTTTTTCCCCTTGCCATTTCTTAGGGGGACGGATCGCTGAAAAAATCGGCGCGCTTCTCAAGTGAGACTCCACGCAACTATTCAATGTGCTGCATCAAGCTTCCGGCCTGACCTTTCGCTCGGATCGAAATTTCTTAGGAGTTGCGCGCTTCGCATGCCGCTCGCGGTAACTTGGGGTAGGACGCTGGTCAAAAAGTTGAGAATTTGCACTGCACTCCGTGTCCATGCTTGCATCCATAACAGTCACCAGCAGTACTGCTCTGTATAGTCTCCTAGACTCACGGCAGACCGGCGATTTAAGCGCAACCCATCTACCACACACCTTGCATACACGCATGGGCGACTTCGCGGAGATCTAAAAATGTATACGTCCATCCGGCTCCGTGGAGTGGACGTTGCAGTTGTCTCCGGTCATTTTGGCGTTCAGAAAGACTGGCAGTCCGTTTACTTTTTTTTTTTTTTTATTCTCCGGCGGATGGGAAAAAAGAAAAGAAAAAAAGAAACCTTAGACTCACCACTGCTTACACATTTATAATACGCGTCGTGTGTCAGTTTAGCCCGTCGCCCCCGTTGCCACAGCAGAACAACCGCCTGCTGCTGCTCCTCCTCCTATCGTACATACGTCGGGGCGCGTGAGCATATTGTTCCGATGAAACGCCACAGTACAAACCACAACTCCTTCCACACGTAGCCGTTTGGACACACGAGCCGCGTCACGTCATGACATCGGTGTCATTGCCGAGCGTACTAGATGTCGCACGTACTCGGATGGGTGTGGATGGTGCCTGGCGTGTCGAACACACCGAATCCTCGACATTTTCCCCTGCACTCTGGAAGGCCAAACGTGGGCTGAAGCTGTCTCATCGAATTCGATATCTGTGCAAGTATTAAATAGGCGCTGACGAAGATTTCACACACGGGTCGCCCGAAAGCATGGAATTTTCTTGTCTACAATCAAGACGCGTATCAAACCAGTATCGCCATGGTGCGCGCAGGGTAAGATGCCCCTTATGGTTCAAGTTGTCTCGTCGAATTAGATATACATATTAAATAGGCGTTGGCGAAGACTTACACACGGGTCACCCGAAAATAAGGAAATTTCTAGTCTAAGATCAAGACGCTTACCAAACCAGTATCGCCATGGCGCGCGTAGGGTAAGATGGCCCTAACGGCTCAACTGCCGCAGGTGTGATCTGCTTGAAACTACAGTACTACAGCAGCACGATACGATTTTTCAGCAGATTTCATTTAATATCGAGCCGTTGACGACCTTCCAATTAGCCAGCCTTTCAATGGTTCCGGCTTGTGTCATGAAACATAGTGTAACTGAAACCACCACCGTTGGTGACGTTTTTTTTAAAGAAAGAATCCTACCGCCACCCAGACTTGCGCACATATTGCGTGGTTGTCCCAGCCCAAATGGTACAAAACGTATTTGCAGCTTCGCCGTCTTTGCTGAGACGAGTTTCCCGGGCTGTACCTGGATTTGTCCAGCCGCGAAGCAACCACGTGCATAGGTCTTTTTAGCCTTTGCTCTAAATTACATTCATACCATCTTCGAAATTGCAACCATAACGTGCGCTTGCTTGTACGAATCTCTGCTTCTCTGAGCATGGCGGTTTGCTCGCACTGCTGCGCTGCTTTCAGCTACGAGTACGAGCTGGTTCCAGCGACAGGCGAAACAATCTGGCTTCGAAACTTTGCGCCTTGGCTTTTGAGAGTTGGGAAACATTTTTTGGCATGATTGTTCTTCATGGCAAAGTGAAAATTTGGGGTCTGTGTGTGTGTGTGTGTGTTTTTTTTTTTCGTTCTTAACGCGCAATTTACGTTTTTTTTTGGATTTTTCGGCGGCCATGATCTTGACTGACGCACTAAAATCAAATAAATTATTAAACGCCAGCCCTCACGTTTTTCATGTTGCCGTGAAAAACAACCCCGCCAGGTTTTGTCTCCCAAATCTCAAAAACCATGGCACAAAGCGGTTTTTGAGATGAAGAAGAAACACGCGCGTGATCGACGGTGCCGGAGAGACACAGTCAGTAGTTTCTGCTTTTGATACACCAGTTACTCGCGAGTCAATACTCGAGTCCGTTCAGCCCCTGATACTCTAGGTACTAGTACGTACACCGCCATTTAAGCCTTTGGTACTCTAGGTCTCGAACAGACAAAACGGAAAAATGGGAACGAAACAAAAAATGGGAACGGACGTTTTTTTTTAGAAAGCAAACCAATTGTGTACAACTCCAAGAAAAAAAGTCGACAGTCCTGTGGGGCTGTACAGCAGCCTTCGAATGAGCTGTCGCTCAGGCTGGAAGTCCTCGGCATCGCCGCGGTAGCCAGCATCTAGAGAAATCACAATAGAGCCAGCGTATATCGCTTTTTGCGCCCACCCGAAGGCACGAGATGGAGCATGACCGTTCTGACGAGCTCCTCTCACAGGGCTGGCCAAGGGGTTTCGCAGGATCATTTTGGTTCTCTGATACACCACATGGTTCTGGAGATACGGCTTGGTTCTCATTTTAGGCTTCGTTCCCATTTTTCCGATTTGTCTGTGAGGTACAGGCGAGTGCTCAGTCAATTCAGCTTTTGGTACCCCAGGTACTCTCGGGTACTCGGTCATTTCGGCCCTTTTTTGTGCTCCAGCGACCGAGTCATTCAAAATTACTGGTACTCGGGAGTCATTGGCTGAGTGTCAATGGCTATCACGGGGGACCACATTAAATAGGGACCTACGGTACACACGAAGCCTACATATTTCGCTATTTTTACGAACAACATTTGGTCCTATTTACTATGGACCCTCGTAATTTATTTTATTTATTATGGACCCTCGCAATAAGTACTGGTACTCTGACGACCTTTGCAATTGTGGCCTAAAACGGCTCGAAACCAAACCGAATTCAAGCGGTCGGTAAATTAGGCCTTATTTCCCAGTTTTTCCCCTGAACCACATCGATTGCCAACCAAGATCATGACGTGTTGTTCTGGTGTGCCATAATATCACGAGTCGGGCAATAAATGTCGTACGTTAGCATGTGTGGTAATTAAATAGACAAAAACATACCAGGTACTCTTATTTACGGGTAAATCCTACATTTTTTTTCCTTTTTTGTTTCCCCGCCCGCCCAAGAAATCTAAATATTCGAACAGTCGCCCGTATCTCATGAAGGACAGCTCCCATTTGCTAAAACTCTTACTGGTGTGTCCTCCTTTGGGATGCGGTCACGTGTACCAGTACAATCGTACCAGGTACGAGGTACCTGGTATGCGTTAAGTTGTCGAGTGTTCCAACGGATTCATTGTTTGAGGCCCCGCAGGTGAAATGTTACGCATTTTCCTTAAACCAGGGTGTGCTTCTACTCGGGAGAAGTAGGTACGTATACGCTACGGGTACGACTGCGCGAAGAGTCTGGGGTGTCACGCGGTAGAAGTTTATGCATGATACGATTACAAGTCTGCTGTACCCCAATGAATGATGTCTGGTACCATGCTGTACATATCCATACCGAAGTACCGGCCGCTGCCGCCACCGCTGTATGATCATACCACCCTCTCTACCCTCGACTTTTGCCAGGTCAAACGGGTCAAACGGACCGCGAAGGCCTCGTCGCCGTCCAAGGTACCCTGCTCCATGTGTTCCTGTACCTTCGCCAACAGACAAGGCCTCGGGATGCACACCAAAGCCATGCACGGCGATGGACAGGCGCGCGAGGGGGTTCGACTGAAAGGGATGCCGGGGAACGGTGGGGGCCGGGCGGTGTTACCCTGGGACACGGCCGGACCTGGGCGCTGTTGGACCGTGCAGTTCAACCACCCCGCCCCGGGAAGCAGCTACAGCTCTGCCCCGAACTCCGCTGCCAAGTTTGTCCTGAAGCGCAAGGGCTTGGTGAAGACCGAGTTAGAAGAGGGCCTGGTCACGCCGGACAGGGCGAAGCAAACCCGTGGTGCCTCCACACGCAAACGGTATACCTTCAGGCAGAAGGCCAGCGTTATTAGCAACCTTCGCATGCTGGAGGGGTTGTCGAAGGAGATATGGGCGTCCGATAAGCTCACCCCGCAGCAGCTGTTGGAGGCCCAGACGAAGATTCACCACAGCCTGATCAGCAAGTGGGCCAAGGACGAGGAGAACATCGTGCTGCGCGCGGGACAGGAAGGGGCGGCAGCTCTGCTAGAGGAGGTTAGGACTGGCATGGAGGCCAGCAGTTAGCAGACCGGGTAGATCCCGCACGCCCTATGTTCGAACCTGTAGAGCTAAATGCGTGAGTTGCTTGCTTGTTCCGCGGGTGGTGCTCTTCTGTGCACGCTTACTAGCGCTATCCTGAAGCCCGCGCTTCTGTGCACGCTATCCTAAAGGCCCCGCAATGTTGTAGTACTGGGGTTGTTTAGGCGGTGTGTCGTGATGGACGATCACCGCAACAATTTGGATAGCAATTATAGTCTAAAATCACCCTCGTGACTACAATACAACGTTGTTGTTGGTTGTGGTCCATGGTTCTTGAGGCACTCCGTTGCGCCTTCCTCTGAGACCCTTTGTTCTGGTGGGTTTCCCGCTTCTGCAAGAGCACCTATTTGCAAAGCGGTTCCGCGTGGATTATGAGGGGAAAAGTTTTATTTGTGAACTTTCTTGGCCCAAGATCCGTGCTTCTTGGGGGCTTAGTTGCGGCCGCTTTTGAAAAAAAAAGCTCAGTGCGTATCTTGATTCTGGAAGGCATGTGCAAGGGGTCTGCAAAGCTCTGCCGACGCTTAAGTGTGGCTTGCTTCGTTCGTAGCGATGGGGACTTGTCTCTCGGTGTCTCATAAGTGCATGGACATATTTAGCTTGAGGCTGAGGCGACCGATCGTTTGCTCGAGGCTCTTTGCCGCTACTCTTATGTATAGTAGTAGCTCAAAATGTATTTTAATCCGTATCTACGGTAGCGTAGGCAGTATCCTCAAATCCCATTCGGGTGCAAGGCGGCTGCACGGGCATCGACTGTGGGCGGGGGAGGTCATCGTATCCGTGCACCGATCAGGTGACATTACCAACCTTGCCTGGATGCATGTAGCTCCTATTGATTGTCCTCGTCCGCTTCCTCGACGGCACGGGATTTGTTCAGAATCATGTTGGCTTGTAAGGCGTCCGATCGTTTAGTTTATGGCTGGCTCGTCGCCGCTACGGGTAGAACATAAGTGTGTTACAAGTACGCGTATCTAGCCTAGGCAAAAGCCCCCTTCGAGCCCCTTCGGGTGCAAGTCGGCTGCTCATGCAGCAATACGGAGGGCGGTCATTTTACCTTCATTGTGGTCGGGAAATAATGCCAACCATTGCATACAAGGTGAAGAACGCCTTTGAAACCGCAGAGCCCGCTTCCTCCATGGCGCCATTTATTGTCATGTTGCTTAGTCTCCCTGGGCACGTTCAGAATCCGGTATTTTTTCATGTTGTTTAGTCTTCCCTGGGCACGTTCAGAACCCGGTTCCTCGGCGTCGCCGGAGCTTTTTTCAGGCTGTCCAGTCCTCCGTGGGCACCTCAGAATCCGCTTCCTTGACGGTACAGGGTAGTTTTTTTGCGAGGTTATTCAGTCCTCTTTCTTGGGTTTCTCTTTTGTCCGTTCGGCGCGCCGTAGTGTAGTTTAGAGAGGTTTTGCAGCGTCACCATTCGGCGATAAAGGGATGGCTTTTGAAGAGACGCAGCTTGGGTACCTTTTTTACGATGGTTCTGCGGCATATTCCAGGTAAATCCCTATACCCCTCCCGAAGCTTACATGTACGTAAGTGCTCATTTTCGGCGCATTAAGTTCGCTCTTGGCGCTATATACCTCGGTTTTCCCCGGAAACGAATCTCATTTACCTAAGTAGGTGAGTACACGGCGCACTAGCCTGGACTGGGGACACCGGCGGTGTTTTGCCTGGAAACGCAACGGGTACAGGTACACTTGGGATAACGGGGAACTAGGTTGCTACTGTATTGGACTTGAGAAACCACGCCGGGCGATGATTATTCCGCGTTCTGCTGTTTTTTTATCCGCCGCGGCGGTTTCTCGTGGTCGGGTGGCATCTAACGTGCCCCGGTTATTATTGGCGTGAGTTACGTAGTCGAGTTTTGTTTTTGTGTCACCGGGGGGTGGTTTCTCGTGGAAGGTGGTATCGGCGGGGGGGGGGTGATAGCAAAACGATGGGTAATATTTACCACACTCAGCACACCTACGCAGCCGTAGTGGATGGCTTGTAGCGGGGATGCACGGCAGTCCATGGCGAAGTTGGCGGAGTCGCACCCGTTTTTCACAGCTCTACTACGATGTACTGCGTTATTTTTCTGTAGGCCCGCTCCTTTTGTGTGCTCCTACTGGGTCTACCTGTTTGTTTAACGAGACGAGGGACCCGGGAGTCGCTTCCGGAGGTAATCGAGCCGGGTGTTTTGATACGCGTGTACGTCTTGAAATCCCCGGTTGAGACTCGTGGTAGGGACGGGTTTTGTGTGTCATTCGTGAGGATGCTTCGGAGACACGCCCCTCGAAATTGTGCTGAACCGTTCGCCAATAGTTTAGTTTGCGGTGGTGTCGAAGCTGACACCCCTCTACCTTGTCGGTGTGGTATTCTTATAATGATCTGCACCGCCAATTCGCTCAACACCGTCTTTGGGTTACCGCAGGAAGCGAGGCCATGGTAGAGGTACAATATCGGATGGTTGCTTGCTTCCCCGCGCAGCATGGTTGTGCGTTTGCCTGGTTTAACTTAGCACGTGAAGTTTTTGTCTCAACGTCGCGAGCCGGTAGCCAAGAGATTTGCTCGCCCGCATCGGCGACTTTGATAGAGTCAACTTATGGATGTTGTTGATGTTGAACGTCGAGTATATATTTTCGAGTGCAAAACTCAGAAGACATCACCTGTGAGAGATCGAGGATTTCGTCGAAACCCACCTTTGCAAGCTGTGTGCAACTACTACAGTAATAATTCGATCGCCCGTACCACGGTTTTTATGTGTATACACCACACACGCACGGAAATTTATGGCACATGCGCTGGGCCCTATGATGTTCGTTTCCCCCCGCAACTTGAAACTGCAAGTATAACTGTGCGTAAAACGCGATTGGTGGGCGATGGCAACGACGCACACAAAAATATTGTCAAATGCCTTCTTTTTTTTTTATCATCACTTTTACTCTCCAGCCTACAACTCGTAGAAGGTTTTACCCTCAACAAACTTCTGGACAAGCCGTGGTCGCAGGTGTCTTATCCTTCTCCCCCCCGGTACGTGCCTTTATTTTTTGTCGCCCATAGGGTTCAGCATTTCCACTACTACTGGTCGATTTTTATCGAATGTAGCTAAATCACGCTCTCGCGCTTTCCGCCAATCAATTTCCTTATGCCAGAAAAAAACACTACAAGCATGCACTCGGTGAGACTTGAACCCACGAAATAGAGCTTGATAGTCTCGCGGAAAGCCACCGGGGACGCATTTTTTGTACCATCAGGTGTTCCGGAATGCGTAGTCGTTGCGTGCTACTTGTACAATAGAAGTAGTTTTTTTTTAGCCTTTTTGGTTTGTCACTTGGGACTGACGGGGTTGCTCATTTGAGGAACTAACAAGCAATATCGTTAATCTCTCAGTTTTGCTTGCCATACTTTTCGAACAACATCATACGATAGGCCGAGCTTGGGCGTCTCTTTTTGTTGTTGTTGCCTCAAATAGTTTCTGGGAGAGATGCATACAGTAGCTCCTCTAGTTATAGAAGCCTCAGAAAAAAATAGGTGTCACCTCTCTTTGCGGTAGCACACGTCAGTCGTCGAGGTGTCCAAACGCAGCTCCCACGAGATAAGAACATAAAAAAATCCTTGGGGGAGCTCTCTCCTACGCACAACCATTTTTATAACACCGCTGTCTCCACAAGGGTCTCACGCGACAACCACGTTGAGCAGAGCCATGTGTGCGCTTCGCTTCGTACACACCCAGTCAAGGTCCTCCCACCCCGCATTATCGTAACCCTAGAGCTAGGCGTCGCACCGAACAGTAGTACACGGCGACGCTCTCCATACTACAATACCTTGTGCTTGCACGGGGGCACTCTGACCCGTACAACATGCGTCGACCCCTCCACTCCATCCGGTCTGTCTATAATTTGCGCCAAGACGCACTGTACACAACCATCGCACAGTGGGCTCCCCCACTTTCCTGGGTGATACGCTGTCGGTTCTAAACTTGACCCGTTTACTCGACCACGGTGCTTACGGCACCCGGCAGCCTTGCCGTATTCAACATCCAACGAAACCTGCCGGCCTGATATCAGGGCCAGCACGAGCAGATCTTCACACGAATTCACCGAACAGAGGACCACGCCTGTTTATAATTTAGATTCAACCATCTTTTTATGAGCTGCCAAACTGTGGTGTAGACTACGGTAGTACTGTAAGGGCAAAACGAAGCAGAAAATACAAAATGAAAATCGTAGTAGCTGTAAAAGGGAACAGCTGTCACAACTCCAAGCCGGCTCGAGCCTTGACTCCCCAAGGTTCCCAAAGGTGAAAGCTCGAGCAACTCCCCAGCTCTTCTTGCAGCATCCGCGTACCGCAAATCAACGAGGGGCTACATAGCACAGGCTCTACATACGGGCAGGTGCGGTAAACTACAAAGCAAGCCATATAGGCAACAATAATACCATGTACTCGTAGCAAGAAAGGCACAGCCTTAAGTGTGCCCAGCAAACAACGCCATGACAAGAAAAGCCTGCCGCCGTCTCCAGCATCATCCGCATCTCTCGAGCGGTTGTCGAATAGCTCTTGGCGCCAGCAGGTTCGCTTGCCACACCAAAGCCTCTCCTACGGCCGTTCGGCTCAACGGGCAGTATATCGACGCCTGTGGGCGCCCCACATGGACGCGAAGCCAACGGTCATTTTATAATGACAAGCGGCCTGACATCGTGCGTGTGGGTGTGGGTTCAAAACTAGCGTTCGTCCTCGTTGTCGCAGGTCCCTACAAGGTTGAAGCTGATCCTTCCCCCCGGGCTGTTCATCTCGTTGTCGTAGTGGGTACGTAGGTCGTTGTCTTCACACGCCACCAGCCCTTGGGACGAGTACGTGGTGCAGTCCGCGCGACTCACGACAGGCATCTTCTCGATGCACTCGCACATGTGCGAGCCTTGGACACTGCCGCGCCGTGCCGAGGAAGGATGCACGCGTGCGTTGGAGACGTACAGCGAGAGGCGTGTCAGAAAGCGGAGTATTTTTTTGCGACTACTCATCCCACGGCAGGGGCAGCACGTTTAGGGCCGAAATATTGCGACCGGTTAGCTCCTCAGTTGGGCAAAATACTGTCACCGCCGATTTGGTATGATACTTTCACTATCCATAGTACACCTATTTTACTATAGTAGCAGGACCACAGGGCGCACAGCAGCGCTGGTCGGCTTGTGCGGACAAACGTTCTTCGAAGTCATGTTTCGGGCGAAGAGATACATCGAAATCCGCATGTGAGGGACGAAAACAACAAGACGCCACAAGGGGGGCATCGCTCCGGCGTGGTTGCGTGGTAAGCGCGCTGCTGCTGTAGATGCGCCTGCTCTTCCCTGCAATAATAGCGTTGGTAGAGGTCAGAAAGTCTCCCACTAAAAACAAGGTAATGTGAACCTCCCATAGGAAGCTCGAAACCTACTACGGAAATCTGTCCGTTGATTTGTGCCCCTGTAGGGAGATGCTCGTCAGGAGGAGGAGGGGGGGGTACCTCCTACTTCGTATCTATATTACGACGCTCCCCATCTGAGTAGTTCCCTATAATGGGGGCAGTGGTCCCTCCATAGTGCCGATAAACTCCAGCCAGCAATCCCGGCACTATGTAAAGCAGCAACCGGAGCTACTCCGCACACTACCGGACTAGTGAATCCCATCTGTCTGTGCCAAGCGATTCCACAGGCACTATGCATAGCTTCCGTTTTTTTTTTTTTCAATCCTCCGGCGGATTGGTAAAAATAAAGCTTAAGCTCACCACACTTCCACGTTCTCGTGTCGTGTGCCAATTTAACCTACTGCTCCCGTTGCAACATCAGCACAGGCTGCTGTTGCTACTGGCGCTTGGGCACGTTGACCCGACCTGACCCCCGAAGGGGGCAGGTGCGGTGGAGATAACCACCAAGGAGAGTCATCGCTCCCGGGTAGTGTGCGACTTGCGCGAGCTCACCCACTAACGAAAACCGAGGCTATGAGGCCTTCCCGCCGGACGTGGTCCAGTTACGGTCCACCCTACCCGTTAGGGCGTTGGTCCTGTAGCGGGCAACCGACACTACTCAACCGGCACTACAGAGTGACCAATTCTGAACCTCACCCACCAGCAGACTTTAAGAAAAACAGAAGGTACAGTAAGTCCGATATTACAACCCCATGGGCCACGCACAGGTATCTAACGGAGACCATGGCAAGATAAACGTCGGCTCGAATAAAAAACCGGGTAGAGCTCTTCAGCCATGATGGCGAAGGAGAACGCTGGTTGTGAGAAGCTCAAGCACACCTCGGACAGATCAGACAGATCATCCCCACTTCATGATCATGAGGCAGTTCTTTCTCGGCAGATCTGTTCGCGATCTTGTATGGTCTAGCTCATGTTGCCGGGTGGGACCGGTACGCTCTGCATGATTCGGGGCTTATTTCCTGGGTTGGATCTGCCCTATAAGGCAGACCCTGCAAAATTTCTCACAGCGACAGGCGAGGAACTACTAGATGATCTATCTGTAGATAGATAAATCATGATCTGTCTGTCGGAGGTGTGAAACGCTTGGGCTTCAAAACAATTGCAGCTCCCTATCGTATATCGTAGCACGGCTCTGCTATGCTAGGCGCATGATATGCGCGTTGCTGTATATATAGTAGATACTGGCATCCTACAGCGACACCTATTAATAGCTTAATTGGTCAAAACATGAATATCGGTATATAAATAGACTGTCGGGCGGTCAAGACTCCGTGATAGGACGCTATGCGGCGAACACGATAATGCCCGTGCCTCCTGTCAACCTCTCAGAAATTATACGCAAAACAAACTCGAGCGGAAAAAAACCAGAGACAGACGTTGCCCGACTCTGCCCCGGCAACACAGCCATCACGGCCTTCGAGGGCGTACAGAATAGAGAAGCCGACTTTTGTGGCCGCACCCCGGCTACACACCTTTCGAGTAGCGTGTGAGGGGTGCGAACCAGACTTTTTTTGGTCGCGACGAAGAAGTGAAGGGCACGACTTCGAACCCTATCTATTCCGTCCTCGAAAGCAAGCGCCATCCGCAATGCGAACATACGACCTCGGTGGTGAGCACGGTTCGGAACACGTCGGGGCCCACAGGGGGCACCAAAAATAGACAAGTTACGTTTTGTCTGAAGACATGCCTGGTATATCTGGACGTGCCAACAATCGATGGGTTTTTGGACTCACTTTCCGTAGTATCCCCTCTCGTCCCTGTGGTCGTAGGCCCTCACAAATTTGTAGAGCGGCTTGATGAACGAGTCGAGGCTGGCGCCGTCGGCCCACACGAACCCGTGGCAATGGACCTCGCCCTCGCTTTCGCCGGGAAACTCGCGAGTGGAGCCGACGTCGGGCGAGTCGAACACCCGGCAGACGTCGGTGTTGTCCTCCATCCCGTTGCCGTCGTTCTCCGTCCAGCAGCACATGTACGTGTTGTATGCGCATGTGTCCTCTACCAGGCTGTCCGGTGTGGCGGTCGCGCTCGGCAGGAAGCCGTAGAAGGCCACAACGAAGGACAAAACTTGGGTGATCTTCATGGTGGAAGAAGGAGCTGTCGACCAGACGAGACGGGGCGGACAGTAAAAACAAGCGGGAGGTTGTGGTCAAGTCTACTGCGGGTAGGAACGGTCGGCGAACCAATCGGAAAATGTTTGGTTTTTCGTGTTTGTTTTTTTCTCTAATCGTCTTCGGCTTTTAACTCACTACGGGCTATGGCGGTCATAATAAATAGGTATTGGGCGGCTATACTGATTATGGCGGTAAAACCCCCATAGGTTTCCAGCACAGATGAGTTTTCGACATGTGTGGAGCTACTGTTATCGTATTGAGCTATCGCCGCAGAGTAGTTCGTAGTCGCGAGATAGGCGTGATTGTTCCAGCATTGAAAGAACAAAAAAAAAACAGATGAACTACGGTGTAGGATATTGTTTTCCCTCTATACGTAGCCAAAATTACCGCAATTAATCTACACATTGGAAAACCGCACACACAAATAAATGAGATTTGACAGGCGCCGGGTACATAGCAAGAGTGACACCTCCTCCTGGCATGGCTCGCAGAGTCTTCTTCAAGTAGATTGGATCCTCATTTGATGAAGTACATATGCTCTTCAAAATGCATAAAGCGTATGCTTGATTCGAACAACATATTGAGTATCGATGGCGGTAAAACGCCCATAGGTTCCGGCAGAGACGGTTTTTCGACAGGGATGGAGCTGCTGTTATCGTATTGAGCTATCGCCGCCGTGTATGTAGTACGTAGTCGCGAGACAGGCGCGATTACTCCAGAATTGAAAGAACAAAAAAACTACAGAGAATTTACGGTGCAGGATATTGTTTCCCCCCTATTGCTAAAACTACCGCAATTAATCTACACTCGGTCAAGTAACCCATCAATGAATTTCCTCCTCTTCTACCTCCATAGATAGGGCAGGGAAGGCTATACACTAGAGACAAACAAAAGACACAATGTGACAATTGGAAAACCGCAGACACAAATGAGATTTGACAGGTGCCAGTTACATAACAAGTGACACCTCCTCCAGGCATGGATCACAGAGTCTTCTTGAAGTAGATTTGATGGTCACCTGATATACTACACATTATGTCATACTCTTCGGAGCGCATAAATAAATGCGTATGCTTGTTTCGAACATATATTGAGGCCGAAAATCCCGCACGTCACGGACAGACTCGTGCCGCTTGGATAGAGAAAAATCGGGGCACGGGTCGAGACGGTAACCGTCGTCTGGTCGTTGGATCCCTCTCGTTCCCCGGGGGGCTCTGTACCGCCCGCTCTACTTACTTGGCAACTAACTTAGGTCTTTGCATTATCGGCAGGAACAACATCACGGCCAATTGAGCGTTGTTTACTACATTATTACTGCAGCAACCCAACAAGCGAGGTCGACGTCTACATGAATAACAGGGAATCGAAGGGTTAACCTGGGCAACCATACTGTAATTTTCGTTGGTGAGGAACTGGTGGTAACACAGTATAACGGGGGACCATAGTAAATAGGACCTACGGTACACACCGAAAACCTACCAGGTATATATTTCGCTATTTTTACTCACAATATTTGGTCCTATTTACTACGGCCCCCCGTAACAGCGGAGGTTTACCCCTCGAATTAACTGAACCGGCCTTCGTTTTCCACGCATGCGGTTATAGCGTTTCGGTAGCGTATAGTGTCGAGAGGTGCACTCTGATGCCGGCCTAGGACGAGCAAAGCGTTTGCTTTATTAGTCGCTTAACGATCCCAACACACGAAGGCGGAAAACGTGCACGTGGGGATCGCCTCGCAGCACGTGATGACGAGTTTGACTCTCAATGTTGGCTTATCTATTGCTGCTCTCTTATGTCGCAGAACGCAGATTGATCCGGTGTCCCGAAGTACGCCCCCCGTCCCCGCCCCCCCTCCCCACCGCAAAGTACGCGGCCTACTTATCTTGCATCGCGCGAAGGGGGTATAACTCCCATATATATCGCTCGCCCCTCTCGTCGAATAGTACCTCGTAACTCATGATGAGATAAGCTTGACAGCGTACGTACGCGTTCCGCTTCGAGAGTGAATCGCCAGGGAGGAACCCCGGACGTTTTGTCACCCAGGAAGTCGATCCGAGGGCCCTTTCTAAAACACCATGTATGTATGTGGAGAGTTCGAGGACATCTATCTACGGCACTTTTCATGCTATTTATTTATCCAGCACCCGGGCGTGCTGGTACAAGCACGCTATAATACAATACTACTGTGGCACGGATAGTACAGTATTAATAGTACAGAAGTCTTCTATTTCTCCTTGACGCAGTACTACTGTAGTATGCCGGGAGTACTCCGCATCACGTTGGTATCAGCATCGTGGTGCGGTAGCAGCAGCAGCAACGGCGGCGGCAGCAGCAGCGGCGGCAGCCGCGGCGAAGAAGGGTAATAGACCGCGCAACCGGGTTACGTAGCTCGAGAGGATGCAGCGGTGAGATCTGCCTTGGGAGCTGCTGTAGCGTCTCATCATGTGTTGGACAGCGTATTTCTCACACCGTGGACTCTCACCTTTACTGGATGTTGAAGCGGTAAGGGCTGACTAGACGCTTTGGTGGTGCGGGAACGCCTTGCTTGTTGGTTCCGTGCGATGTGCAGCGAATGAATGGTGGGCAGGGTCAAGTGGTGGGGTTGGTGACTGGGGTGGCCGTGTATGTGTCCGTGCTAGTGCTAGCGCTGGGTGGAGGTTTTTGTGTGATGTAAGAGGTGCCAACCGTTGAAGGGTCAACGGCATGGATGGGCTAGATCTGCCTTTTAGCTGTAACCGCATGCCACAGTTTTCCCTCTGCCTTTAGTGTAAATGAATACAACAGCATTCCTGGGGAACACACAGCAAGCAGTACCCAACACAGAGGGGGAACTGTGTTGTCCTTTTTTTTTGCATCATGTCGCTTGAGAGGAAATGGACACAAGTTGCACTTCGACGCGTTTAGCACCGGTCATCATTTGGAAAAGGCGTGATGAACGTGTGAGGTCGGCATCTATCTGTCTAGACGATCGTTGTATGTATGCGGATTGCCGGTGGGGAGCATGACATCCTTTAAAAACACTTCGACATCGTAGTCTTGATACTGATCATACAGTCTACATACAATACTTCGCAAGTACCCAAAGTAGTCGGCAGTACAGATTGTAGCTCAAGTGGCATATATATATATTATTGAGAAGAGTATCAGGCAAAAACTCTTTGAAGGTATTTCGCAATGCCCCAGCACCGCGGGTAAGATGTAGGAGTGTCTTCACGACAGGTCCGACACGGAATCAAAACAACTACTACTGCAGTAGTTTCTTCTGCAAAGAGCACATCAAAGCTAGCTGGAGAAAAGCTTCCTATTTGCCCTATATTTAGTACCAGTTAGTAGTAGAGTCTTTGGCCTTTCTTTAGACTCGTCATACACTATCGGAACTGTTTTATTCCCGAAATATTACTGCTTGCTGAAGTTAAGTTGCCACTACTACTAGTTACGTCAAACCGACATGCTGCCGAGACCAATCCGACGATGTACCGTACATCATTACACTGCTGTAGCTTCGGGCACTACGGCGAAAAACCCATTATTACAGTCAATGTAGTTGTTCCATGCTGTTTGGCGATACACGTACAGTAACCAAGTAATAATAGCGCACTTTGACATTATTACGGGGAGTGTTCAGGACCCATCACACACATACATAAACACTTACTACCCTGGTACATAATACATTCAAGAATTTTTACTACGCATGTTTGGTTCTGATTGCTATGTTCCTCCTCCGTAGTATTACGGGGGACCATATTAAATAGGACCTACGGTACAACAGACAAAAACAATCTATTTCACTATTTTACTGACAATATTTGGTCCTATTTACTATGGCCCCCCGTAATAGCGCCTTTTGATAGCCTGGTATGGACACTACCGGCACTGCGTACGCACTGCTACTAGTAACTATTATTACGGGGGACCATAGTTAACAGGACCTATGGTACACATAAAAACCTATATGTTTGACCATTTTTACTAACAATATTTGGTCCTGTTAACTATGGACCCCCGTAATAATACCATTACTTTTTTTGTATGTCGCATTGAAAGTAAACAGGAAGGACTCTTCCCGTATGTATACCTGGTACTTCGTATTTTTTCTTCACGTTTGGACGGGCGTTGAAATCACTACCTGGCATTCGTTTTTCTGGATGACAGGACGATCTTGTACGACCTCTGATAGAGCCGCGGTCTGCACGTACGTGATAAAACACTTACATATATATGTGCACATTCATGCCAATTTAGGAGGCAACTCTCATCGTAGTGGATTCCGTCCTGCCGTTCGTTGACGCCACACTCCTCCTGACGAAATCGGGTTGGGACACTTTGTACCCATTGTCAGGTTTCCTATTAGCAGGTACTCGTTGGTACTGATTGCTTAGATATTCAAGAAGAGCAACCTTGTTCCTTTCTTTCGAGCAGGATGAAAGACTAAGAGGAGGCTGAGCGCCTCGCTGGAAACCCCTGATGTACTTTCCTAGCTAGTTGTTTCCAATATAATATACGCCTCCCAAGTATTACAAATACGACCCCAAAAAAATATACTCGTACACCTACCACGAGTACCAGGTATTTACCAGCCTCTCTGCGCACGAAGTTCAAAGCAGTACCACTACTACTACTACTGTACACCCATCATGAATCAGGGATACGTTACGTAACGGTTTATCAGATTGTACACTCGAAGCTCTTCCCTCCTGCTTCAAACAAGTGACGCGCTAAGAAACCGACGTGCCATTCGGTGCGGGACGAGGTGTCTCACCAGAGGGAGGGATAGAGCCCCCCCTCCTTACAGTATTGTGAACCCTAACCCTCGAATAGTCGAAACCGAGAGGCTACATCATTTCTTGTTTGAGAAAGTGCGCAGTAGTTCACACAGTTTTGGTAGAAACAAATAAAAAAAAAAATCCCTTCAAATCTCGGGCTAAGGGCCGTCACTATCGAATACGAGGTAACGTTTTCTGCTTGTTTCAACTTTTCACTGGAAACCAACCCAGGCAAACAAAAACAGGAAAGCTAGAGGAAACTATACGATCGTATCTAGATCCTAAAGCTATTAATAGGAAATTCAACAGACAGGAAAAAAATATCTGAAACGCTTTAGCATTCCTCTTTCAGAAGGAAAAAACTGGGAGGAAATCCTGAAAATCTAAGCCAACGAGCTACAGGTATTGGACAAAAACGGTCCTAAATTATTTGCAGTGCACCCCCCCCCCCTCCCTTTCCATTGACGCTGGCATCCATATATATGCAAGACAATCCGCCTCACAAGCGCTTCGCAGCAGAATACAGGTAACCTTGCATACGACTCGCCGGACACCTCACGGGGCTTCGCGCTTGATGCAAGCAATGCCTGCCTGGTCGGTGAAAACCCGACGTGCTCCGTCCCGGCATTATAGGGGTGCGAGGGTCTATGGTCATACGAAGTACGACTACGGACATGCATGATATCGAGTACACCCCCCCCCCCCCGCCCCACCCCCCTTCCTCCCCTTCGTTGCGGGCGGCTGGACTTGCAAGATTAGCTCCAACTCCGCCGCCACCCCCCGCCGAGGCCCACCAACTATAAATGAGTGCAGTGCGATGCAGGCGAGTGCAAAGACAAACCTTTTCTTAGCTCAGCTGGATCGGCCGGTACAACAGATCCTCGTCGTCGAGGCACACCAACCGATATATATAGCGGTATACAGCGATGAGGACGAGCGCAACCCCAAACCTCTTCCTTGCTCCTCATCTGGATCGATCCGTGCCATATCCTCGTCTCGCACGTCTTCTATTTATTTCTACTACTAGTAGTAGACAGCGGTGTAGACGAGTGCAAGGCAAATACCTTGCTGGACTGGATCGACCCGCACAACACCCTCCCGGTCGACGAGGCGCCCGAACAACGCGTCAATGGATCCGAGGAAAAAATGAAATGTATACTACTGCTGTAGTAGCGAAATGTACACAGATAAATGCAAGGCCACGCTCGTTTTCTTTCGCTGAAATGGATCGGACGGTACAATATTGTAGTAGCACGATACCCACGGTGTCGTCAGCCCAGCGCCTACTTGCGACACTCCTGATGATGACGGGTGTCTACAGCGAAATTATGTTGAGACCCAGGTTCTTCGACCACAAGTAAGTATACGAAGTGCTGTCTTCGAAACCGTCTACTGTCTAAATATGAACAGTGCACAAGGGCTTTATTCTTCGGTAGGGCAGGGCGGGAGTTCAAATTGTCCGCTTCGATGTGATAGTTGACGTACAAAATGCAAAAACGTACGTCACCGGAAAATACGTACACACCCGTAAATAGGACTACTCTGTGTATATGACACCCAGGTATTTGCCGTCCAGGCACAGGAATCCCGAGAGCACTCTGGGCTTCGAGACCCTTTTATCAACGCGAGGTGGACCTGTTCGTTTGCAGCTTCCGCTACTACCCCCGCCCGTGTCGATCGCACCCAGGGAGGGCCTGCCCGGTGGTTTGTACGAGGGTTTGTCGGGCGGGCCTAAGCTAAGGACCTAACAGTGTACGTCGGCCCGCTGGCCTGTTTCAAACCATGAAACCCTTTTTTCTGCGGGCGCGAGCATTGCATAGACAATATACACATAATAATAAGATGGTACAAGGCGCTTCGCGTAGCGGGCGAATAGGTGCAAAACAGGCGCCTTGTAAAGGCCAAGAGCTCCTTGCTCCAGAAAGAAAGCAACCCCGACGCTGCATGCACGTACGATAGGTACGCACGTACATACATACTACGGCGTGGGTTTTGCACCGTATTTGGTTGGGGTCGATGCACGACGAACGCCACGATAAGGGTGGCACGTGTTGGTAAAACTGTATCTGGGACTGCCGGAGCTCTTGAATTGAGGAACTACACAATACCGCTGGAGTATCATTGGTATTTTCTCGTTCGGTTCGTGGTTGACCTACTGGGTTGGGCTTTCATTTCTTCAACCTAATGCCAGTGTTTGGGCGCGCCTTAGAAAGCAAAATTAGGGATACCCCTATCGTTCATCTCCTGCGACTGCTCACTCCTACGGGTGTTCGTTGCTGCTGCTGTGCTCTTTCGAACATTTCGCTAAATATCTCTAACCTCAGCATAACGCCGTAAACCCCTTGGCAGTACTGTCGCTTTTGCGGCCTTGGCTTATTCTACCAAACTACACATAAGACGCATTGCGAGCATGAACCCGCCACGGCGGAGCGCCCCTTGTGCCTGGTATGATATCATTGCAGTCGACATGCATAGGCTAAAAAATTAACGTGAGAAAATCAATCGTAACACATACATGAAAGAAACACCAAGGGTTCCATTTATCAAGAACTAACTAGGGAGTGCATAGACTATCGAGTCATTGCTTCGTAAGTTGCCGCTCAAATAATTACACTGCGACCATCATCAGGTCTTATCTACGAGTTGCAGCGGCAAGTCGTGGAGAGACGTTCGGTGCTGTTTTCACTCTTCACAGCAGTTCGTCACTCTAAGCTTTTGTCGCCCTACATCCGGCCATTTACAAGCCTAATCGACTCTTCTTCACACCCTTGAAACACATGCCTGCCTGGCCAACCTACCGACTACCAGCGCCAGCCTTTGCACAGCCTGCTGCGGGAGTATCATCGGGTATAGGTTTTGAGTCCATTGTAAGCAAAGCTTCCTCGACACGAAGCTGGAGCAGTAGCTGAGGATTGCACTCACAGGCACGTAAGCGCTGGCTGCCACGTACACGGAGCAGTTTAGTGTGATTTCAAGCACCCAACACAAACTCGGTGTGTTTAGTGCCAATTGTTGCGCACAGCTGTTCTGCGCGCCATCCAAGCGGTCCGGCACATGATTCCGCGGCCCGACACAGACTCGAGGGCGTGGTGTTAGTGGTCCCTGTTACATAGAGCAGCCATCTCACGTAAGTTTCAGTAGTCCGATCGAAACTCGGTTTGTTATTTGAATCCTGTACACAATTTTACAGGAGAAGATGGCATTAAGTGGTCACAATGGAGAGCCTATGGAGAGCCTGTCGTCCGACAATACCCAAGCGGTGATCAAGAACTTCCCGGTCTGTGCCGGCAAGAACAAACATACCTTGCACGAGTGCAAGAGAAAGCTTCGCGTCTGCCTTTCCATGTACAGAAAACCCGTCTTCAAGGACTAAAACGTCCGACGGCCACACTAAGGAGACCAGAAGGTCATGACATGAGAGACTCGTCAACACGGTTATTTAGGCAGGGCAGGGCCCCGATGACTTCATTTACGTTCTGGACGACTGCTGCTGTGACCTCCTCGAAGAATTGGGGCTAACATTTCACGACGAGCGGTACGAGGACATCATCCTTTTCCTATCGAACATGAGAGGGTACGAAATGCGAGTTACTCCTGCTCGACTTTGCGTTTGACGATGTCCGGCACATCGTACACGCCATGCACGTCGGCAACCTTTCGCGTCTTCTTGCTAACGCTAATTTCGGCCTCAGGTCGCGGCATCGCTATGCAGGCGGTGGGGCACAATAGCAGCGACGTGGAGTGCACGTATTGCGCAGGTGTTGAACACGCCATCAAATCTTCTTCTTCTTGTGCGTGTGTGTGTTTTCTCGTCAGGACTCAACCTGGTGCTTTTTTTGACGAAAAAGCGAAAGCCTGTTCGTTCATTTTTTTATTTTTCGTTCTTTTTCCTCGTTAGGACCGGCCTTCAGATATTGACTGCAGCTATCACTCATCATGCTACGGTCTAAATAGGTGGGCACCAAAGGTTCTCAAAGGCTCCAAGCGCGGGAAGCTCTACACCTACCTGTACGATATCTTACACGAAACCTATTAACCCATGCGCGCCACACCGACGAACAGTTGGTATGTCTACAAGGAATACATCGCGAATGGAACCATTCTCCAAAATATAGAGGGACTGCTTCGGTACTGTGTACTTCCTCTCGGTTAAGGATCCCCGTCAAGGCAAACACTATTTTCCCAGAATCACCTATTAATAGAATAATGTAATGGTATAATAGTACAGCCACGTGCTTCGGTATGGGTAGTACCTGTAGTAACCCTCTGGACACTTTAGCCGTAGACAAAACGACGAGGCGACAAATTGGCGATTGCAGCAAATTCCACTGCGCGATCAGAGAATTATATAAAAAGTGATGTCCGAGTCGCAAGGTAAGAAGTCGTATCGCACAGGCGCAGCATAACCCAGCGCGTAATGCCGGGCGCTCACGCTCCTCGTAGACTATTCAATGGTTGATACACCCAAGTCTCCAACCATTTGTCTGGTCCCTATTTTGAGGTCCCAAGGAGGTTTAATAGTATTTGCTATTACTGTACTTCATTTGCCATCTGATCTGACAATGTGTATAGCGTGAGTGTCAACAACCAAGAAACTATTGATGAAACAACAACACACCTCCAGTAGACAACGAAAAGCAAAATTGTGAAACCATGTTCGCCAAAAAACAACAGCTACGAGACCTAGGTGTACCTCCCGGTTCGCCTAGCATTATACCTCCTCCATCCGCAAGGGCCAACCCCTCCTGCCTGAACGCATCAGAAAAAGCTTCGAACGACAACCCCCTGCCTATATTTATATGGCTTGTTTGTAACGTCTGCGCGTATATCTCAACGCACAAAAGGCTGCGCGGTTTTGCCACCTGCTACTACTATCGGTCATGTCAAGGAAAGAGTCCTCGCCATCTCGTTCTCTTTGTGGCTCTGCCCTGTACACCCCGTTCCCCCGAACACTACTGCCCCCCCCCTGTCGTCTCGTTCTCCCTGCCGCTCTGTCCTATACACCCCCTTCCCCTAAGCACTACTGCCCCCCCCCCCCCCCCGCTTTCTCGCTCTCGGGGGCCCAGTAAAATACACTCGCTTCTCCCCCACACTACTGCTCCCCCCGTCGTCTCGCCCTCTCCGTGGCTCTGTTCTCTGTTCTATACAGCCCCTTCCCTCAGACACTACTGCGCCCCCCCGCTGTCTCGCTCTCTCTGCGGCTCCGTCCTACACCCCCCCTTCCCGAAACACTACTGCCCCCCCCCCCCCGCCGTCTCGCTCTCTCTGCGGGTCTGTCCTAAACACCCCCCGCCCTTAATCACTACTGCTCCCCCCCGCCGTCTCGCTCTCTCTATGGCTCTGTTCCACACACCGCCTTCCCCCAAACACTACTGTGCCCCCCCCCGCCGTCTCGCTCTCTCTGCGACTCTGCCATATGTACCCCCTGCACCCGAACAACACTGCCCCCCCCCCCCCCCGCCGTCTTGCTATCTCTGTCGATCCGCCTTATACACCCCTTCCCTGCAAAACATTACTGCTGCCCCCCCCCCCCCTCCATCGCCGTCTCGCTCTCTCTGTGGCTCTGTCCAATACACCGCATTTCACCAAACACTCAAAACACTACTGCACCCGCCCCCCCGCCGTCTCGCTCTCTCTGTGGCTCTGTGCTGATACACCCCTTCCCTGCAAATCACTACTGCTGCTTCCCCCACCCCTAAGCTCGCCACCTAGTAGCAATACTAATACTACGGTAGTATTGTTTATGAGGCTTCCCATATTGAGGAGCGCCATAAGTTAGGCAACGTTTGAACGGCGCCATCAAATGGGTACGCTGAGCTCCTCGGGTAAGGTGCCCTCCCCCGGCAGTCAACAACATTTCGGCCAGACAGCACCACCCTTGTCGCAGCACGCGTCGCTGAGGAATGGAACGTGTAGCCCCACAAAACGCCCATGGCCCATATACGATGGGTCTAAAACGAACAACATGGTAACATACAAACAATGTTCCAACGACACAAACACATATATATATATAAATATGAAATATGTGTATTGGGTAGTTTGTTCCTCAGCTGAGGACCCCCCCCCCCCCCCGTCTGTTAGATTTTTTCAAGCCAGAAAGTGCTAGTTGCACCCCCTGCCTTAAGACGCGTCAGTACCCCCTATTTGCAACCCCTCTCTGAGCGTGCGTCCGTGGCGCTTTTTTGAAACCCCTATCCCGGCACGCGTCGGTACACCCTAATTGTAAACCTTCTCTCACCACTTGTCGTTATCCGCTGTACGGCAGCATAGCTTTAGTATAGAAATTCCTACATGCCGACTGTCGGACTATCTGTGGCGTCGGCAGCTCAGCTTGCCTCCAGTATAACTACTACTACTACAGCGAGACACACGCGCCAACAAGCGCGAAGCATAATCCCCCAATCTACAGCAGAAGTCATCCAACCGGTTGGACCTAGGCTCCGTCCTCGTCCTCGTTGTCGCAGGTTTCCACGAGACTGAACCGGATGTTCCCCCCCGGGCTGTTCATCGCGTTGTCGTAGTGGGTGCGCAGGTCGTTGTTTTCACACGACACCAATCCTTGGGTAGAGTACGTGGTGCAGTCCGCTCGACTCACGATGGGCATGTTCTCGATGCACCCGCACATGCTAGCGCCTTCGACACTGCCAAGGCGAGGAAACGTGGGCGGGTTGGGTACGCGCACAGTACGTGGGATTTCACACTTGAAAAGTGTTACGGATGCAGCTTCGCATGCGCGTCCGATGCTTTCGGGTCTCTTCCTGCGGCACTCAGTGTGCTAAACCAAAAAGCGTGTTGTGACATATAAACATGTATTTATGCACGTTAAGCACTTGTATCCCACTTTATTAAAGCGGAGGTCGAAGTACACAGCAAACCAGACGCAGACGAAGGTGATGGCCCTTTCGCGAGATAGTAGGACACCTTGTAGTTAGGCCAAACACAGTGTCCGCTAAGACACCTCTTGGTGAACATGACGTGCAGACATCGAGCGAAATATTGGCGAAACATGTGATATTTGCCGCGAGGTGGATTGTTTGTATAGTACCCTGGAGTCTAGTCCAAGGATGTTTGTCAGAGGTACCGCCACATAAACCACATCAGGGGTAAGTCGTACCTTTTCGTTGTTATGCTGTAGTACCCTCACGTACATACGGGGAATATCTTAGCATCGCACCCCGCTTCGTATCTTAACGTCACGACTGCCTCGCAAGAGAAGACCCCACAGGCATACTACATAAAATTAAATAAATGCCTAATAGACACAAAATACGATTTCCCACTGTATAGATGAAACCGTCAAATATCCTCATAAATAACGGTATCGAGTACTGTAACAGCCGCATCAGAAACAAAGGACGCCTCATAGACGCCTCGCCGACACACACACGTATGATCTCAAAACCCCACCACCTTGTATCCTTTAACTCCAAACCCCAACTTGTCTCCTTGAACTCCAAACCCCACCTTGTCTCCTTGAACTCCAAACACCACCTTGTCTCCTTGAACGTACGGCACGATGTTCAAGGAGACAAGGTAGGCGGTGAAACTGCGATCGAGAGGAAAAAACACTTTCGATCGAGGGGGCGGAGCTCAAGTTGTTGCAAAACCTGTACTTCGAAGTTGAACAGATATTATTTGAGTAAAATACCTGGTGTATACCGGTATGCACACTGTTATTACTTCATATGTGGGTACCAGGCGGTTCCGGCGAGAAACACAACAAGCCACCTCCGTTCGGGCGATTAAATATATATGGAACACGTCGAATTTTCCGATACTGAACATACCGGCATGGCCACCTGACCACGAAGAAGGGCGACACACCAGTGAAGTGTTTTTTTTGGCGTGCGAGCTGTTTCTACTTCGAGAGATATATATGGGCATTTTTCGTAATTACTGGGGAGGCGCTATACATATCTCATACCAGGGAATGCCCATAATAATACCTTGTTTCTATGGCAAAACCAGTACCTGGTATGATAATAATATTATCATAGAGCTCTAATAATATGTATTCAAGTCAAAATATCGGGCCCATCTTAACGGGAAACGTTTTTATATGATACTCCGCCAAATTGAATGCTTTTTTCGTGTGATTTGATTTGCATCATATCTAATTGGTGGAAAAGTGAATCAACCATCGGGCACTTTGATGTTTGATTCGAATAAAACGAAGAAACACGAATTCGACGAAAAGTCTTTTGGGACTTATGTTGCTCTTCGTGTTATTCAATTCGGGGAGTTTGTTCCACTCGACGTGGCTTGTTCCTGAAACCGAAGCAAGCCACGCAAACTTGAGCCGTGTCGTCGACTGCTTCACGGACAGGTGAGATCCACCATTCCCGAGAGACAGGACTACTGCAGCAGAAGCAGCGCGAGGTCCGACGACCCCTAGCATAGAGTAGACAATCCGCGGCGCCTCAAAATAAATACAAGCCCATCGCAAACCCAGTTTCTCATCCCTCTTTGCCTCGCAAACCACACGAGCACCGACCAGGTCACGACTTCGCTCGGAAATTCGATCGCTGTATCTCCTTCGCTCTGGGGCTGCACCGGCCACCCAAGACATTCCAAGAGCGATAGCCTCTTCGGCGGTGCCGGCAGAAACAACCGGCCGGTGCCCGCGGCGCCCCGGGGAGGACGCGGGCCGTCGCTCGCCTCGTTGGTTGCCCTCTACTCTGGTGTGCGTTGACCCTTGTGCGTTGTTCGATCTAAAATACAAAACGCTATTCCTCGATAGGACCCAAAGGCATTTTTTTCACGAATTAATTCTATTCGAATCAAATCATTTTTTTTTTTTCCCCTATTCGGTTATCATGAAAAAGGTTTCTCGTTAAGACGGGCCCTCAATACGGTAAGTAATTCTACACCAAAAGTCTTGACATGGCTGTATATCAACATGGAGAAGACGTCTAAGTCTTTTGTTTCTACCAGCCTACGAGGGTGTGATAAGAAACGCCTGCCTAAGCACTAGAACAATGTTTTGACCAAATTCAAATTTGGACCCTTATTAAGGGGAAAAGCACCCTTCCTTGCGGGAATGTATTTTTGCACCATAGTTTTTGAGAGTTGAAAAACAAACGTTGACAATGTTGTTCGACATGGAAACACAATAAAACTCAGCGCTGGACTTTGAAATTTGTTTTTTTCCCGTGCGTCAGTTGGAAATGCCGAAAAATCGCAAACTTGAGCCTTAAGTGCGGAAAAAAACACAAATTAAGAAAATACCCATACTCGTATTCAGTTTTATTTCACACTGCAATGAAAAATAACCCTGCCTTTTTTTTGGTATTTGAGCTCTCGAAAACCATGGCGCGAAGTTCCGAAGCCGACATCTTCCACCTGTCACTGGAACCAGCCAGTAGAGCCTTTCACAGTAATTCGTAACCAGAGAAGCAGGTAGATAGGACGGACCTCAATTTTCTCTGTCTGCGCGCCTTTTTTTCTCACTCTAAAGGGCTCTCAAAGGGCTACGAGGGTGTATCAGATTTTGATAAGAGACGCTGGTATGAGTGAGAGGGGTAATTTCGGAATGGGCAGCGTTTTATAGACTAAAAGGGCGGGGGGGAGTTTGATACTGGTGGTACAGCAAAATATCACGGTTCGATCGATTGAAAGGAATGCCGGCAAAATCGGCCGCGGCTGCCGCAATTGAAGGGACAGTAAAAAGGGGGGAGAGGACAAGGACATTGATCTCCATTATATCAATAAAATCGTCATTGCTTTCTGAATTCGGGGAGACGAAAAATATTGGAACTTCGAACTTTTAACCCTAACGCAGTTCTGTAGAGTCCCTATTGATTTGTCAAATTTCGCACTCACTTCCCGGAGTATCCCCTCCCGTCCCTGTGGCCGAAATTCCTGACGAAGTTGTAGAGCGGCTCGATGAACGTTTCGGGGTGCGCGCCGTGGGCCCACACGAAGCCGTGGCAATGGACCTTGCCCTCGGTGTCACCTGGAAACTCGCGAATATCGCCAACGCCGGGCGAGTCATACACCCGGCAGACGTCGGTGTTGTCCTGCACGCCGTTGTCGTTCTCCGTCCAGCAGCACATGTATGTGTTGTAAGCGCAGGTGTCTTCTACCAGACCGCCCGCAATGACAGTCACGTTCGGCAGGAAAGCGTGGAAGGCCACAACGAGGGACAGCGCCTGGACGATCTTCATGATGATGGCTCGGGCGTCTCGTGTAGTAGTTGTACCTGCTGTTGGGCGGGACGAGGTGGAGCAGGCACAGAACGAGCGAGAGAGGATGATGAGCCTACTGCGAGCACTAGCACTGTTGTAGCGACAGGTTGAACGAAATAATAATTAGAAAATGAGAGGCAGAACGTGTATTTTTGCCGGGTGGCCGTCTGCGTTTTGCACAGTGTTTTAGAGGAGGCGGGGTACTCTTCTCTTACCTTATTCCTCTGCTATACACTGTGGCGCGGTGCCGGGGTGTAAAGTGGTGCAGGGCTATAGTATCCTATGCCAGGCTGCATGCTTGTTTGCCTATTAAGTAGGTTCTTGTTGTTGCTCATATGTGCTGATTGCTCATAGACTACTACAGGGAGTCGGCTCTATTTTACTGTAATTCGGATGCTACAGGCTGGTTCAAGTAAAACGACCCCAAAATTACGTCCGTCACGAATGGGTGCATGTAAAATAGCTACTCGAATGTTGCACATGATGAGGTGCGATCGTGCTTACCGTGTTGAAGAGCCGAAGATGATGGCTGCAAAGGTGTCTAGTTGCTACACTCTTGGCAGGTGGAAGCGATCAAACTAACTGCCTTGTTGGGGCTGAGAAAGTGGAGTATAAATAGGTGGTTTGTGTTGCAGATAGCCGCTTGCGAGCAAATAGAGTGGGAAGCAGGAGGAGAAGGTGATAGTGTGCGCGTGCACGACCGTCGTCCTCGATCAACTCACACTTACGGTGAAACGGAAATGTATGTACCCTTCGGGTTGTTGTTCTGAGTCACCCACAGCAACGTTCCTTGATACTTACACGTAGAAGATTACAACTCCGAGCTAATAATGGTGTTCTTGTGTCCTGACGAACGACCAGAAGCCCTGTTATCGAAACTTGCTCGTACGCAAGCACAAACAGCTGTCAGGATGCCACTGCAAATGCGCCGCATAGCTACACTTACGTACTGCACAGGCATTACATTCTTCGTACGCACCAGGCACCACTTCCGAACATGATTACTATTGATAGCAAAAAGTACAATACACCAACAACAGCAAACGCGGACTACGATGTTCCTGCTTAGTATAAGGCAGCAGCACTCCATGCTATAGCACTCTACGTTTTACTGCCGTAAGTAAGTCGCTACTGAACATTCATCCCGACGAGGTCGCCTGGCATTTATTTGTCAACAGCCAGTGGCGTAGCCCGTTCTTCTGTTTTAATCCCCATGGGACTCTCTCTAGGACCCCCCGGTAGCGACTAAACAATGGTTGGTAAGTTGGGCCTTGTCAAACCACCTACAAGCAGCGTGAGCCAAATATGAAGGATATCAGATGACAACCACCTTCACGTGTTGTCGGATCCCTCCATGGCACAAAAACATCACTGCTATTTTTGGACATCTTATTAATCAACAGATGATATGTGGAGTTGATGATCCTTACCAAAAGAGGGCCAATTTTATATCACGTGTTGCGGGAGCCATGGCACTGAAATATCAGGGTGGCATTGAATGTCTAAACCAGATGATATGCAATATTTATATTACATGCGATATCAGTTGTTGCGGGGTCCATTGCGCCGAAGTATCACTGATTTATTTAGTTTACCAGCACCAAATAGCTTGTATGTGTATATAATCGCCTTCCTGGTGTCGCTGCAATAATAGCAATATTTTGTATCATAACCAAGTTTCCCGGTGATTTCCGCACATACATTGCGCTGCAAAATGACACGGATAATATTACTGTTGGTATGTCAAACCCAGATATATATATGGCATGTATGTATGCGATAGTGAATATTACTTCTTGCGAGACCCGTTCATTGCGAGAACAACACAAAACAACGACACCAACGACTTTGAACTAAAACATCACTGATGGGATTCATTGAACACAAGAAAAAACAAAACAAGATGCGATATGACTCGTTGCCCATTCCGTTGCAATATCACTGATGCTATTGGATATCAAAGCCGGACGTACACGGGGTACAATACAGGCTCATCGTTCCTGTAAGCCAAGCCGGAATGCCCCTATATTATCACCTGCCAGGTAGGCCTCCGGGGTTCTCGCCCGGCGACCGGGGGGATCCGGCAAGGCATGATGGCATCGATACCGTGAACCAAGTACGGGTCCCGAAGGATGTACGTATCCATTCTATGATAGGGATGCACCTACTTTAGACGCGTGCCGTCTGAGGCTCTCACGCGAGACGAAACTTCTCCGTTGAAACGGATTTAGGAAAATGGTTTTGGGACTGCAGTCCCAATTTAGGGACAAACCACCCTAATTGGAAGTAGTTTGTCCCCACAACGGGACTGCAGTCCTAAAAGGATATCAACCCGATGAGCAATCATCCATGGCATATGGCCTACGAGTTCTACTCCCCAGGCATAGTGTAAAAACGAGTGCTGTTGGGTGGTAGTTCCTGCGTTCAGAAGGCCCATCATTTAGAACTGTCCGACAAAAAAATGCTACCCTTTTGTAGCAGGCCTCCCCGGCAAAGCCCCCCTGACGATAATAGAAAATACCCTCACCTCAATCCAGAGCTGGCGTTAGCGGCGAAACTGCACCCCGATCAAGAACAAAAAATATGTATCATAGATAGGGTAAACACTGATCAGGTGTTTCCGTTCGTACAGTAGAAACAAACTGTTTTTTTTCCTTTTATTTTCAGAACGAACCGGCTCCAGTCGAGACGATCTACTGTAACGTATGGGTCACGAACGTTTCACATATACATTTTATTTGGCCGTATCCCCAAGGGTGCTCGAAAACCAAACAGGAAATGACCTACAATCCTTCTCACCGTCAATAGGAAAAACAAACAAACAAGTGCGTTGGAATTTATCGACGGATAAACAAAATTAAAGCGAAGGTTTCCCCATGTTTATCAGATTATTTTACTTGGTTTTAGTATCCCCCCTCTGACTGCTCTCTCTCTCTCTCTCTCTCTCTCTCTCTCTCTCTCTCTCTCGAAGGGGTGAGTGGTCAATGGCCAAATAAGACAAGCAAAATATGAGTACCCCCCCTTGTCGAAAATGGGTAGTCGGGTTTAGGATTGTTTTTTCCGTGGACAACTCTGGTATACCACGGCCGGCGGTCGAGTTAGACAGATTTTGTGCGGGTGGAGAACCTTCCTTCCTTCCACACATGTACAAGAGGGATGGTCGTGTCACGTAGTGTGCATATGGTAAGGCACCCACGAGGGAGTCACGTAGTAAACCTGATACCGTCTCTGGAAGTGTCCACACCAAAACATAAATCAGTTCGTTGACGCTGTCATCCCACGTGCAAGAAAATCTGCCGCAAACGCGGTTCTCAGTGGGATCCAGATCACCGTTCATGCGACTCGCCGACCACCTCACGGCGCTTCGCGCATGGAGGAAACAATACCTGCCTGGTCGGTGAAATACGGACGTGCTCCGTCCCGGCCTTATAGGGATGCGAGGGTCCATGGTCATACGACCACAGCCATGCACGATAATGAGCCTCCCGTCTGGGTCTCGAAAATGGATAGTACGGTGTGGGATTGTTTTTTTTCGTGGACCTTTGGTACACCCCGTACGTGTGAATACCCCTGCCTGGTTTTTCCTTCACCACCAGCACGCCATGCGGAGGATCTATCGGGTTCATCATGGCTATACCACGAACGATAGGGCGTCGGACTGCGTGGGCTTGAATCCAATCAACCATAAACACTTCGTCGATGGTGTCGTACCATAGCACCGGTGACTGTGCGAGCCCGTATAGGCTCCGTTCGAGCTTGTAGACCATGATTTCTCCAGTCGCGGGATCTTTCACGTCTTGGCCTGGTACGGGCTTGACCCACACATCCTTGTCGATCGCAGATTGCAGGAAGGCGACAGCGACGTCCATCTGCCACACCGGCCATCCGTGCTCGCACGCTATGGCGACTAGTGTGCGGACGCTCCCGAGACGGCACACATCCTTGCGTAGCTCCTTTCGTAGTCGATGCCCGATTCCTGGGCGCGGCCTTGAAGTACGAGCCTGGCCTTGAAGCTCCCGTCGACCTTGTTTGCATGAATGCGAACCTTGTGCCGAGGATCTTCTTTCCCTTGGGAACGCTGGTGATAGGGACCAGCTTATAGACCTGGTGTTAGACCAAGCTCGACGTCTCCCTTGTCTACAGCTACCTCCCATTGCTTGCTTCGCTTTGGGCGACGTAATGGCTTCTTTGAACGTTTTCGGAATTTTGATGGCTCTGCGTTCCTCCTCCAAGAGTCCTTGCTGGATCGAGGTGCCCGTGGCGTACACGTAGGCCCGCAATTGTGGGAGCGAATATTTCGCCAGATGGGCAAAATCCGAAGCGTCGCGGGCGTGGTTGCAGGCGGCCGCGGTGGAGATGTCTAGAAGTTGGGTGGTCGTGAGCGCGCTGGGGTCTGGTCGCGCGGAGGCTGCGTTGGCGCGTGCGCCCCCGCTGTCGGCCATGTCAATCCTCACGGAGCTGGGGGCAAGAGTGGGGTCGATGGAGTCCGAGGCGTTCCTCCGGGTGCCTGATCGGATCACTTCGAGCGACCGCGGCGCATCTTGCGGTGTCGCCAGCTCGACCCCTGGTCGGCCTCCTCCCTGGTTGTCTTCCGAGTCGCCTCATCCTTAGTCGATGTCGGGGTGATCTTCAGCGCAATCGATGTCGCCGTGGGCGGCCATTTGCTGCAGCTCTTCCTGGAGCACGTTGTTGTGTCGCATCCGACGGATTTCTTGTCGGAGAGGATGGTTCTCGGTCTGGTAGTCCATGGCGCCGCCGAGGCCGTCGATACCCAACCCGTCGAAGGTGTCCTCCGTGGCGGACCTTCCTAGGAGAGACGTGAAGCTCAGGACATCCCTCTCGTAGAAGAAGTCGTCGGCGGGGACGTTGAGAGGCATTGAGTGCGACGGTGTCTCGATGAAGGCGGCGTTTCTGCTTTCCACCACGTTGCCGGTGGCAGGGGCGTAGATCCGGTAAGCCTTGCTGTCTTGACTGAAGCCGCACAGTTTCCCCTCGTACGCGCGGTCGCTCAGCTTCTTGGTGTACTGCACGTGGTGTACAAAGGCTCTGGCTCCGATGACTCAGAGGTGTGACAGGTTCGCTTCCTGGCCGTAAATCCTCGAGCACGGGGTGTCTCCTCCCAGTGCTGCGTGGGATGACCTATTGGAGAGGTATGCCTCCGTCAGCATAATTTCTCCCCACAGCGTCGGTGGGAAGTTTCCGTCCTACATGAGGCAGCGTGTGATCGCCGCCAAGGTCTGTCCGTCTCGTTCGGACACGCCGTTTCGCTGAGGAGTGTTGGTCGCGGCGTACTCGATGGTGACCCCTGAGTCAGTGCAGTGCGTGGTGAACTCGTGCCCGACGTTTTCGCCCCCCCTCTGTCGCACCTGACGATTTCGATGCGGCGGCCTAGCGGACCGGCCACGTTCATGTTGTAGGCATGCAAGGCCTGAGTGGTCTCGGACTTGGCCTTGAGCAGGTAGACCTCCTTCATCCTTGAGAGGCCATCGGTGAACTTTGCGACGTAGCTGAAGCCTCCCTTTCGCGCGTGGAGTAATCTGTCCCATGTTGTCGGTGTACACCAGTTGCATGGGCACTGTCGTCTTGCGTGTGGTCTTCTGCGGGTGCGCGAGCTGTCTGCTCTTGCCCATGGCGCAAGTGTCGCAAGGTGACGTGGAGGAGTCCGTGAAGGTCGCTCCGTTGGCCTCTTTCTTGCGCAGCAGGCCCATGCTCCGGACGCTGTGATGTGCCCTAGCCGCCTGTGCCAGGTGGTGGCGTCAGCCGCGGCAGCGAATGCGACCCCTGAGTCGTCGTCGCAAGGTTCGGTGTCTGGCTTGCCGAATGCCCGATTCTCGGGGTAGACTTGGGTTGTTCCTTCCTCCCTGGGGGAGCCCTGAAGCTTAATGTCCAGGGAGCACATGCCCATGTCGCGCGGGTCCTGCTTCAGCCGGTATGCCGTGGCCTTCCACCTCCAGGTGCGGGTTTCCTGCCTCGACGACGAGCTTGACCCCCTTGTTCAGAAGCGAGGTCGGCGAGACGATGTAAGCCCTAGGCCAGAAACGATTAGCCCTAGGAGGGTTACGGCTTGCCGCCCTCCGTGGCTGTCCTTGACGGTGTATTGGATGACTCCGGTCGCTGTTCCTTTTAGCTCGTGATCGCCGCCTACCTTAATGGTCTTTGGCCTCGCGAATCTCTTGTACTCCTGCATGATCGCCGTTAGCCCTGGAATGAGACGGTCGTCGAGCATTGTCTCTGTCGCGCCGGTGTCGACGAATAGGGTGGCTTCCGAGGAGTTGGCTTCGGCTTTCTTTCCGCTGTGAAGGTTGGCGTACATGAACCTTTCGTCTGACTCGTCACCATCCGCGTTGAAGTCGATCGCGGCTTTAAGGTTGCTCACCTCCTTCGCCGTGGCCGGATCCTTCTTGTCGCTGACGGAAGAGCAGTGCGTGCACGCCGTGAAGGCCTTGCCCGGGTCGCCGGATTTCTCCGGCCGCTTCGATCCTTGCTCATAGCATTCTTCGTCGGAGTGTTTGGTCGTGAAGTGGATCGAACACCACTTGGAGGCTCCTGCTGGTTTGGGCTTCTGCTGTCTCCCCTTGCCTCTCCTTTGGGGGCAGTTCCTGCGGATGTGTCCACTCTCACGGTACTCGAAGCAGGTTGTTGGTGTGCTGGTGGCCATGGTGAATCCCTTGCCTGCAATGCCGCCCTTTGGCCCCTTACGAGATTGTTCGTCCAGGAGCATGTGCCTCATGGTTCTCTGCATCTGGTCGACGTTGAAGTTCGGATCGCGATACATGATCATCATTCACGTCCTTGTACTCGTCGGTGAACCCGGTGACGCATATGTCCTTGAAGTAGCGGTCCGAGATGATCTCTCCCATCTCCTCCGCCTAGTGTCGAAGGAGGTGCTTCTGATTGAAGTACTCGTCCGGATTATGTCCAGGTTCCAAGGGCGTGTTGACCAGCTCCTCCATCGTGGCTCGAACTACTTCGTCTGTAACCTTGTTGTAGTTGTCGTTCAGTTCCTTGAACGCCGCCTGTCCGTCGCCGCTGATCTTGTTGTCTTCCTCGTGTTTCTGCACCGAGAGGGCTGCCGGCAGTTCCACTAGTAGATAGGGTATGGCGTACAGGTCGTCGGTCACCTTGCAGTACGCAGCGTAGGCGGTAGTTATTGTTTCCGCGGGCTTGCGTTCGTTTTTGAGCAACGGGAGAATATCCCTACGCGTGACCCCCAGGACGACGCAAAGTTTCTTCATCCAGCCCTTGAACTCGGGCGGGTTCCTTCCATTGAACTTCTTCAGCCCCCGAATGGTGTTGGCAAGGCTGCCGGTGTTGTCGCTCGAGTTGGTCATTGCGCGGCTTGATCCGAGGTCGAATAGCGTCCCCTGCGCTGTTGCCCCGTCCGTCATGTAGAGGCGATCCGTTCCTGTTGCCTCGATGCTGATGTTCCTTGTTGTCTTGACAGTCCCTCCTATCACAGGAGTAGTTGGCTCGTCGTGTGACCCCAAGGCGTCTCGGCTCCGCTCCCGTTACCCTCTCCTGGGTGTGTAGGACTGCGGTGTGAACCGTCCCGGCTCCGCTCCTGTTTCCCTTTTCTGGGTGTGTAGGACTGCGGTGTGAACCGTCCCGGCCCCGCTCCTGCTACCCTATTGGCTTGGATTGGTGTATAGGACTACGGTTATAGGTCGTCTTTTCCCGGCCCCGCTCCTGTTACCCTTTCCTTGCCGATGGGTGTATAGGACTACGGTGTGGACCGTCCCTGCTGTATCGACGAAGCAGTCTTTTCCCGGCCCCGCTCCTGTTACCCTCTCCCTGCGACAGAAATGGACGTAAAGGACTACGGTGTGGACCGTCCCTGCTGTCTACGCAGCAGTCGTTGCTCGATGCGCGAGCCTGTGTGCGTATGTGTGAGGCCGGGTTTCGCCCACTTGTCGTATCTTCTCGATGATTTCCGAAGTCCGAGTTGATCCGCCCGTCCCGTATTTCCTCCGCTGATGGAAGCGTAGGAGCTGATGTAGCTGGGAGCTCCGGTTGCTGAACTCGTCGTCCTGTCCGCGACTCGATGTGTACGCGTTTAATCGAGGCTCATAACCTCTCGCTGAGAAGCGTCTCAGCAGCAGTGTATGCTGCGGTCGCTTCGTAGACGGTGTGTTGATACAGCAGTCTACTGCACAGAGGCTACACTTCGAGTGCAGATGCAGCTCAGTGTGTACCTCGGAACGAGGAAACGAGGAAAGGTGTCTGATTACTGACTGCCTTCCGGGTCAGGTTTTGCTGGTGTAGAAGCGGAGTGAAGACAAAAGGGGCGAGGGCGCGCTCTACCTACCTTTACAACGAAGACGTCTAGAACACTCGAAGACTAGTCTAGAAATGTTCCAGAATCCAAGATACTGTCGTCTGGAACCAACTGCCGGTTCTGGAACGATTCACACCACAATTTCTCGATATTCTGGAACTATTCCACAAAGTCTGCAGCTGTTCTGTTCCAGAAACTGCTCTAGAAACTGTTCTAGACACTGTTCTAGAAATCGTCCTACTCGCACGGACTACCAGAAGGCAGTATCCACATCATGTGCGTCTACTGGACATAAACTACAGCGTGCTACGCCGTATCTCAACACATGAAGCACACACAGGCCATTCATGCGGTGTTGCTGCAATCGAGTACAGAGGGAATGCGTGACATGATGCTACTGATACTTATGCACATGATGCGTATCCCCGACAGAAGGTTCTGACTAGAACGTCCGACGGCCACACTAAGGAGACCAGAAGGTCATGACATGAGAGACTCGTCAACACGGTTATTTAGGCAGGGCAGGGCCCCGATGACTTCATTTACGTTCTGGACGACTGCTGCTGTGACCTCCTCGAAGAATTGGGGCTAACATTTCACGACGAGCGGTACGAGGACATCATCCTTTTCCTATCGAATATGAGAGGGTACGAAATGCGAGTTACTCCTGCTCGACTTTGCGTTTGACGATGTCCGGCACATCGTACAACATCGTACACGCCATGCACGTCGGCAACCTTTCGCGTCTTGCTAACGCTAATTTCGGCCTCAGGTCGCGGCATCGCTATGCAGGCGGTGGGGCACAATGGCAGCGACGTGGAGTGCACGTATTGCGCAGGTGTTGAACACGCCATAAAATCTTCTTCTTCTTGTGCGTGTGTGTGTTTTTCTCGTCAGGACTCAACCTGGTGCTTTTTTTGACGAAAAAGCGAAAGCCTGTTCGTTCATTTTTTTTTATTTTTCGTTCTTTTTCCTCGTTAGGAACGGCCTCTTCAGATATTGACTGCAGCTATCACTCACCATGCTACGGTCTAAATAGGTGGGCACCAAAGGTTCTCAAAGGATCCAAGCGCGGGAAGCTCTACACCTTCCTGTACGACATCTTACACGAAACCTGTTAATTCATGCGCGCCACACCGACGAACAGTTGGTATGTCTACAAGGAACACATCGCAAATGGAACCATTCTCAAAAATATTGAGATACTGCTTCGGTAGTGTGTGCTTCCTCTCGGTCGAGCATCCCCGTCAAGGAAAACACTATTTTCCCAGAATCACCTATTAATAGAATAATGTAATGATATAATAGTACAGCCACGTGCTTCGGTATGGGTAGTACCTGTAGTAACCCTCTGGACACTTCAGCCGTAGACAAAACGACGATACGACAAATTGGCGATTGCAGCAAAGTCCGCTGCGCGATCGGAGAATTATATAAAAAGTGATGTCCGAGTCGCAAGGTAAGAAGTCGTATCGCACAGGCGCAGCATAACCCAGCGCGTAATGCCGGGCGTTCACGCTCCTCGTAGACGATTCAATGGTTGACAGCACCCAAGTCTCCAACCATTTGTCTGGTCCCTATCTTGAGGTCCCAAGGAGGTTTAATAGTATATGCTATTACTGTACTTCATTCGCCATCTGACAACGTGTATAGCGTGAGTGTCAACAACCAAGAAACTATTGATGAAACAACAACACACCTCCAGTAGACAACGAAAAGCAAAATTGTGAAACCATGTTCGCCAAAAAACAACAGCTACGAGACCTAGGTGTACCTCCCGGTTCTCCTAGCATTATACCTCCTCCATCCGCAAGGGCCGACCCCTCCTGCCTGAACGCATCATAAAAAGCTTCGAACGGTAACGCCCTGCCCATATTTATATGGTTTGTTTGTAACGTCTGCGCGTATATCTCAACGCACAAAAGGCTGCGCGGTTTTGCCACCTGCTACTACTATCGGTCATGTCAAGGAAAGAGTCCTCGCCATCTCGTTCTCTTTGTGGCTCTGCCCTGTACACCCCCTTCCCCCGAACACTACTGCCCCCCCCCTGTCGTCTCGTTCTCCCTGCCGCTCTGTCCTATACATCCCCTTCCCCTAAACACTACTGCCCCCCCCCCCCCCCGCTTTCTCGCTCTCGGGGGCCCAGTAAAATACACTCGCTTCTCCCCCACACTACTGCTCCCCCCGTCGTCTCGCCCTCTCCGTGGCTCTGTCCTCTGTTCTATACATCCCCTTCCCTCAGACACTACTGCGCCCCCCCGCTGTCTCGCTCTCTCTGCGGCTCCGTCCTACACCCCCCCTTCCCGAAACACTACTGCTCCCCCCCCCCCCCACCGTCACGCTCTCTTTGTGGGTCTGTCCTAAACACCCCCCGCCCCTACCACTGCTGCCCCCCCTCCCCCCGCCGTCTCGTTCTCTCTATGGCTCTGTTCCACACACCGCCTTCCCCCAAACACTACTGTGCCCCCCCCCGCCGTCTCTCTCTCTCTGCGACTCTGCCATATGCACCCCCTGCACCCGAACACCACTGCCCCCCCCCCCCCCCCCCGCCGTCTTACTATCTCTGCCGACCCGCCTTATACACCCCTTCCCTGCAAAACATTACTGCTGCCCCCCCCCCCCCCCTCCATCGCCGTCTCGCTCTCTCTGTGGCTCTGTCCAATACACCGCATTTCACCAAACACTCAAAACACTACTGCACCCCCTCCCACCGCCGTCTCGCTCTCTCTGTGGCTCTGTGCTGATACACCCCTTCCCTGCAAATCACTACTGCTGCTCCCCCCACCCCTAAGCTCGCCACCTAGTAGCAATACTAATACTACGGTAGTATTGTTTATGAGGCTTCCCATATTGAGGAGCGCCATAAGTCAGGCAACGTTTGAACGGTGTTATCAAATGGGTACGCTGAGCTCCTCGGGTAAGGTGCCCTCCCCCGGCAGTAAACAACATTTCGGCCAGACAGCACCACCCTTGTCGCAGCACGCGTCGCTGAGGAATGGAAAGTAAGTGTAGCCCGACAAAACGCCCATGGCCCATATACGATGGGTCTAAAACGAACAACATGGTAACATACAAACAATGTTCCAACGACACAAACACATATATATATATATAAATATGAAATATGTGTATTGGGTAGTTTGTTCCTCAGCTGAGGACCCCCCCCCCCCCCCGTCTGTTAGATTTTTTCAAGCCAGAAAGTGCTAGTTGCACCCCCTGCCTTAAGACGCGTCAGTACCCCCTATTTGCAACCCCTCTCTGAGCGTGCGTCCGTGGCGCTTTTTTGAAATCCCTATCCCGGCACGCGTCGGTACACCCTAATTGTAAACCTTCTCTTACCACTTGTCGTTATGCGCTGTACGGCAGCATAGCTTTAGTATAGAAATTCCTACATGCCGACTGTCGGACTATCTGTGGCGTCGGCAGCTCAGCTTGCCTCCAGTATCACTACTACTACTACAGCGAGACACACGCGCCAGCAAGCGCGAAGCAGAATCCCCCAATCTACAGCAGAAGTCATCCAACCGGTTGGACCTAGGCTCCGTCCTCGTCCTCGTTGTCGCAGGTTTCCACGAGACTGAACCGGATGTTCCCCCCCGGGCTGTTCATCGCGTTGTCGTAGTGGGTGCGCAGGTCGTTGTTTTCACACGACACCAATCCTTGGGTAGAGTACGTGGTGCAGTCCGCTCGACTCACGATAGGCATGTTCTCGATGCACCCGCACATGCTAGCGCCTTCGACACTGCCAAGGCGAGGAAACGTGGGCGGGTTGGGTACGCGCACAGTACGTGGGATTTCACGAATGAAAAGTGTTACGGATGCAGCTTCGCATGCGCGTCCGATGCTTTCGGGTCTCTTCCTGCGGCACTCAGTGTGCTAAACCAAAAAGCGTGTTGTGACATATAAACATGTATTTATGCACGTTAAGCACTTGTATCCCACTTTATTAAAGCGGAGGTCGAAGTACACAACAAACCAGACGCAGACGAAGGTGATGGCCCTTTCGCGAGATAGTAGGACACCTTGTAGTTAGGCCAAACACAGTGTCCGCTAAGACACCTCTTGGTGAACATGACGTGCAGACATCGAGCGAAATATTGGCGAAACATGTGATCTTTGCCGCGAGGTGGATTGTTTGTATAGTACCCTGGAGTCTAGTCCAAGGATGTTTCTCAGAGGTACCGCCACATAAACCACATAAGGGGTAAGTCGTACCTTTTCGTTGTTATGCTGTAGTACCCTCACGTACATACGGGGACTATCTTAGCATCGCACCCCGCTTCGTATCTTAACGTCACGACTGCCTCGCAAGAGAAGACCCCACAGGCATGCTACATAAAATTAAATGCCTAATAGACACAAAATACGATTTCCCACTGTCACTGTATAGATGAAACCGTCAAATATCCTCATAAATAACGGTATCGAGTACAGCCGCATCAGAAACAAAGGACGCCTCATAGACGCCTCGCCGACACACACACGTATGATCTCAAAACCCCACCACCTTGTATCCTTGAACTCCAAACCCCAACTTGTCTCCTTGAACTCCAAACCCCACCTTGTCTCCTTGAACTCCAAACACCACCTTGTCTCCTTGAACGTACGGCACGATGTTCAAGGAGACAAGGTAGGCGGTGAAACTGCGATCGAGAGGAAAAAACACTTTCGATCGAGGGGGCGGAGCTCAAGTTGTTGCAAAACCTGTACTTCGAAGTTGAACAGATATTATTTGAGTAAAATACCTGGTGTATACCGGTATGCACACTGTTATACAACATAATATTATATGTGGGTACCAGGCGGTTCCGGCGAGAAACACAACATGTCACCTCCGTGCGGGCGATTAAATATGGAACACGTCGAATTTTCCGATACTGAACATACCGGCATGACCACCTGACCACGAAGAAGGGCGACACACCAGTGAAGTGTTTTTTTTGGCGTGCGAGCTGTACATACTTCGAGAGATATATATGGGCCTTTTTCGTAATTATTGGGGAGGCGCTATACATATATCATACCAGCGAATGCCTATAATAGTACCTTGTTTCTATGGCAAAACCAGTACCTGGTATGATAATAGAGCTCTAATAATATGTACTCAAGTCAAAATATCGGGCCCATCTTAACGGGAAACGTTTTTATATGATACTCCGCCAATGTTTTTTTCGTGTGATTTGATTTGCATCTGATCGGTGGAAAAGTGAATCAACCATCGGGCACTTTGATGTTTGATTCGAATACTACAACGAAGAAACACGAATTCGACGAAAAGTCTTTCGGGACTTATGTTGCTCTTCGTGTTATTCAATTCGGGGAGTTGTTCAACTCGACGTGGCTTGTTCCTGAAACCGAAGCAAGCCACGCAAACTTGAGCCGTGTCGTCGACTGCTTCACAGACAGGTGAGATCCACCATTCCAGAGAGACAGGACTACTGCAGCAGAAGCAGCGCGAGGTCCGACGACCCCTAGCATAGAGTGTAGACAATCCGCGGTGCCTCAAAATAAATACAAGCCCATCGCGAACCCAGTTTATCATCCCTCTTTGCCTCGCAAACCACACGAGCACCGACCAGGTCACGACTTCGCTCGGAAATTCGATCGCTGTATCTCCTTCGCTTTGGGGCTGCACCGGCCACCCAAGACATTCCAAGAGCGATAGCCTCTTCGGCGGTGCCGGCAGAAACAACCGGCCGGTGCCCGCGGCGCCCCGGGGAGGACGCGGGCCGTCGCTCGCCTCGTTGGTTGCCCTCTACTCTGGTGTGCGTTGACCCTTGTGCGTTGTTCGATCCAAAATACAAAACGCTATTATTCCTCGGTAGGACCCAAAGGCAATTTTTTCACGAATTAATTCTATTCGAATCAAATCATTTGTTTTTCTTCCTTTTCGGTTTTAACAGACAAAACGGAAAAATGGGAACGAAACAAAAAATGGGAACGGACGTTTTTTTTAGAAAGCAAACCAATTGTGTACAACTCCAAGAAAAAAAGTTGACAGTCCTGTGGGGCTGTACAGCAGCCTTCGAATGAGCTGTCGCTCAGGCTGGAAGTTCTTGGCATCGCCGCGGTAGCCAGCATCTTCTAGAGAAATCACAATAGAGCCAGCGTATATCGCTTTTTGCGCCAACCCGAAGGCACGAGATGGGGCATGACCGTTCTGACGAGCTCCTCTCACAGGGCTGGCCAAGGGGATTCGCAGGATCATTTTGGTTCTCTGATACACCACATGGTTCTGGAGATACGGCTTGGTTCTCATTTTAGGCTTCGTTCCCATTTTTCCGATTTGTCTGTTTTTTCATGAAAAAGGTTTCTCGTTAAGACGGGCCCTCAATACGGTAAGTAATTCTACACCAAACGCCTTGACATGGCTGTATATCAACATGGGGAAGACGTCTAAGTCACGTTTTTTGTTTCTACGAGCCTACGAGAATGTGATAAGAAACGCCTGCCAAAGCACTAGAACAATATTTTGACAAAATTCAAATTTGGAACCTTAAGGGGAAAAGTACCCTTGCGGGAATGTATTTTTGCACCATACCTTGGTAGCTTTTAAGAGTTGAAATCCAAACGTTGACAATGTTGTTCGACATGGAAACACAATAAAACTCAGCGCTGGACTTTTAAATTTGTTTTTTCCCGTGCGTCAGTTGGAAATGCGAAAAAAACGCAAACAAACTTGAGCCTTGAGTACGGAAAAAACACAAATAAATCAAGAAAATACCCATACTCGTATTCAGTTTTATTTCACACTGCAATGAAAAATAACCCTGCCTTTTTTTTTGGTATTTCAGCTCTCAAAAACCATGGCGCGGAGTTCCGAAGCCGACATCTTCCGCCTGTCACTGGAACCAGCCAGTAAGTAGCGTCTTTCACAGTAATTCGTAACGAGAGAAGCGGGTATATAGGACGGACCTCAATTTTCTCTGTCTGTGCGCGTGTTTTTCTCACTCTAAAGGGCTCTCAAAGAAGGGCTACGAGGGTGTATCAGATTCTGATAAGAGACGCTGGTATGAGTGAGAGGGGTAATTTCAGAATGGGCAGCGTTTTATAGACTAAAAGGGCGGGGGGGAGTTAGCTGCTGGTGGTACAGCGATATATCACGGTTCGATCGATAGAAAGGAATGCCGGCAAAATCGGCCGCGGCTGCCGCAATTGAAGGGGCAGTAAAAAGGGGGGAGAGGACAAGGACTATGATCTCCATTATATCAATAAAATCGTCATTGCTTTCTGAATTCGGGGAGACGAAAAATATGGGGGCTTCGAACTTTTAACCCTAACGCAGTTCTGTAGAGCCCCTATTGATTTGTCAAATTTCGCACTCACTTCCCGGAGTATCCCCTCCCGTCCCTGTGGCCGAAATTCCTGACGAAGTTGTAGAGCGGCTCGATGAACGTTTCGGGGTGCGCGCCGTGGGCCCACACGAAGCCGTGGCAATGGACCTTGCCCTCGGTGTCTCCTGGAAACTCGCGAATATCGCCAACGCCGGGCGAGTCATACACCCGGCAGACGTCGGTGTTGTCCTGCACGCCGTTGTCATTCTCCGTCCAGCAGCACATGTATGTGTTGTAAGCGCAGGTGTCTTCTACCAGACCGCCCGCAATGACAGTCACGGTCGGCAGGAAAGCGTGGAAGGCCACAACGAGGGACAGCGCCTGGACGATCTTCATGATGATGGCTCGGGCGTCTCGTGTAGTTGTACCTGCTGTTGGGCGGGACGAGGTGGAGCAGGCACAGAACGAGCGAGAGAGGATGATGAGCCTACTGCGAGCACTAGCACTGTTGTAGCGACAGGTTGAATGCAAGAATAATTAGAAAATGAGAGGCAGAACGTGTATTTTTGCCGGGTGGCCGTCTGCGTTTTGCACAGTGTTTTAGAGGAGGCGGGGTACTCTGCTCTTAAAGACTTGCATTATTCCTCTGCTATACACTGTGGCGCGGTGCCGGGGTGTAAAGTGGTGCAGGGCTATAGCACCCTATGCCAGGCTGTATGCTTGTTTGCCTATTAAGTAGGTTCTTGTTGTTGCTCATATGTGCTGATTGCTCATAGGCTACTACAGGGGATCGGCTCGATTCTACTGTAATTCGGATACTACAGACTGGTTCAAGTAAAACGACCCAAAATTACGTCCGTCACGAATGGGTGCATGTAAAATAGCTACTCGAATGTTGCACATGATGAGGTGCGATCGTGCTTACCGTGTTGAAGAGCCGAAGATGATGGCTGCAAAGGTGTCTAGTTGCTACACCCTTGGCAGGTGGAAGCGATCAAACTGCCTTGTTGGGGCTGAGAAAGTGGAGTATAAATAGGTGGTTTGTGTTGCAGATAGCCGCTTGCGAGCAAAGAGAGTGGGAAGCAGGAGGAGAAGGTGATAGTGTGCGCGTGCACGACCGTCGTCCTCGATCAACTCACACTTACGGTGAAACGGAAATGTATGTACCCTTCGGGTTGTTGTTCTGAGTCACCCACAGCAACGTTCCTTGATACATACCTGGTACACGTGGAAGCTTACTACTCCGAGCTAATAATGGTGTTTTTGTGTCCTGACGAACGACCAGAAGCCCTGTTATCGAAACTTGCTCGTACGCAAGCACAGACAGCTGTCAGGATGCCACTGTAAGTGCGCCGCATAGCCACACTTACGTACTGCACCGTCATTACATTCTTCGTACGCACCACGCACCACGTCCGAGCATTGTTACTATTGATAGTAATAAGAAGTGTACAATACACCAACAACAGCAAAAACGGACTACGATGTTTCTGCTTAGTATAAGGCAGCACTCCTTCCTATATCACTCTACGTTTTACTGCCGTACGTAAGTAAGTCGCTACTGAACATTCATCCCGACGAGGTCGCCTGGAATTAAATATTTGTCAACAGCCAGTGGCGTAGCCCGTTCTTCTGTTTTAATCCCCATGGGACTCTCTCTGGGACCCCTCGGTAGCGACTAAACAATGGTTGGTAAGTTGGGCCTTGTCAAACTACCTACAAGCAGCGTGAGCCAAATGAAGGATATCAGATGACAACCAACTTCACGTGTTGTCGGATCCCTCAATGGCACAAATCATCACTTCTATTATTGGGCATTTTAGAACCGCAGTCCCATTTTGGGGACAAACCAGGCGAATTTCAAGTAGTTTGTCCCCAAAACGGGACGGCGGCCCTAAAAGGGTTAACCAGCAGATGATATGTGATATTATTCATGACTTGGAGTACATTAGTAGTGAGTGGGGGTTTATGATCCTTGCCAAAAGAGGGACACTTTTATATCACGTGTTGCAGGACCCATACACAGCGCTGCGAACTGACACCGATATTATTGCCGTACTTCGAACCCAGATATATGACGTGTATGTATGCGATAGTGAATATTACTTGTTGCGAGACCCATTCATTGCGAGAACAACAGAAAAGAACGACACCAACGACTTTGAACTAAATCATTACTGATGGCATAGAAAACAAGAAAAAAAACAAGATGCAATATGACTCGTTGCCGAGTCCGTTGCAATACCACTGATGCTATTGGATATCAAAGCCGGACGTACACGGTGCACAATACAGGATTATCGCTCCCGTAAGCCACACCGGGATCCCCCTATATTATCACCTGCCAGGTAGGCATCTGGGGTTCTCGCCAGGCGGCCGGGGGGATCTGGCAAGACATGATGACATCGATACCGTGAGCCAAATACGGGTCCCGAAGGATGTACGCATCCATTCTATGATGATAGCGGTGAACCTACCTTAGACGCTTGCCTTCTGAGGCTCTCGCGTGAGAAGAAGCTTACGCGTTAAAACGGATGAAAAATAATATTGTTTTGGGACTGCTGTCCCAATCTAGGGGCAAAGCACTCTAATTGGAAGTAGTTTGTCCCCACAACGGGACTGCCATCCTATCAGGGTCACCACCCGATGATCAATCACATCCGTGGCGTATGGCCTACGAGGTCTAGTCCCAAGGCATAGATAGGGTAAAAACGAATGCTGTTGGGTGGTAGGTCCTGCGCGTAGAAGGCCCATCATTGAGAACTGTTCGACCAAAAAATACTACCCTTTTGTAGCAGCCCTCCTCGGTAAAGCCCCCCTGACTAGAATAATCCCTTAACTCGATCCAGAGCGGGCGCTAGCGGCGAAACTATTGCTGTGTCTCGATTAAAAGAAAACAATCATTTAGGGTCAACGCTGATCAGGTGTTTCCGTACGTGCAGTAGAAACGAACTGTTCATTTTCATCTTACTTTCAGAACGAACCGGCTCCAGTCCTCCAGTGGATCTATCTTACCTGGTATGGGTCACGAACGTCTGGAATATTTTATTTGGCTGTATCCCCAAGGGCGCTCGAAACAAAACAGGAAATTACCTACAATCCTTCTCACCGTCAAAGTGAAACACAAACAAGATCGTTGGAATTTATAGACGGACATACTATTAATAATACGGGGAACCATATTGAATAGGACCTACGGTACACGCAACAACCTAAATATTTCCCAATGTTTACCAACAATATTTGGTCCTATTTAGTATATGCCCCCCCGCAAAAAAAAGCGAAGGTTTCCCCATGTTTATCAGTATTTCACTTGGGTTTGGCAACCCCCCTCTGATTGCTCTCTCTCGAAGGGGTGAGTGGTCAATGGCCAAATAAGACAAGCAAAATATGAGTAACCCCTCTTTCTTATCGATAATGAATGGGCAGTTCAGTTGGGTTTGGGATTGCTTTTTTCGTAGACCTCTGGTATACCACGGCTGGCGGTCGAGTTAGACAGATTTTGTGCGGGTGGAGAACCTTCCTTCCTTCCACACATGTACAAGAGGGATGGTCGTATCACGTAGCAGTGTGCATATGGTAAGGCACCCACGAGGCAGTTACGTAGCAAACCCGTTGCTGTCTCAGGAAGTATCCACACCAGAAATAAAAAATCAGTTCGTTGACGCTGTCATCCACGTGCAAGAAAATATGCCTAAAAAAAGCGGTTCTTAGGTAGGCAGGTAGTGCTTTCACCGTTCATGCGACTCGCCCAACACCTCACGGCGCTTCGCGCATGGTGTAAGCAATACCTGCCTGGTCGGTGAAATACGGACGTGCTCCGTCCCGGCATTATAGGGACGCGAGGGTCCATGGTCATACGACCACAGCCATGCATGACGATGAGCCCCCCGTCTGGGTCTCGAAAATGGATAGATAGTGCGGTGCTGGATTGGTTTTTTCGTAAAAGACCTTTGGTACACCCCGTACGTGTGAATACCCCTGCCTGGTTTTTCCTTCACCACCAACACGCCATGCGAGTGGTCTATCGGGTTCATCATGGCTATTATACCACGAACGATAGGGCGTCTCCCCAATCATCTTGATTGCCCGGCTTCATGAAGCCTCGCAAAGCGTGAATCTGCGTTATTGCTCGCTAAACGGTTCGTTGTTGGTTGCTATTATTGTTCTATTACGGGGGACCATAGTTAATAGGACCAAATATTGTTGGCAAAAATGGTTAAATATAAAGTTTTTTTTGTATACCATAGGTCCTATTAACTATGGTCCCCTGTAATAGTACATTGAACCAACGGTACCGCTCGGATTGAAGGCCAAGTTTAGCGCATGCCTGTATGGAGAAAGAGTTTGCGCAAATATTCGAAGAAATGACTGCGTGGGAGCATTTTTTTAAAGGGAAATTGCGCTAAAAAGATCCACGTCTACGCTGCAACCAAGCGATTAGGGAACATGCTCAAATATCCACAGATTTTCCCACCGAAACCTCAGGTGTTCATGCGCGTTTTTTTGCGTGTTAGACCCTGAAGTCTTTGCCCACACCTTTCGTACCACTCTGCCGAGGTTTTGACGGAGGCGTTGCAAGTTTTTCTTCTCGTATACTAATTCTTCGTACATAATAATATATCTGAGATCTCAGAATGCCCAGTAGTACCCAGAAAATATCCCCACGACCCCCGATAATTGGCGAACCCCTCCCCGCCCTCCTGACACCCCTCGGCATGATGGACCTGAAACTGTGTACGTACGAAGTGTCACATTACAATGTCGCCAATTCCAGGGTAGTATTCTTCGGGGCGGCTTTTCGACTCCAGGACCATGCCCCGCGGGAGTGAGATACCTCCGGGATTTCATATTTATTTACGAGGGTTCTGGCCACCGCGGGACTCTCTCCCTGGGACGGGATTGAACAGCGACGGGCGCATTCAACCGGATACTGTGTACGGTCTCCACCGTAGGGCGTAGCAGTTGCACAATGTCTCGCAAATGTCTGGGGCATTTTGATCGGCTGACTGGTGCGATTCGTGTAGCTGCAATCCATGTATGAATACACCTGGCAGTAAGCATTTTTTCTTGCGCCTTCGAAAATAAAAGATTGGAAACCCAAAATTAGGGGCACCGCAGCATTCTTGAATTCGGAAAGAAACGCGTGTACGCACCCTATCCGCGATGAGGGGTGACTGTAACATTTTCGTGTCGGCGAGGTTTTATGCTGTTACTCTATGCACAGGAATCGGGATGTATCTCCTGAATTCTGCGGAACGTGCTTGTGGGGGGACGGGATCTACTACAGTATACGTATTTGCACGGGACTCGTTTGTGCAGGAACGGGAATTACCTATTCCCGAGGACACACGGGAACGGGATTCAAGGGTTTGCGCGGGACTCGCTTGTGCGGGAACGATGTTTCTTATTAATTACGGGACCACGGGATAGTCCCGAGTCCCGCCCAGAACCGCGGGAGAAATCCAGGGCGAAAAATCCCGAAGAAAGCCCTGGTCAACTCATAATGTCGAAAACATTTCTGGCGAACTAGCTTGTAGGCGGTAGGCATGAGCATGTGCACAAAAAAAGTATACCGGTATCTATATATATACCTGGTATATATGTATGTATGTGTAACCATCGTTTTGTTTCTGATTTAGATCCCATCTCAACGGGGACTTTTTTTTTTTTTCAATTAGATTTTTTTTTTCCCCAATTCAATTTGCATCTGATTGACCGAAGAGTGAACGACCAACCAAGCAAGCAAAAAATTAGGAAATTTGAATTTGAGTGAAAAGTCTTCGGGGCTTTTTTTGTGTGATTTTTTATTTTCAGTTTGGAATTTGGGGGTTCCTCGGTCTTGATGTATCATGTACATGGTGGGCCAACACCTTCGGTAGAGTCTGGGGCGATTCTTGGCCGCTTCGGTGACCACGATCGAGGCGATAAAACGCGAGCCTCAACGAGAGGTGGCCGGATCAGTAGCCGCGCCCACGCCCACGCCCACACACCGTAACACATCGTACCCCGGCGGTGGCGCCTCAAAAGTAGTCATGGCGGCCGCAATCCCATTTTTTTAGCTTGCTCGATCGGCCAACAATCACGAAAACCGGGCAAAAGAGCAAAAAAACAGAGGATACGCTCGAGACCTCGATAGCTGCATCACCGCTGCTGTTCCGCACGTACGTGGCGCTTGAAGGCTTCCTCCGCCCACCCAAGACACCCTGAGAGTGATAGCTTCCTGTCCTGCGCGACCCAAAAGAAAAGAGCGCACTCGGCAGCGCAAACCATCGCTCTCGTCTATTATTCGCGTCGCTGTTTGTCGGCTGGGCGTTGTGTGACGCGGCGTGTTCTTCCAGGTTATTATTACGAATTATTTTTTAGTTGACAACTAATGCGCCGTTCCCCGATAATTGATGGGACACCAACACGTTTTTGTTTTTCGAAATCAAATTAAAGTTCAATGCAATAAAAAAATAGTTCCAGATAGCGTTCCCCGTTAAGATGGGCCCCTACAGTTTTTCGCACAGAAACCGTCGCAACAAACTCACCAGTGGAGAAACTTCACGTACGTACGTACGTAAGCATACAAAATATACTCAGGCCTGATTGATATCACCTACTACTATTAATACCATGTTTGTTTGAAATAATTGTATTCTACAGTAAGTAACAGCTAGTTAGTTACCCGTTTGTATGTGGAGGGTATGATTGGAATAATAAGAGCTGCACACTGTCAGATATGACGAATGGAGTGCTAGAATAAAAACGTTCTTCATATATATATACCAGGTACTCTATAATAATACCTGGTAAGGTATTCTTATTGATTTAAGTGACCACGCAGGACTATTTACTATACGACACCACATACATACATGTGGCCGGGACCCCCCCCCCCCCTGCATAGTTTGGGTGCTACAGTAGGAAAAATCCTGTGGGGACGTTGAACAACGTAGCACACCATTCTGTGGGGACGTTGAACAATGTAGCACACCATTTATTTATGCGCACCGAATTAAGTCAATGGCGACATCTTGTTTGGGTGTTTGCTACATTGTTCAACGTATCTTCTACGTAAAGCTGTTTGTGCACCCACGCTATGAAGGTGGGGGGGGGGCTAGGACGTTCTCTCATATCTTCCTTTTGCCGACCACCTTGTCGTGGTGTTTGCTACTACTGTAACACTGTTCAACGTCCCGAAACAAGGTGTTTTGTGCGCCGACAGGGGGGGGGGGGGGGGTCCACCGTTACATTCTCTCATATCTTCATTTTGGCCTATCTATGCGAGTTTGTACGAACGAGTAGATATCATATATTTTCGATGGTTTTCAGTCGTGATATACCACCGTTCGTTGTGTGTTTTCAATGCAGGTATGATGCTGTAGTCTCCCTTGTTTAGACCGTGGGAAGAAAACGAAACGGTCTTAAGTCGGAGGGAACTGGCACACACGTGATTGCCCCTACTTATTATGCAGTACCCGGTACATATTAGACGTTGACGCCCGCTACATACAGAGTCGGCCCCCACGAAGACACACAGTAGGAAGATAAAACGGGATGGTAATTTCCTGACGGGCATGCGGGCATACCCATGAAACAAACACACCGCGAAACACAGCGGTATGTAAGGCACAACGTGTCTGACCAACAGATACCTGGTCATAATAGTTACAAACTGTTGTGTGCGCCGTTGCCCGGCCGCCGAACCATTGCCTGCCCTATTACGGGGGGCCATAGTAAATACCTGGTAGGTAGGACTTACGGTACGTACAAAAACCTATATATTTCCTTTTTTTACTTACAATATTTGGCCCTATTTACTATGCCCCCCCGTATAGTGAGATTCGTGTACTATCATATACTACTGATACTTTTGTTTTGTTCGGTGCAGTCAGACCTACTTCTGTACAGCAGACTGCCACCGCAACAAAAATCGAAACAGGTACACCACATCTCCGACGATAGATGTTCATGCTATCTGAATGGTCATCTTCCCACACAGGCAGTATAAAGTACTTTAAGCTCCGCTGAAGCCCGACTCTCCCCCCAAGCCTGTACGACACGAGGAGCAACGCACACAGGCACAACGAAACCAACCACGTGCGTGATAATATAGCCCGTACAGAGGCACAGCGGCACGACGAGTTGCCTCTGTACAACAGCAGCTGCAGGATTCTCGTGCGCTCGTGGTCTGGGCTGCCATGTCAAGTTAGGGGTGGCGAGCAGGCGCTATTTCCCTGACTTGAGACCGGGTTGGTGGGATAAAGGATATATATATATCCCCCCTCCGTGACAAGCCGATTATCGTGCTTTTATAGGTAACCCCCCCCCCCCCCACGGTTAAAATATGGGCGCGCCACTTCTGTACACACCCTTCAACAATTTCCCTATCATCGATAGTCGTGCTGAAGCTCCGTGCCACCCCTCTGGCTAGGTGCACCACACTAAGCTTGCGAGATATTTTCAACTATTATTATATCTAACCCTCAGTAGAGGATACATACCCTGCCTCAGCTTATATATACGGAGTTCCACAGGTTAGGTCCTCATGTTGTTCCCCCCGTTAAGGGGCTCAAACCTTGCATGCATGAAGGTGATACAACGCGTAGTTCGCGCGATTGATTGAAGAATCAGACACAGCGGAGAAATCGAAGCGCACTACTACTGTAAACTGTATGTAGTAGTAATAAACTGGTTTGTTAATTAATTGGCTTTCCCTTAGGACATACATGCATATCGCTTTTCAGGCGAAGAAACAGCGAACGAAGACCACTATTTATCTGTTTCTACTTATACCTTACACTTATACTGTAGTATCTGGCGTGAAACGCCTCCTTAAAATCAAATCGTGCCAATGGTTAATGGCTTAATCGGTATTATTGCCTTCGGACGTGCACCCCAGCGCATACCGCTTTTTAGATGAACAACAGAGAACGAAGACCCCTATTTCTACTTATTATACATAGCTGATACTTAGTGTGACGCTATCTACGATAGAGGTAGGACATTTCCGCTAGACTGTTTTCTGAATGACGGGGTTCCTTAGCCCAAGATCATCAGAACGTCAATCTTGTTTAGAAAAAACAACATTTTTCGTTTGCTTGGGCCATGGGATTATTCATCATCATGAAGCTTGATTTTGTGCTGAAGTCAGTTTTCGGGTGAGGTATGGAGCGCTGTAAGTGAGAAGCCTCAGAAGTTTAGGGTGAATCTCTCTTTTTGTAGAAAACCTCGGTAAGAAATACCTACACTCGAACTCACATACTCGCGTTGAACCTACGTGCAACTCCCGGGTATTAATCGCAGAACATTAAGTATCACACCAAGTTTGCGAGGTCCTTTGGAAATGTAACACCAACCCTCGATCAGGATTGCTTGTATCCTGTCTGAGGTTTTTATAAACTTAGTGACACAGCTTCTGACGTTGGTCGCGTCAAAGAGGGATTAACACCCTACGTGATGAGGTCATACGATCCGCCGTACGCACGATCGAAGCATAACATGTACAGCTTGCAAAAACGTTTTTTTTTAAACGATTTTTTCGATCTCACAGCTTATGTTTAACAAGTTTCATTTTTTTCATGAACCTGAAATATGATGATGCGTGCCGAGCAGGGCACAACATACGCGTTTATTGTATATATTTCGAATTGCATTATCATTATCGTTTCCTGAGTCGTGGGAGAGAGAGGTTCCTCCCCTCGACCAGATACCTGCATCGCAACTTCCTGCAATACCCTGAGTATCTCGACCACCCTATTTTACGTCTCTCTCCCTACTATCATACCGGCCGGGTTCCTAACTAGTACGGCTTACAGTTGTCTCGGATGACAAAGCCTCCGAATGGTACGGTACCATTTTACTCCGTCCTCTGTTCTAGCTCAAATAGAACCATAACGGAAGGGGAAAACAAAAAATCCTACGTAACCCTAGCTACTCGTGCCCCCTCCCCCCCCCTCCCGCCCCCTTCGAAAGAAAAATAGTGGGGGTGGGGTGGCAGAAAAGAAGAAGGCACAGATTCCTGGCTTACATCGACAAACCAGCGACTACCTCACGTCTGCCCGTCCTCGTCACAGGACCTCGTGCTTGCTCGTGCCTGGCGTGGGGATGCTGACCTACGTTCGATGCCTTGCTTGGAAGGACTGCGTGCGAGGCCTTCCCTTCCAACCAAACTTGCTCTATTCCAGTTAGTTCCCGATACAGACATGCCATATTCTCTCTACCAATAAACCCTGCTTTGTCCGTTACTTCGTTTGCGGAGGCCGTTACTTCATCTACGGACAAAACTAACCTTTGCCTCGTCGTGCGTGTATACGCGCTAACCCGCTCAAAATGTGCGTCTTACCCGCTTGTTGTGTTATCCTGTTGTAGACGTGGTGCCGGCCGGCTTAGAATGTCACGCGATTTGACAAGAAGCAAGGACAACGCGACGATCAGAAAAACACTGAAAAAAACTCCACCTGCGGCGAAACAGGCCCAAAGGCCGCACATTTTTTTTTGCTACGGCAAAAACACGTGCGGCACTCTAATCTCGTGGTGCGACGAACCGAATAACGCCTTCGGCTCGTGGTGAAAATTAGGAGATTTATAGGGAGGGGAAAACAGAACATTTCCCCACTGACTTTACGCTAGGGTGCCGAAGCACTACTGCCTCTGCGAAGAGACATGAAGAGGCGGTGCCGAGTGTCTGTAACTTGTTGTGATGAGTGACATACAATATATATATAATATATGGATGGGAAGAAAAGCGCGCCTACGTGGCCAAATGAAGAAAATGAGGAGACAAGAAAGTATTGTTTATTATTGCATTTGCTATTTATTTGACAATGTGCAGCGCGCTTGTTCCAATCATACCATCCGCAACCGAAGTAAATACTACCAATCGGAGCCAATGACTTGAAACATGGAAGATACTATCAATCATACCTGAATACTTGACAAAACTTGTACCAATGGCGCAGTTCCCCTATCTATGGCGTTTCACCAAACAAGTTTGAAAGGGTGATATTTACTTTCGCTCTACCTATCAAATCTAACCAAGTGATGAATTCATCCGAATTGTGCCCCCCCCCTCATCAATATACCAATGCACTCATACCCCAAACACTGAATATGTTTCGCAACCACCACCGCTTCAAAATCCCCTAGCAGCACGTCATCACACTCATTTTCTTCCCCCTTCTAGGCAGCGTAGCCTTTTTCTGTCCATTTTTTTTAATTTTCCCTGCTCAGCATCTACCGGGTATGGGCCAATATGTATTCCAAGCAAGGGAAGAGAACAGGGAAATAGGGTTGGAGAAAAGAGCAGAATAAGTGAAGTGGTAGAAGTGGGCGTGGCCAGCACTTGCTAATCATGGCACAGTCCCCTTGCTACGGGCAGGTGGACTCCACGGCAGCCCGTCCTGTCCCCTATAACGTTCCCTGCACGTCCTAGCAATGTTCGATTAATAGCAACGTTCCTAGCATCGTTCCTTGACAAGTGTTGATGCATTGCAGATTGAATAGACCGAGCAACGTGCCAGAACGAAATAGTAATCTCGCCGCATATTACATCAACTCGCCAGCTGATGTGTCCGTATACTCGTACTCGTGCGTAGTTACTGTACGTCCGCATGCATATCGATAGCAAATTCCATGTTCAAACACACCCCACAGCGCAGGAGTGAATACGTAGCTCCATCATGCATTATTTTCGATTCTATAAATTAAATGTCAGGATTTTACACTGCATGTGTTGCTGTGGCCATGCCTATTATACTGTCTTTCATCACAGGGGCGTGTTGAGATATATACGTTGAGATCCATGTGCATCTTGACGTACAGTCACTACGCACAGGTACGAGTATTCCAGTATCATAGCTATACATTGGGGTAAATGCACTGTGCGGCGAGATTACCAGTCTATTCAATAAGTAATGCAACACCATCAGGAACGACGCCAGAAACATAGAATATTTTGTACGGTAGGACGTTGCAGGGAACGTTTCAGGGAACAGGACGGGCTGCCGTAGAGCACACCTGCCCGTAGCATGGGTGCTGTCCCGTGATGATCAAGTCGAAGTGACGGCTACGCCCACTTCGATCACGTCACTTAATCTCTTTTTTTCTCCTATTGGCTTCCCTTGTTATCTTCCTCTTGAGATAAATAAATATGTTCTTCTCTGTGTTTTCCTATTTTTTTAGCCACGTCAGTAAGTGAGTGCCTTTCCAGCATATCTCTTTTATTCTTCAACTCTCGTGATCTTCACAGACACCTGACCTCGGCATTTATTTCTCTTCACAAAGGCAGAGCATCGACATGCATAATTCTCTCAAACCGCAGAAGAGGGGAGTGCTATGTTGATACAGTTACACAATAGCTTCATCAATTTAAATACAACCAAACCAGATAGATGCTCGTACAAAGGATGGAGGTGACATGTGTCGTGGGTGTATGATTAAATTTTGCTACGTAGGATTCCCAAAACCAATTCAGGGCACGACCCCTACGGTTGCAATGAAAATCAGGAAGGCAGGCCCAGGCTGGATCGTCTTCGGAGACAATTAATGTCTTCAACTCTAACATCAGCGTAACTACTCCCGACTTTCTCGTTTTCCTGAAATCTTGTTGCTCTGTTTCTCATTAAATGTCCTGTGCTGCACGTCACATCCAATCTACTGGTAGGGCATTACCCGCCGAGTATTTTGACCCGGGTACCCGGGTACCCGGTGATTTTACGTGTCTCCGCTGCCTTGAAGACCCTGACAGCTTTGTTTGAGGAAGGGATTGTGTATGACGTTTAGAAGGAAGGATGAAGGATAACGCACCGGAGACACGCCAATCATCGGGTAACCGGGTACCCTGGTACCCGCCGGGCCCGAATATATAACCGGCGGATAATAGGTTCTACCCGTACCTAAACAGGTAGTGACAGATCCGGGTAATACTCGTCGAGCCCCCGGGTATAATAGTCGGTGAAAGGGTACAACTCTACTGTCACAAAGCGGACGGGCTAAATAGCAGCCGTCTCTAGAACCCGGGCATGTGTATACCGGTCCAGTGTACGTGTGACGCGGTCTCGAAGTGTACCCAAGACCAAACCGAACAGACGGAATATACAGACAAACGTCGGAAACTCCAAGTCGCTCACTCCGGCCACGCTCCGGTACTTTTGGGAAACGTTTTTCAGCCGTTTATGTCCGTTCGCGTACCCCCGCCCCAACTCACCCCCCCACCATCCGACCGCGCTCCTCGGATTTCGATCCGCATTCATATATATTCATGAGGGAAAACACAACTTTTGGTTGAATTCCCGCAACCTGCTTGGTCAGATTTATTGATGAGGCATACATACACGCCACAGATTCAATTTTAAATGAATGGTGAAACCTCGGTTAGAGACCACAAGAGGCATTCACAAGAGGAGATGCTTTGTTGGTGTGAAAAAGTCCAACATTCAGGTCTGATTGCTGAGTTCTACCCCGTCGGGTACGAGTACCTGGGGAGGTGGGCTGTGACGGTTGGTAGTTCGGCCACGCAGCCCCGTCGGGTACGAGTTCCTGATTTTTCTTCCGGTCTACGAGCCGTACCCGTGGCGGGGTAACCCTTTGCTCAGGAACGCACACCCGGACAACATAGCAAGCTGTTTAGGGGCACTAAAGCGCGCATACGCACAGAGGAGAGCGGAGAAAACATAACGTGAACTACAGTAGACGGCCGTGATCTTGTGGCGACAATAATAGCACGATCACCATCAGTTTTGAGTTCGCTTTTTCTCTTCCAAGATATCATTATGTTTAGTGCCCGTCATGCAACATGTCGTGCGTTTCTTGGATGTATGGCATTGCTACTTCATTTCCCATCCGAATACATGATGGGCAATATTCATTCAGAATGAACCAAACTAGCACAGGTAATCGAATACTACCAACAGCATCCAGTCAATTCTCCTTCCCTGCGTATATCATACCTGGTACCAGGTATGTGCGCGAAGTATTAGTACTATCTGTACGTTCTGCCCGATCTACTGGCAGGACCTTCTGGTATGATATCTACGCGCGTCCCCAGCGTGATATCTCTCGCCATACACTCCTTGAAACTCTATATAATAGCTCAGGAAAATATGTCCGGGTCCGCAATACACACTGGATGGGTGGACTCGGATGATCGTGTATCTGCGGACCCAAGCACCAGGGTACCCGACTTCAATAGGCACTCGGGTACCCAGGTACCCAGATACCCGGTGGTTTACATGTCCCTGGTGCGATATCCCTCACCATACCTCCTAGAGATATGCGCGTTGGAGACCCTGGAAGCTTTTTCTAAGGTCGTTGTTAGGAGGGCTCCCGGGGGGTATGATGAGGGGCATCGCACCGGGGGAAAATAAACCACCGGGTACCCGAGTACCCGGGTCCAAACACCCGGTGCATACAAAATGTGCAATCTGTGCCCGATCGGGTAATTACAATGTTGTGGTAATACCCGTCGGGTACCCGGGTGATAGACGAACGGGGTATTACTGTAGAGGCGTTCTACGACAGAGGCTCACCCAATGTTTTCTGAGGCTCCTCACTTGAGGAGCTCGGTATCTCACCCCAAAAACTGACTTCAGGAAGAATCAGATTGCATTCCGATTATTACTCCCATGGACCAAGCATACGGAAACGCCATTTTTCGAAGCTCGATTGGCATTCCGATGATTTTGGGTTAAGGAGCCCCGCCATCCAGAAAATACTTCAGCGGAAATGTGCAACCTCTATCGTAGAAGACGTTTGTACTGTTGTGCTGCTCGTGTCGAAAGCCGAACCGAAATCGTAGAGTGAGGCGATGGTGGCGGTCCTAATTGAAGGCTGCTAGTTAGTGGAGTAGTTTGGATTCGGGCTGATTCATGGATTCCGCCTGAAGTATTTTTTGACGCCAGGAGTTGACGTTGTCTTTTCCACGTCAGACCTTGAAAACTCGCACACGCTTTCCGCTCTCGATGCCGCGGGGTGTATGGAGGGGGCGCAAGTGTGTTGTTGGTCGTTATCTGGAGTGTTACGATGTTTCTAAAGATTGGGCTTTCTGGGTTCCCAGATGTCTAGCAAAGTACTTGAAAACAAAGCTTCCACCCCCTTCGTCAAAGAAATGTCGGCATAATGGCAGGGACGGGCGGTGTGAAGTTTAGGGTCTACGCCAAATTAACCGCACGAACGTTTGAATTTGCGGGGGGAACAAAACGTGTACGCACGTTATCGTGTTTTTCGAAACTGCTCGGTCTCGGTGTAGGCATCGACTTTTAACGTTAACGCACACGTAATAATGCTGATCCTACGCAGTCAGTTCTTAAAACATTTATTTGTGCAAACTCTTGAGGTTGACATGGTATGAAGTAACTGGAACCGGCTCGTTTAGAAAATCTAGTTTAAGCAAATTAAATGGCGTATTTCCTAGGGGAGCGCCCGACTACTGTTGCCCCTTTCGAAGGCCTGTGGTTGATCGGGCACAGTTTCGGTGCCAGCGCCAGCCCTATGCCCTCAACAAGAAAGCGGAGTGTGCCACCCACTTCTGCTGTTCACTAGGGTCGAAATTAAAACTAAATACATGAATTTCGAGCAGCTATTACATGCGGCATTCGTGGTGGACGTAATATGGAGCGAGTTGTTGGGGGCTTATTTTGCTGGGGGTGCAAGTTGAAATTCTGTGCCTGGTAGTATCGTATTTCGAGACTCAAACAGGGGGGCGCTTATACTGAGACCAAGTTAAAACTTTTGACTGCAACGCTCCAACCGTTGCCGGGTCGAGGACGCCCGAGACCGCGGCGACATTGTCTTTGTGGCTTGTTGTTGTTGTTTTTGTTGTTGTTGTTGCTGTTACTGCTGTCGTTTTAGTTGTGCTGTTGTTGCTGTTGCTCTTGCTATCGTTGTCGCTGCTGCCGCTGTTTCGTCGTGTTGTTGTCGTTGTCGTAGTTGTGTCTCGTTGTTGAGTGCTGTCGTTGAAGTTGTTCCTGGCTATGTTTTTACACTCACTTTTTGCTGAGTGGGTCGCGCTCCTCCCGGTTCCTGGTCGCGGACGCCGTAGAGGGCGGGAGCGAGGACGTGACCAGGCAGAGGCAGAAGGCGAGGGTAACCGGAGCAGGAGTGATGCAGAAGGCGAGGGAGCAGGACGGAGCTGACACAAGAAGTATGGGAACTAGAAAAAAACGTACCAGATATTTCCAAGTGCTGGAACTCAAAAAAACAAACGAGAACGGCCAACAACGCAGTAGCTCAATGCAGTGAGGAGTGTGGTACCACTTCAAGGCGTCTGCCATACTCCTCATCTCGACGTCTACTGTGATGCATTGAGTAGTCTATGGTCGCAAGATATGTTTACATCGTTCGTTTTGAAAGAACGTAATACAAAAAACGGAAAAATAAACGAACTGAAACTACATGGAGAACACCTCAGACAATAGGAAGAGCACAGCAGGACATCTGGGTATGTGCAAGACGTTTTGACCAACGTTCATACAGCCTACGACATCAGCTATTATACGTTCGTACTGTATGTATGTAGCGTTGCATGCGTGTAAAACACTGCATGTCATCTGCCATGAGAGGAGGTAACAGCAAGGACAAAAGTAAACGTACACCGATTTAAGGCTGAAGTCACGTCAATAAAGTGAAATAGAATCGTGCAAGTTTAGCCTAAAAACGACAGCGCTTCTTTTGCTAGAGGCTCAGTTCGAGTTTTCTTCTTACTGGCTACGGGTGGTCGTCGTCCCCAATATTCACGATATCTCCAGGCATTGTTTGGAGGCACATTAAGCTAAAAATGCCTCCGAAAATAGACAGCATGAACCACGGCACCACGACCGATCACGTCGACCGTAGGATACTGGACCTGCCTTAGGGCTGTCTACGGCATCTGCCGCCGTGATGCATGTATGTATTGATAGTAGTTCCGCCAGTCGTGGCTTCTCGGCTGATACACAGACGGGTTTCGTGTTCTCAGTACTCATCGTGTCTACAGGCATTGTTCGGGGGCATATTATGCTAAACGTGCCTCCAAAAATAGACGACATGAAGCACGTCACCACGACCGATCATGACGACCTTGGGTTACAAGGCCTATCTGGGCGTTGTCTACGGCATTGTTGTTGTTGTTGTTGTTCTCACATTAACTCTCTGACGAAGGAGTCCGTGGTCACACAAAGGTGCTGGAGCCCTAGGAAGATCCGAAAAACAAAAAAAAACGAAAATTCGGCTGCCTCAAAATACACGAGACGGAGAAAGCGCACACAAGATAAAACCAATGTGCAAAACTGAACTAACATGGCCGCGGGTATATCCTCTCAACTATAATATAGAAGAGTACCCCCGTTCCCACCACTAACCAACTCGTGGCTGCTGACTACAGCGGATGCTGTCTGAAGTGCTGCCTGCACCGTACGAAACGCACGGTAGTCGTGAAAACGAAAGAGGAACACACCTGCCTTCTATCTGGAGTGCTGTCAGAGTGAAGACTCGCGGATATGCAGTGAAAAAAGGAGCAATCGAACCTTACTACCACATGAATATCAACGATCGCCATCTCTTCCTGGACTGTCTGACACAAAAAGGTGCAGCACAGTTATGGAAACCACGTCCCTGATAAATGCGTAGGTTATTCCCCATGAAGGGTATACAACTCGTTAAACTACGAAGACCAGTGACGAGTACCGGTAGATACTATTCTGCCTCGTGAAAAACAATACCAGGAAAAAACAAACTATGACTGCTTCTCTCGTGATGATAGTGTGCGCGCAAATCATGGGTCTCCATGCACCGTCTTCCTGCCGCTCTTCATGGCCGCATCATCGCCTTGGCCCAATCCACCCGCTCCTTTGCGCGTGCACTCGTTGCCATTCCCTTCCAGTCATTTCCCTTTCTCCGTCATCCTGAAAAACAAAATGCTCCTCGCACTTGCGGTTCTGATCTGGGAAATAAAAATTCTCGCGCAGGGGGAGGTCAATCCGTCTCTTCCCCGCACGTCGACGCTCAGTCTCCCTCCTCCCTCGTCGTCGAATCCAGCCTCCTACCGGCGCAATAGACTGTGCCGTAGTGTGGCCTGTGGTGGCGCCTGCCTCCGCGCACGGACCCCCCGATTGAGCATTGCTGCTCTGCCGCAGCTGCCTAAAAAGACGCGCGAATCGTAGGTCTCCGTGCCTGACGCACCACGTACGACCCAACTCTACTGCCGCCTGAGCCTCGCGGCCACAGGCAGCAGCAAGAAGGTATCACTCCTTGAGGGTGAGTCCGGCCTTACACCCGCCAGAAAGACCTACCCCACTCGCTATTAGCCTGATAGGGCATGCCTCGCAGCATTCCTTGCCGAGGCAGCGAGGGGAACGGAAGTATACATATACTGCCATGGTGTATGCAGTAGTTCCACCTTTCATCCGTCTGTGTATCGAAAATATGGAATAATAGGAGGAGGAGGAGGAGAAACCGCCGCAGGTTGGTGGTGTGTCATTCGAGCTGGACGGTATCGTCCACTCGCGCTCCGGGGGAAAACTCCTCCGATTGAAGCCGGAGGCAAACCACAAAGTTGTGCTGCCTTCTTGTGGACTGCAGGGGCAGAGACACCTACCACGCATCCATGTGTGCTTCATGGAGAGCTCCACCCGTCAGGGAGTAGTAGCCAAATACTCTTCGCAGGATTTCGAAAAGAAACGAATATTTTTGAGCATTTTTCGTCAGGAAAAAAAAAACAACACTTTTTTTCCATCCTCAAGTAAGTATTATCAATCCTCATTACATCCTCAATTTGACATGATCGCCTGTTTTATGCCGTGCCCCCAGACGATACCACCTATGGATACCTAGAGATACAACGAGCAGGAGAACACGATTCTCTCTATACATCGGGCAAGAAGTGATGAACGGCGGAGCTACTTCGCACACCACGGCTGCACGCCATAGATACACCTCTCGCAATTCCGGTATCCTGCGGTCGCTGTCGTCGAACGCGGTATATATTACCTGGTATGTTATTACTTTCCGGGTGCAACATGCGCCAAAGACTGTGCCCCCAGGGTTGCTTCCGGGGGCCCTTTAATCATCTGTAGTGAGAGAATAATGTGGGTTTGTGACGCCCATCAACAGCAATGCGTATATCGCATACCTACTAGCTGTACTGCTGTACTGCTGTTGCTATTACGGGGGACCATAGTTAATAGGACCAAATATTGTTAGTAAAAATGGTTAAATATATATGTTTTTTATGTATATATACCATAATAGGTCCTATAAACTATGGTCCCCCGTAATAGTGTCCATTGCCTATTGTTGTGCAGGGTGTGACGGCGCGATACACTGTTGCAAGAGCGGTGTGTGCTTGTGGGATATGTTTCATTCGCTCCCGGGGTATGTTTCCGAGAGTTTCGCGACCATTTTCGTTTGTCTTTCATCTTGCTTGGTGTATACCAAATTGCAAATAGAGGAGCTTGAGTGTATGGTAATAATACTCGTTGTGCGCGCGGCTGGTGCTTCTGCGTCTTGTACCTGCTGTGCGTGTGGCTTCCATGTCTGATCCCTTGTGTATGTGTGACCTTGTGTGCTTCGTACTATACACCGTACCTGGTACAGTATGTAGCATCACACACACGCAGCTTGAAAAGAGATTGTAGAGTCTCGACGTCTATGCGTGGGTCTCGTGTTGTAGAAATATCGTTCCCATCCCCAGTATCGTTGTCCTTGTGGTTTGCTTTGTCGGACATGGTCGTATGATGTAGCCGTACACATGTCTGATACGTGTCATTGTCGTATTAGTTCAAGTGTCTTGAGTAACTGTTGTGTCACACTGCAATCCATTTACGGAGATTGTGATGATAACTATGTTTCCCCGAGGGGTTGCATAAAATTGTGTTTGACCTGCTTTCAGGGGTCTTCTAGTCTAGGGGAACGTGGCCCCCTTGTCCACCAGTACACTATTAATTGTCAACCAGTACGATAAAGGATAAAATATATATTTCTCGTCTCTCCTTCCACCGCCTTATGGCGCGAATGCCCCCGTTCGACCGCTCTCCGTGAGCAAGGCTTTCCGCCCCAGGGCAAGCCTCACCCGCGCATCACCAAAGCGCACCCGGTGCACGAATTGATCCCTTACGCTAGCTTACATATGGTCACGGTCGCTCGGGCACGGGGTGTAGCGCACCATGGTGGGTTTTGTGGTTTCAGGGGAGGAGCTTCCTTGGATGACAAGGATCCTTGATCAGGAGAGGCGACACCGCGAGGGAGCGGGCATCGGGTTAGGGATATGGACTCCTGAAGAATGGAAGGAGCTACAGGAAACAGCAGCAGCCCCATCAGCAGCAGCAGCAGCAGCAGCAGCAGCAGCAGCATCAGCGGCGGCAGCGGCAGCAGCAGCAAAGCAGCAGAAGCAGGAGCAGGAGCAGGAGGAGCGTCACGGTAGGCCGGGCGCAGGATGCCGCATGGATTTATCATCTTTCCACTTGCTTACCGTCAAGGAGCAACAAGAAGCCATTGAAAAACATGTTGACCAGCAGCTGAGAGCTAGGAGGGGTTACGCAACCGCCGCGAATGCACGAGAGGAGGCAAGGAAAAAGACAGAGAACACGCACCAAGCCCAGGACAATGGTTCGAGGAGCTGCGACAACTCGTCACCCGCCGACCCAGTGCTATCGAGAGCAAAAAGTGCGGCCCAACAGCAACAGCAGCAGCAACAACAAGTACGGGCTTCTACGTACGTCAAGAAAGGCGACGAGGAGGAGTTGATGGATATTACTGAGGAGGAGGAGTCGGATGAGGAGGAGCAGCACGGTTTGGAGCGTGAAGTGGTACCGGTGGATGGCATGGGGATGGTGAGGGAGAGGGAACTGGAGGAGTCGGATGAGGAGGAGCAACACGGTTTGGAACGTGAGGGGGTACCAATGGATGGCATGGGTCTGGTGGGGGAGATTGGTATGATGGAAGGAGCTGTCGGGTGTTCGGAGAACATTGACGAGGACGACGGTGCGCCGAACGGAAGCGCTTGGGAGCGAGTTGGGATCGGTACGGGTTGGTCATGCAGCGGCACCTTCGTGGGGTGGGGGTTTGAGGTGGCCGGTCGGCGTCCGACTCGGCTACGGCGGGCGCGCGTGCGAGAAAAGTGAAGGACCATCATCTTCGAGCAATTGCTCATCAGGCACGTTCTTGCTGTCTGTGTTTGGTTTGTTTTTAGAAACGTGATACTCGCACGAGTACGAGTAGTCTAGTCTTCGCTGTGGATTTGATCTTGTGTTTTTTTTGTTTTGCAGCGTTTCGAGACTTGTCATAATTTGGTGATGGCCATTTGATGCGTGGCGTGTGTGACTGCAACTTTTGGAACTTTGAGCTTTCATTTACGAGTATACGTATCAAGTTCCGGACATACGTACGATTCACGTAATATACGATACACGTAACGTGTTGGATAACAAAAACGCAGTTCGTATACGAGTAAAAACTACTGAGACGAGCGCGGCTGGAGGATAGAAAACTTGACTGGTATATATATTGTTTGCGATGGGCACAAACTAGGGAGGGTAGTATGAGAGTTCAGTTTGAGCACATCGGAAATTCACACGGAATACCGGGTATCTTGATTGATAGTTTGCATGACCCTGGTTGCTCCCCCCACAGGCAATATTTGAGGTGTACACAGGCCATGCGGGTGATATCCTCTTCCAACTATCACCAAGCTATTAATGTTTCGTCCGATAGGATGAAGAGTCACCAGATTCCCTCATTCGAGTACCCTTGCTTTTCCCCCCTTTCGCTGTCGATGATTTGCCGAATCTCTGCTTGGAGACTGCACTGCGTGGAATGCATCAGGTGGACGGTTGACGAGAGGACCAAATCACGACCGGGCATGGTGAACGGAGAAAATGAGGTGGATGCTCGACGGTCGTGATGTGTGGTTGTAGTGGTACTATTATATTGGGTAACGGTTGGTATTGATAGTGTTTTTGTTGTGTCTTTTTTATTATTTTGCTCGGTACTGCTATGTAAAAAGCGCAGGTAGTGGTTCGTTTTTGCTTGACATTGTGTGTAGCTTCTTCCAGTCAGATCTTGCCGACACAAGTTCTACTGCCATTTTGACTGTTGAGCAGGCTTTCGTGCAGTCTGATCTTGAGGAAAATGTTTTCATGCGTTTGCCTCAGGGATGCGGTAGACTGTCGGGGGAAGATAGTAAGACTGAACAAGAGCTTGTACGGTTTGAAGCAGGCATCGAGGCAGTGGCATGCTCACCTCACTAGGTGCTTACTGACTTTAGGGTTTGAGCAATGTCTGGCTGATGCATGCGTATTTCGTTTGATGGATGAGGGGAGGGTACTGATGACTATAGTGGTGCATGTGGATGATATTTTTGTGGTAGGGGAGAAGGCAAGGTGTGACCAGTTTGGCAAGGAATTGGACAAGATGGTTCCAGTTAAGAACCTGGGAGAGTTGCGTTGGTATTCGGGGTGTTTCTACGAGAAGATTGATAAATGTGCTGGTATAGTTTTTGGGCATGCCCTATTGCATGAATGAGTCGAATCTCACCGTACAACTCTGGTGTGCTCTATACCCATACCCGGCTTGTAGGACCGCAGTGTGTTGGTCAATGAGATGTTTGACGCTTTTCTTGAATGTCATTAAATGTGTGCCCACAGAAGAGAGGCTATAGGCTTTGAGTGGTACATGGTTATTGAATGACAAGCTGGTATGATAGTTGAGGGAATAATATTGATTTGGTATTCGACTGATTTGGATGAATTTCAGAGTCTTTCATTTTTGAGATTATATTGAGATTGATACTGAAACCTGGAAGGCCAATCTACTATTTTTCCTATTTCATGCAGTTGAACCTACCATAGGGAAGGCTGTATGTTGATTACCGGAAAGAGGTTGGAGTAAGGCCAATATTTTGTTTCACCTTGATTGAATTGGTTTGAGTCTGGGTTTTGGAGGTTTTGGTGTTTTGACAGCAGGGAGGCAGCTGTTTGGTTCTATAGTGGGTTTTGGAATTTCTGTTTTTGGGGTGAATACACTGCTACTTGTAGTGTCACGACAAGAGGATTTTAATGTGTTGGATGAGTGTGGACCTGGTACGGAATAGGCACAATTATCCTGACAGTGTGCTACGTCTAGGAAGGCTGTCGGACATGGTCGTATGATGTAGCCGTACACATGTCTGATACGTGTCATTGTCGTATTAGTTCAAGTGTCTTGAGTAACTGTTGTGTCACACTGCAATCCATTTACGGAGATTGTGATGATAACTATGTTTCCCCGAGGGGTTGCATAAAATTGTGTTTGACCTGCTTTCAGGGGTCTTCTAGAGTCTAGGGGAACGTGGCCCCCTTGTCCACCAGTACACTATTAATTGTCAACCAGTACGATAAAGGATAAAATATATATTTCTCGTCTCTCCTTCCACCGCCTTATGGCGCGAATGCCCCCGTTCTACCGCTCTCCGTGAGCAAGGCTTTCCGCCCCAGGGCAAGCCTCACCCGCGCATCACCCAAGCGCACCCGGTGCACGAATTGATCCCTTATGCTTTCGTTATCACTCTCAATGGTTTACCAGGTATAATTTAACTTTTCGTTTTCCTCTTCTTTTCGATTTCATTTTTCATTTATCATTTTCGTTTTCGTTCACACTCATTTCAATCCTACCAGGTATTATTAGTGATTGCTTTCGTTTTCATTTTAAATTTCATTTTCATTACCTTCTTAAATTTTTGTTCCCTTTTATTTTTGATTTATTTTGTGTTTGATTTTCATTTCAAATCCCAATAAAAAAAATGGATTTCATATCTCGACTGAAGTTTCCTTGTCATTTTTCACACCATGTGTAAGTAAATATACAATATTCAGTGGGTGCTCCGCAGTTTGGAAGACGTGGGACAAGTCAGTTGAAACCTGCGAGTTCTGTTGCTACTTTTGTGGCTTATTATCCCGATTTGAGGCACCGTGTGTAAGGCATACACCGGCCTTACAGCGGGAGAAATCGCTCGGACATCACATACATACATATATCTGGACAAGCGGCCTGTCATTTATCTATTTTTTAGCCTTATATCATTGACTGCCTTATAGCGGCGTACCCCGTATACATTCGTAATTAGGGGGGTTCACTGACGCTGGAGTTGGCTCCGCGCATGCCCCGTAATTACCGAGGATGTCGGCAAGTCGAGGCGGTATATGAACAGGAGCACCGACAAGGGGTACAGGCTGGTTCAAGCATGTATCGCATCAATTTTGGTCGCCCACGAATGAATGCCGATCGCAATATCTACTCGAGTGGCACATCTTTGGAATCGTACCAGCCGAAATGAACAGCAGAAAAGGATGGCATATCCAGTAGTCTTCAGGGGATGGTAGTAACTAGAGATGGGCACCGGATAATAACGGTAAACAGGTTAACCGTGTGGTTTTGGAAATCTGCCAGGCGTCTGCAATTTGTCGGTTTTCATTATATTTATAGTATTAATAGTTGCCCTTTTCTTGGTTCTATTTCAGTTTTTGGTCTTCAAGCGGAACCACATCTACAGACATTAAAATGAACCTGCAGCAGTGAACAACGTAACCATGGACATGACAGCGTGAAAGTTGGGCAAACAAGGTACACAATCCGGAAACGCAACTGGGAGTACACAACAAGGTGCAGAGCGAGGAAGAAACGAAAAAAAAACACCTGAGGTCTACAGTGTTTTGGAGGCTTCAATGCATGCCACACAAACACCGGTCAAGCCAGTGTTCGTTTTTTAGGAATAACGCCTCCTATTCGGTTTTGGTTTTCGAAAACGGTATCCGGTGCTCATCTTCAGCTGTAACACGTGGCTAAAAAATATTTTACTGGTGATGACCTGTTTTCAGCTTTTGTGTTTTCATGTCACCCACAGGTTATAATCCGTGACTTGATACCGGTATAATATACCATTCCCCGGGGTGTTCATACTCGTAGTCTTCTACTACTGTTAGTCGGCCAACGTGCTCTTCATTTGTACGTGCCTGAAACCGTTTACTCACATTTTACAGCACTGAGACACCTTCAACCATTTGCAAAGCACCACACTGCAAACAGTACCCCTTGCTGCTGCTGGCTGTACGTTTGTACACGTACGCCACGTGTCTGTGTGTATTTGGCCTCATATCGGGAAAATAACACACTTACTTGAACAAATACTCGAATAAAAAGCGAAATAGGAACAATATCTGGCACGCGCGTGCAATGTACAATGTGCATACAATTATGATCAAGTGATGAGCCATACGATAAGAGGTTCATTTATTAATATGCTTTGTGTTGTTTCATTGTCACGCCACCGATTGCTGAGATCCATCATCGTGGTTATCATCTCGAGAACGCTCGTTGTGGCAGAGGACGACAACCCCGTAAACTGGCTCTGGACGCTGTGGAGAAGGAGACAGCTCCCACGCTGTCACTCTTCTCTACTCTTCGATTCTTCTCTCATCAGTTTTCCGTGCTCCCTGGACTCTCGACACAGCCCGTTGTTCTCAAGATTTAAATGGCCGCAGGCGCCCTTTTTCAACACCAGCGTTATCCTGTCTCGTGCATTCTGCACGCTTCTCGGTCAGCTTAGCGGCTACCAGCGCCAACCTTTGCGACAACGCCAGGCCTTGTCGCCACACACGTCAAGAACCATCGTCGACAGTGCGACGCGCACATAAAAAATCTTCGAGGAGACGTCTTCGAGGGAATCGGTGATCTGTTGCGGCTGCACGAGTCTGGAACCAGCGAAGGGACTGTCAACTTTGGAAGTTTGGAAACGTGAGTTGAGTCAAGCATTCGACAAAAACGGCTCGGGTCTAGACTGCTCATCTACTGGAGATCCGAGATAGTCTGCATTGGTGGCTAAGTGTGTCTTGATCGTGTACCGCTGTTAGCACGGCATTGAATATACGCGCAAACATCGTTGTCGGGGTCGTTGGCGTTTGGGGTTGCTTTTCTTGCGGGTGGAGATCAATGCGGCATAATTACCCCAAGATCTTGAGGCGTCGCAGATTGCATTTCACCTACTTGAGTCTACACCAGCTGCAGTAAAGACGGCACACGTAGTAAACGCCAGACATTCAAAATGCGGGAGGAGAAAGGGCTCGACGCATTCAGTTGAGCCTGCGCCAGCTGCAGCGTAGACGGCGTAAGCAGTGCAGGCCAGAAACACGCGGGTCGAGAAACGACTCGAGGCGCCTATTTCGGCCTGCGTGAGCTTCAGCACAACAAAAAGTGGGTGCACGAGATGGAATCTAGGCGGCACAGGTAGCGCGCGCCAAGAGGGCACAGACCGAGCTCTGAAAACTCGAGGTGTGTGCTTGAGAAGCCTGCACAACAACGATTGCGGCAACATATTGACAAACCCTCCACGACATCTGGTGAGCGGCAGGAACCATCATCATGGACGGTATAATATGGTGGCACCTGCGATTGAATGGTACCCCTGCTTGCCTTCCAACTTCCGCAAATTATTCTCCCCGTTGCAAGGGTTCCCGGTTCACGCCTGGTGTGAAGGTGGGGTTTCAGTTATTTGTGCCTAAGCACTCTACGACATGCTCCGTGTAGCGTTTCTGGTAGATGGTGATCGTTTCTTTTTCGCGATCGTGGGTAACGTTAACACCGAACATGCTCGATACGTCACCCATGTCCTCCATCTCGACACTTGGTTCATAAACCGTCTGTTGAACTTGTTCAGCAGTTTCTCGTTCCGCGTGGCTGCCACCCCCTGTTCTGCTGGGACTGCGGCGATTGGTACCAGCTCGTAGATGCCGTGCTTCTCCATGGTTGCGATCTTTTTACCTGGTGCTGTTTTCCAACGCGCCACGTGTGGGAGTCTTATAGCCTCCTTGAAGGTGTTCGCGATGTCTTCCTTTTCCTCCCCCATCGCAAAGCCCCCTTGCGTGTTGGTCGTGGCGCAGGCGTACTCTGTGCTGATCGCGGCGAAGTGGAATGAGTGCGCGGTGTCCAACGTCGTGGGTAGTCCTAATTTGCGCAGCTGTTGCAGTGTGTCCTTCTGAAAGAGGCCAGCTGAAGCGTCGCGATTGCTCCGTTTTTCCCGCTCAACGTTAGCTACAGTTGAACGAACTTGGCTGCGTGCAATAGCGCGCGTAACGCCGGGCTGCGTATAGTGTAGAGACTGGTGTGCACAGCCGTCGCTTGAGGGCCGCCGATGCCGGCGCTGATGCAGGGGGAGATTCTGGCGAAGCCAAAGGCGCAGGTACAGGGGGAGATGATGACCACTTCGGTGCGGCTTCCCTGGGCAGTTAGATGATGAGGTTCCCGAAGGATATCGCGGTTGGAGTGACAAACAGCTGAAGCGAGGCAAGAACTTGGTTCTGCAGAAACTGTAGACTACGGTCCACTTGGTGAATCGGACGGTGACATTGCTGACAAACCTCGTATCCTCGACGGGCCGTCGGCTTGAAGAGTCCATGAGATTTCCGTACAGGAGCTGAGAGTGCATATTATTCGTGGCGTGTTTGGTTTCCTAGAGGTGAGCCGGCTGGTGACTTTTCTCCGTCGCGCAAAGGTTACAGACCGTCAAGAAACCGTCTGCTACGACATCGTCGTTCTGCCTGTTCATGAATTCAATGCTGCGCTTGTTGAGGTGATCCAAGCCGCCGGTGCCACACTTGGGTATTGGTCGATACCTTTGGGGCCAACTCCGTTTCTGCGTAGCCGCCAGCGCTGAGGTCTAGCTAAAAGGAGTAGATATCGTCGCTTCTGCGCAAAGTGGCGTTGTATTGTCGGCCGCCTCCAGCCTGGAGTTGATGCCATTGAAACCTGAAACAATTATCGTTCTTGCTGCTGGTTTCGTCGAAACTTTATTGCGCCTAAAACTCGGCACGACATGGAGTGCGATCCACGCGAGGTGCTGCACTTCGTAGTCGTCGGTGATGAAGCCCTGAAGGGCACCCTCCGCCGTGCCATCCAGCAGAGCTCCTCCAGCTAGCTGTGAATATCGTGCGAGGCATACTGCGGGAAGTGTAGTCCTGTAGACGACGTGTCAACTAAAAAAAGACGATATCGTCGAAGTGGTGGGCCGAGGCTCCCCCGTCGACCAGGACAGAAACAACACTGCCGTTCGTGTGCAGGTTTGGATCGATCATAGCCTGTCCTGACGCCATCAGGGCCGCCCCGGAGAGCAATTCGCCCTTGTCGTTCGTTCTTCCGTGCGTTTAGGAGAAGTCCGACTTTCCTCGCCGCTAGAAGTGATAGCGGGCTTGGCGCGTTCCTCACGTGGCCAAGCACGCGATGATTACGGTGAGCCATTCAGCCAGGTCGCCGCTTACTCTGCTGCAATTGCCGTCGTGAAATATTCCTCGGTCGCTGTGAAAAAGGTGTAGTGGCGTTCCCGCTGGTCGTCCTCTTCCAGAAGATCGTAGGCGCTGCAGACTCCCTTGACGCGTAAAGGCCCGGCGGCAGCTCCGTGAGCGTTACCGTCATCCCGTTTGCTTCTCCTTGCAGTGTCGGCGTCGTTATGGGTGGTTGTTTTATTGTTTGAGCACTACACGAGACCTCGTCCGCCTCCCACGTTTCCTTGGTGGTGTCTGCGTGTTTGAGTTAGATGTTTTCCTCCCTGCTGCGGCTTCTATCCACTATGAAGCTGTAGATGCTCGAAGCAGACGAAATAATTACTAGGGAAAGGGCCGACACAATCACATAGGTGGCCCTTGGTGTCGTTACTTTCCGGGACCGTTGCCTGCATGGTGGCATCAAGTCCATCAATCTCCCTGAATGGATCAGAGCATGAACGCGCGAAGTTATCCGCGTAGATCGCCGTTATTATACGTAGAATATCGGCAAGACCAAATTTCCCCCTCTCCGGATGAGCTTGGCGAATAGCCTTGTGTTTCGGTGGAAAAGCTGGGAGTATGATATCGTCGTATTGTCGTTCTCTCGGACCCTCTGGTGGGTCACCCGCGTTAAGGCGGTTACGTCAGCTGTCCATGATGTAAAGATTCTAGTGGGGGTCCTGTTCTGAGCGCTTTGGTGTGTTGGCCATCTTCGCAGGCTCCTCGCGAATCGCTTCGCGCGAACTTCGTTTGATTTTTTTCTGCAACGCTGCCCACGCCAGCTGGCCATGTGCTACCCCACCGTCGGGGTTCGTGCGTTCGAATTCCGATCCGACGAAGACTGCTGAGCCGCCCGTCGGAACGAAGAGTAAGCTGAACAGGCCATGATTAGTGATATCCCACGCCGCACGGGTGGTGGCCTGAACGTCGCCGGTCCCCGGCTGTCGTTCGTGCCCTTGGAGGATGTGTAGGATGGCTTTGGTATATATACTGAGGATGGCGCGAAGCAAGCGTGGAACTTCCTACAAGAGAATAGTCAGCTTTTAGCCGTCGAATTTCGATATATGCTTCAAACTAACGCGAAGGTTGCTCCTGTTCATGGCGCTTACTGGATTGTAATCCGAATTGAACAGGGCGCCCGGTATGACACCCTCTACTCCGAGAGTCAGCCGGCACGGGGGATGCCCAAGCTTTCCAAGGCCCATATGGGGACGCCCAAGCATATTCACCTTGCTCCTTGGCCGGGTCCACTGGCTTATCTATCACTTACACGCAGGGGCGGTTCAAGCTCGCCGCCTCCTCTGACACTACATGGAGTAACATCCCAGACAACGGCAATCAACATATTCGTACATCGTCACGCTCGCCAAAGGCTCTATCAGTTTAAAGGTGGGATTTCAGGACCTTGCCGCGCAGTCAACATATATATGCAAGCGGAGCTCGGAGCCGCAGAACCCACACTGAAAGAGTCCATCTTCTGAAAGGACACGATGGAGGGGCTAATAATCAACGACGGGTTCGACAGCGTCCCTCTCTACGTCGAGGACACACGTCTGCACTCCAAGCGACCGGCGACGGCACGAACTCCCTTGGGGCGAAGCACATCGCGGTGAGATACTTCTTTTCTCAAGGGATGGTCGAGGGCGGCACAATTTACATTCACCACGTCCAGACGCAAGACCAACTCGCCGACATTGGGACTGAGCACCTCAACATGCAACGCCACCGGGAGCCCAGCGACAAAAGTGGGGAGTGTTGGGGCATGAACGTTACCGAAGACCTTGCCATATATTCAGGTGGTCTTTACAGGCACCAGTGTTTGCAGTGTGTCACGACCAAGTCGCCAAGAGCACAATCATTCAAGAAGGGGGTAGGGGCAGGGGGCTTCGCAGCAACCGAAATTGTAGTCCGGAGGAGGAATGCGCCAGGATGATTAGCGGATAGCTAGTGCACTCGGGCCATTCACCTATGTTTTACGGTGCATTGGCTGTTTGTTTCGCCATAACAGCAACAGATTTTTGGAGTCGCTACCTGTGCACTGTTATCAGTTTTGGACTCGAGAGACAGATTGGAACCAGCCGCAATAATGTTCATGCAATTCACCCTTATATCTCTCGATCTGTTACATAGAGTTAGGTCTTTGGTTTTCTTGGAATACACTTGACGCAGAGTTTCGAGTTCTGTGAATTGCGCGGGAACGTTTACGTTATACTCCAATGGGGAGTGCCTTGAGTCGCTATTTCTGATCAGCCCATATCTTGGCTTCAAGTAGAAGACCATATTGACTGAAAATTCGACATGCCGCTTCCATAGTGGGGGGGGGGCGTTGGGGATAGGAGTTTAGACTACCTACCTATCAAACCAATGTTCAGTGGCATCGGTTGATCATTCTGGCTGCAGCAACAATTGTATTGCCTCACAACAAGGAAGTTGTCCCGATACGTTTTGGGAGTATGGTCCTATATTACATACGTACGTATTCATACGATAGGATAGTTGTTGTGAATTTGCAGAACTGGGAACGTTCATACGGGCACGGGACAGTCCGATAAAATTCAGGTGACGGCAAGGAACTTTGTTTTCGGTTCCAGAACGGCTGTAGACCTCTCGAGCATAGCAGAATACGTTCTAGATAAGGCGAGAGCACAACAGTACACCAAGCGTCGAGAGACCAAGAGAAGCACCTACACTGTTCTCCCTCCTCTACTCTTCTAGAACTCTCTCATCAGTTCAAGTATTTCCTGGACTCTCGACACAGTCCATTGCTTTCAAGTTCTTGTTGAGCGCAATATCCCCTTTCAAGCATCAGCCCCATTCTGCCTCGTGCATTCTGCACACTCCTCGGTTAGCTTACTTGCTACCAGTCCAACCTTTGCGACCACCGAATGCCTTACCGCCCCCTATGCTAATGGCACGTCCCAAGTCACTGAGGGGTTTGTGGTGAAGCTGCAGTGGTGATGCTGCAGTGGTGATAAGTAGTACATGGCGCTTCGCTCCGCGGGCGGCCTACGCCGCCCGCTACGCTCGCTCAGGAAGGAAAAAAGTACATCAAATTATGCGAAGCGAACAGATGTCCACGATTGAGCTTAGTGTTTTCAAGGATCGTAATTGCAAACCGGCGACTTGATAATGCCAAGAGTCCCGCCGCAATGCTTCAGGAAAAAACAGCTCCGACGTCAGCTTGGATGCCATATATACGCTTCGCGTCGCGGATGTCGTACGTACGTACATACACCCCAGGTAAGGTACTACTGTCTGTACTTATTTTCTTATTTCGATATGCTCTATGTCTGTACTGTATGTACGAAGAAAGCGAAATCACAGCACGGCACAGCAGCAAAAACAATGAAAAGGAAACCGAAAACTCGGAAAGGGAAAAAAATCCCCGTTCCCTCTCGTGTAATATTTTTCTGCCTGATTGGAACACCTTACACCCGCAGCCCGGTCGAAAAGAAGAAAGGAAACAAATCGCACAGAAGAGCTTCTCTCTCAGCCTCGTACGCCGCCCGCTCCTCTCGCGACCACCTCGCTACCGATTCGGTCCGGGTAAAGCTTATATCACCCTCTGCCACAATCAGCCCCGTCGCGCGCCCCGCGTGAAGCCCGGTGCTCACCGTGGCCGTCGTTTGCCAGCTCGATAACGTTGGTGTTCAAACTGCACACCTCCCTCTTTCAACTTCAGCGTGGTTACAAAAATAAGCACCGCTTGAATATTATCTTGCCCTCCCGAACGACCTTTATAAACTCATACATACTCTATCAACAATCATAAATCGAAGCCAAACAAAGCCCGTTCATGCATCCCTCGTGTCTCGAGGCACACGCGACGCCTAGGCACGAAAGCAGCGACCGCGCTCCTTGCAACCCCCTCTCTACCCGCCAGCACCCGCTGGCACCCGCGACGGTGCCGGGCCCTCCCGCGATGCCGTGCTCGGAGAACACGCACGCACACGAAACGAAAGAAGAGAAAATGAAGAAATGACCGAGAAAACAAAGAACTGCTGGAAAGGTCCGGCAAGTAATGAAAGGAGGCGGTTTGGAAGTGGGAGCTCTGAGAGGCCAGGGATGCACCAACCGAGCACGCTCAGGGGTTGTGATCTAAGTATGTAGTTCTATTGTAGTCGCCGCCACGTACGGTGGTGCTCTTGCGACAAAAGGTGCGGGCATGTACTTTACCTGGTTTAACCAAGCGACGGTTTCCTTGACCCGTTGGCGAAGACAATCGCGAGCATGTACAGTATTAGCGACTACTGCAACACAACGATCTAGATGGTTTAATATATCAGGCACTGAACTTCCTGTATCCGCATCGAGTATCGCACACGTTTGTTATCTTCGCTTCACTCCATCATTACACAAATAAATACCGAAGTGTCTTGTCTTTCGTGACTTGAAGTTCCCAGTGTAAATGCGATTAAACTGACAACATTGTTTTTGGGTGATTTAAGGAAGTTACGGTGTACCTGGTACCAGGTATCGTTCTGGAGAAGCAGTGTCTCTCATACCACGGAACGCGTCCATCGGGACTCGGGCAACATAAACCTCAACCTTGGCAGCAATTGTGCATTCAATATATATATATACTTCGTATGTATTTAAGGGAGCTATTATACGGTCCTGTGATGCCTTACTACACCAAGTACACACCGTCTTGGCCGTAACGCTATGTCACGGCTAACCAAACTACCATATCGACGACAATGCTGTTCATACCCCCTGCGCTCGCACCTGACACGACAATACGTCGGGGTAGCCTACCCCCTCTCTCTCCCTCCCTCTGTAGTTGGCCTGTCTAAGCTTATGTTGCCGGCTGTGACAACTTTACCCTCCCCCCTCAGTCACGCCTGATCGGCGAAAACCCGACGTGCTCCGTCCCGGCATTGTAGAGATGCGAAGGTCTATGTTATGGCCATACAACTACGGCCATACATGATCTCAGTACTACACCCCTGTCACGCAAACGCCATTCAATGAGTGTAGCACCCCGCAAAACGTGGTCAACCTCGACAAAAGGCTAAGGTTTTTGGTTGAAACGGCAATGTCTTGAGACTGAACTGGTGAGCGGTGGACTACAGGACGCCCGCTCGTAGTCGAAAGTAAAAAATCTGGCTTGTCGGGCGAGAATCCCAAGAAAACAAAACTATCTACGTTGAAAAACGACAACGAAATTCCTGAAATAAAAAAACGCCTCTTGACAAAACAATGCGTAAAGGAACGACACTTTTCGTTACCACTTCGAGACGGCCAGCCGGAGACTTGATTCCACAACGGCAGGATCCAGCAACGTTTACTGTAATCACCTAATTGTTCGCGTACTTCCAGAATGGAGGGCACCGTTCTCGATGTACACCATAAAACCGATGCTGAGTTTTTAATAGCAGTCAGCAGAACACCAAACCTTTTAATAGTAGTGTCAAACTAAGTGCGATGACTGGCACCTACATGACAACGAGCCCAAGGCAATATATACTAACGGCTGGATTACTATTGTCTATGTGTTAAAAAAACAAGATCAGGCAAAGGCGGCTACTTGTCTGAAGCCTCCACCACAGCTATGTGTCAGGAACTGGTACTGCATGATAAGGTAAAGGTTAAGGATGCCGAATGCTCATCGGGTTCCTCGCATAAATAAAAAATTCTACACGCCTGGTCGCCTGAAACCCGACCTTTGCCAACAATCGTACGCGTCGCCCGATGAAGAATCCTTAGATATCGGCTACGAGTATCGCGAGATACAACTTATCGCACACTTAGGACACGTCACGATCTACATAATTAGGTAATCGGTATCATAACCTGCTGTTATGAACCTTTGCTCAGGAATTGTACCGTACAGATCCAACCCAGGAAGCATACCCTGTAGATCATGCAGGGTACGCAGGTGTTACCCGAGAACATGAGCCTCCTATAGGTCATACAGATCATACATATCAGGGATGTATCTACTTGCCCTGAAATACCTAGATCATCAAGACTACTGGGAATCGATTACAGTATCTGCCCGAGGCGTCAACTAGTGGGAATCGAACTCAAACGGGACACAGAACGTGTTGGGTGCTGATAGGTTAAGAGCCCCGTCGAGACGAATGATGCTACGGCACAGGAGTGCAGAGCAATGGCACGGTAGGGGAGGTCCCATAATATGTTCTGGACTACCCTCACACTATGATTATGGGCTCCTTATCGCAACCCGAAACACGACTCCGAATAAGCCTGTTCGCGCGCCCCGATCAATTTTTCTACGCGATACAGCAGTCCTAGACATAACCGTTCATACAACCGGAAATATCATACTTAACCGGAATACCACTAACAAGAAATTCTCCCCTTGAGGAGCCCAACCGGTCGGAACAATTCGGGCTGAGGACAGGGGTAACCCACACCACCGTGGGATGAGCTTGCACCTGCTACCAGGCAGTTTACTAGGCTCTCCAGTTCAGGAGCTCTCTACGCCCCCCAAACAGTGACAAAAAACAAACCAAGAAGGTGGTTTATCCTGCGACCCACAGCAGTATGCGTACAACAAGTATTTGTAAGGCTCCTCACTTGCGGAGCTCTCCACCTAGCCCAAACGACTGACGAACACAAAATTAAGATGAACAATCCCATGACATATTATATCTGTATATGCGCAGAACGAGTTCGGCTGGAGAAACATCAATGGGATAACAACGACACTAGGTGGTCCCCTAGCTTATAGGAACGCCGTCCAGTCAGTAGTCGTTTGACTACAGTATGCGTCCGAGCCCCGTCACGTGCAGAAACGATTGGGCCCAAACGTACCCCGTCTGCCGTGGATCTACCTTGACGGTATCTTGACGATACCTTGACGGTACCTTGACGGTACCTTGACGGTACCTTGACGGTACCTTGACGGTACCTTGACGGTACCTTGACGGTACCTTGACGGTACCTTGACGGTACCTTGGCGGTACCTTGACGGCGCCTCGGCAACACCTTGACGGTAGCGTGGCGGTACCTTGCCGGTTCTTTGGCCCGTCGAAACAATACCGTCAAGAGACAAGTTTGATCCAAAGGGAGAATGATCATGCCGCACCGCGGTCACCTCGTGTGATTAAGCGTGTACCACAAATAATCTAAGCTACAGCGGGGCACATACACCAACAACTCCCGAGCGAAAATATCCGACACACGGGGCGGAAGGTGAGTGCTGGATCTAGCGTCCGTCCTCGTTGTCGCAGGTTTCCACGAGGTTGAACCGGATGTTCCCCCCTGGGCGGCGCATTTCGTTGTCGTAGTGGGTGCGTAGGTCGTTGTTTTCACACGCCACCAGCCCTTGGGTAGAGTACGTGGTGCAGTCCGCTCGACTCACGATAGGCATCGTCTCGATGCAATCGCACATGTGTGCGCCCTTGACGCTGCAATGTCGGGGGAGGGTGGTGGGCGCGTTGGGTACATACGGCACACGAGACATGTCATAAATTATAATAAGTGTGTTATGCTACTTCGTATGCGCGCTCGATGCATGGTCATCTCCTACTCCCTGCGGCACTCAGTATGTTCATAAAGAAGATGCGTCATGCGGTGCGGGTTGGACGACTGCCTTCTATACATACTACTAACTTAGTGTAAGGTACTTGGTGTGTTAAAAACCGAAATGTCCTGTAATATGCGCGTGCGATGCCTGTCTCCTACCAGGTATGAAACTACGGCACTCGGGTTGTTAGAAAACATAATCAAACGTTATGCTAAATATGTGCGTCAGACGCTCGGCTTGCCTCGTTCTTAAAGCAGAGAGAGGTCGAAACTTAAGCAGACCAAGAAGACGAGGCGAAGGGCCTACAGGAGGCGAAACCAAACGCCCGTCAATACCCCTCAAGTGAAATTCAGGTGCAAACAGGTGGCGAAACATTGCTGACAGGTATAACCTTCCTTTTTCTGCTCGCAGTACATTGTTTAGTAGTGCAGTAGCAGCATCCCAGACCTCAACCTTGTAATATCACAGTAAACAACACGGCTTCGCACATATAAAACGATGGCCACGGGGACACTGTAGGTGGTGGTCAAGAATAAAAATCCGATTCGAGGAAACAGGTTGGGTTGGACCACGGGGCGAGGCTCAAGGGATGAAAAGCTTCATACTTCAAACTGACCGGTAGATCTGCACCTGGTACCGGTACAGCAGACAGCCCGTGTTAAAGGACCCGCGATAAAGGGTTAGAACGGTATATCTACGCACCGTTTTTCCCCATCATAGAGGAGAGGTAAAGGGGGTTAAATCTGATAAGGGACGCTGATACAAAATGGAAACGTGAACTCCGAACGCACTACTGTAGGATCCCTTGAAGGCATCTATCTACGTTGTGGTTTTTGGACTTAGCACTCACTGTCCGAAGTACCCCCTCTCGTCCCTGTGGTCGTAGTTCCGGACGAATTTGTAGAGCGGTTTGATGAACGACTCGAAGTTAGCGCCCTCGGCCCACACGAACCCGTGACAATGAACCTCGCCCTCGGTGTCACCCGGAAACTCGCGAGAGTCGCCAATCTCGGGCGAGTCGAGCACCCGACAGACGTCGGTGTTGTCCTCCATGCCGTTGCCGTCGTTCTCCGTCCAGCAGCACATGTATGTGTTGTATGCGCAGGTGTCTAGGCTGTCCATGGAGGCAGTCACGCTCGACAGGACGCCGCAGATAGCCACGATAAAGGACAACACTTGGGTGATCTTCATAGTGGCGAAGGAGCCGTCTCGTGCAGTATGCTACCTGCTCGACGGCACGCGACGGAGTGGACATGGAACGTTGCAAGAGGTTATCAAGTGTACTGCAGCTGTGGTTATGCGACGGGGTGACACGGCGCGTTCTATGATAGAGGTAGCACGTTTCCGCCAAAACATTTTCTGAATGACGGGGCTCCTTAACCCAAGCTCGTCGTAATGCCAATCTCGTTTCGAAGAATGATCATTGTGTATACTTGGGTCATGGAATTTGTCATCGGGGTGTAATTTGATTTTCGCTGAAGTCCTTTTTCGGGTGAGGTGTGGAGGGCCTCAGAAAATAAAGGGTGAACCTCTATCGTCGAACGCCTCACACATGCTGTGTGTTCGTTTCTGTTCTTCTTATTGATTTTCTTCTTTCGGGGAGTGCCTGTGATATTTATGAGTGACCAAAGTCGAAGCTCATGTTGCCAGCACATTGGAGGACGGCAAATACAATACGAGGTACAGTACTGACCGCACTACTTAAATAGCTAATAAAGTACGAAAATGAGAGGTGCCAACAAAGTGGTATCGCCGGTAGTTCGTTTGTTCTACGTTTGTGAATCAGGGTTTTCGAGGCGGTGGCGGGGGGCGGGGGGGCGGGGGGCGGCATAAACATCGCTATTTCCGTTGTTTCTGACGCCGTTCTCCTATCAAAACCGCCGCTATAAACTATAAACACACCCATGGCCGCAAGAGATATCCATATCAACTATACGGCATTCTGGAAGGAAATATTCCACAGAAAAGAAGCACGAACGACCTGGAAAGATAGGGAGAAACTCGCAAACCAAGACACACCATGTAAACCACCAAGCAGCACGCATTTTACGATGGTAAATTCGTGTGAACATAGCACTGAAAAACAATGCATATTTATTTACTGTTCACCATGTCGCGATCAACATCGTAGGGCGTTACAGTAGCTATATCAACAATGAATGTCAGGTATTATAACCCATGTCATCCGACAGTGAGCACGATGATCGTCAATCACTCAGCGTGTAACAAGGAATATTGTGTCTGGTATACCCTTTTTTTGTGATTTGGAAGTGTACCGAATGTAAGGAGGTACGATGCCGAACTGATAGCGTGTGTGTAGAGCAATGCATGCCTGACTCGACCTGAGCCAGCGACCTTCTGTAGGACATATTTCTAAGCAGGGTCGTTGTTTGCCTTCAACCCCTCTCGCTTCCGCACGGTACCGTTCACTCCGCTCGACGATTGACTTGATCCCCACCCAACATCGCCGATAACATCGTGCTCTTCCTCCGCTGCAGTTGAGGCCCACTACCAAGAAACGCCAGTTTGACGTTAAGCCTCAACGCCTTATTTTGTAGGCGCACTCCACCTAGATTCCTCAAAGAAACGTTTCCTATTTATCTGGGATCGCTTCGACGTTTTTGCGTTTCTTAAATGGGGCGTTTTCTAGTGTGTCGGGACGCGTTCTACGATAGAGGTATTATGGCATTTCCGCTCAAATGTTTTCCGAACGACGGATGGGTCTCCTTATTAACCCGAAATCGTCGCAATGCCAATCTTCGTTAAAAAAAATGGTGGTTTTGTATACTTGCGCCATGGGATTATTCATCGGGACACCATTTTATTTTCTTGCTGGAGTCGGTTCTCCGGTGAGGTGTGGAGTTCCTTAAGCATGGAGCCTCAGAAAAAATAGAGTGCACCTCTAGTAGTGTAGAACGCCTCCAGGGCTCTTGTCAACCACAGTTTAGTATCCCCGTCAGCTCTCAAAGACGAGATTCGTTGGGTGTTCCGTGCCCAGTGAGAATTATGTTGTTTGTGCGTGTCACACCGATGTACTATAATAATACTGGTATGTAGTATTTGTTGTAGAAAACGGATACCTGGTATATATATACCTGGTACATATTTATTGATTTCGCTGGGAACGTCCAACAACGTCGTCAGGCCATCGAGCGAAGCCCTGAAATGCGCCACCGCGCGTGGAGGAGGTGCCGGATCCTCGATGGGGTTGCGATCACGCGGGGCGTCGGCGGGCTGTGTCACCCCTAGAACATGAACAGAGTCCCCACCAATTGGATTCGTAGGCTGGGGATTTTGGGGGTAGGGCGCTGGAAATCGGTTGAAAGAGCTTTGATCAAAAGCCAAAAAGGAAAAGAAAAGCAACCCAGCCAGAAGAACTTCAATACTGCGTGATGAAGTTGTACAGCACAGCACAGTACAGCAGTACAGCAGTAGTACTAAAAAGTACTGGTAGTACTGTTTCAATGGTACGAAATGTAAACCTACTATAGATATCGTAGATCAACGATGGTAACTGTGGGAACAGCTGTAGTCACAGCAGTACCACCAATACTACAGTGTTCTCGTTGCTCAGTTTAGGAACCCCGTCAGCCAGCAGAATTCTGAAGCTGTTTGCCCGAAAATATAAATAGCACAGCAATACCCACGCGTCAACTGGTTGTATACTGTAGCATGACTATCAAGCAAGGCGGTGGGTGGACGGTTTTTGCCGTCGTCGCGTAGGTCGATTTGCGGCATGCTACTACTGTAGTAGTACTGCCTGGCGTACCGGGGCTTGCCTACTGGAGAGCAATCACGAGCGTGTTCTAGGAAATACGCAACTCTGTGTACCTCTCTGCTGGTCGTGTGGGTTCACAGTAGTAGTAGTAGAGGTAGGTGCAATCTACTATTATTACGGGGGACCATATTAAATAGGACCTACGGCAGATAGATACAAAAAACTATATATTCGCGTTTTTTACTAACAATATTTGGTCCTATTCACTATGGTCCCCCGTAATAGTAGACTATCCACCACTTGTTGTGCGCCATACCCAACACAGGTACAACAAAAAACTGAGCTCTCGCATAAAATATGGAAGTAGAGACTCGCCAAAGCATGCAACGGGTTAATTGGTTAGGAGTAGCATATTTTATTCACACTGCACCAACATTTATCTACCTACGGCAAAAACGAGTCAGCAATTAACTGCTGCTGCTGTATAACAGCAGTAACTAACTGTAGTAGCTGGGCAACTTGTTTTGTAATGCTCCCGCTCGTTACGCGTGCTCTGCCTGACAACAAGCGCGACAATTATAGCGCCGCCCCCACCCTTCTGTGCTGGAAATCTTCGAATTATTGCAGTATACTTACTTACTGTGGTGGACGACGCCTCAATAAAATTAGCAGCGAAGGAAGGCGTTGACTGCTACAAAAGTTATGCGGGTAGGTGGTCTTGATGTGCCTTTGTTGGTGCGTCCGTCCGTGGGATGTGCAGCAAAGGAGGGAGGCGTGGGGGGGGAGTTGTTGTTATGTGTGTATGAGGTGGATGGTAGATGATGGGATATTGTAGGTATGCCTCTCACACCCAGGGTCGCGTGCCAGATGAGGCTTTCTGCAATGAATGTAGGAACTCTATCTCGTCCGCAGAATCACCATCCATCCGTTCGTTGAAGGGTCTCGACAACATTGAATCTCTGATGTATTCTGGCCTTATTTTCAGCACCCTCTCAGCTAACCACACACAAGATAAATACCTGCGGGTACAGACATACCGGTACAGTTTACCTCTCACAGCATGTAGAACACATATCTGGTGCAGTATTAATAGTGTGTGCTGCCATAAACTGTTCTGGCACCAGATATTAATAGTATTATAGTCATGTAATCATACAGACACAGGAAGATCGTTGAGAACAGTTTTACGTACTTATCATTTGCCCTACTACGGGCAAGTATACACAAGATAGATGTAATACCAGGTGCAAGGTGCGAGAGGAGCGGAACATGTTCGACATCAAACGAAGGGTAGTAGCTGTAGGACCACAACCGTTCAATGTCCTCGAAAAGAGAGAGGAAGTGGCGCCTGCGCCATGTGGGATTAGTGAGATACTACTAGCTGTGGGCAGGCAAGGTGTGACACGGGACAGACACTAAACATCTAATTTTCAGGTTTTAAGTGTTCTACAGGTTAGGTGTGTGTGTGATTGGCAAATTTGAAATCAAACACCCACACACAGATGTAGGTGTGAGATAGACCTTTTACTGCATGCAGCATAGCATCTACAGCAGTATACTGTAGTATGGGCTACGTATGGCAACAACAACCTTTTTTTGTAATCTCACATACCTGGTACGATTTATACCACATTAAGTGCTACTATTAACACTACATACAGCTGTTGTTGTAGCATCGCAACCCATACCAGGTATGATAGATAGCGTGCCTCGTTTCCGGTACTACAGGTACACACTACAAATAACAGTACTGGTACGTAAGATGCCTGTGGTGATGTCTACCTGGTATATATTTCTTTTGCCTACAGCATCCACAACAGTATTACTCTTATGTACTCTATGTAAGAACTCGAAAATTGGGAGCGTCCCGTCCATCCTACTGACCAATAATTGATTGAGAAGGGCATCACCAGTGCTCGAAACCATTTACCAGGTAAGAGTATGTGTGCTCTTCAGATGAAACAAACCGTTCTTTCCATCCATCGACATGCAGCACGCCCCCGCATTGCCCGTGCTCAGATTCTTCAGCCGCTACAGCTGAGAGATATCAGCGTTGTGGTCACAAACTCAGCCCCCCCAGCACGGTATAGCAGGGTAGCAGGGTAGAGTTGTAGAGTTCATCACGTGCTCGACACGATGGTTGACGCAGTCTGTATCACAGCCAATTTTCCGATTGGAGAATTACAATTCCGATCAGACTGATAATCGGGGTTTACAGTTTATTTTTTTTATTTTTTCAATATACCTATTTCCCTCAAAAAAGCCAAACTTCACTAACTTAGTACCACTCACAGTGTTACATTTTACCTGGTACTATAATATTAAATATTACCAGGGTAGTCATTTATTTGTGACAGGCGTTGATCACACCAACAAAAATACCAGTCAGCGTTATTAATTACCGATTATTCGCAAACTGATTGGTTGTTTGAAAGTCTCGCGACATCGATGATCCAAGAAATCGGTACCAGGTACCTGGTATATATTATGTGTGTGTGCTCATCGATATGTATGTGTGTGTGTGTTCTTCACATGACACCGTTTTTTCTACCCGTCGACATCCCGCACAACCAGTGTCCGCGCCGATCATTCAATCCAAGAGAGGTACCAATTATGTGATCACAAAAAATACGCCAGAGAGATACTACAGTACGTTATCACGTACCAGGTACTGGTATGTATTAATAGTAAGTACAGCCAGTAGACCCAACAATGCAATTTCATGTCATCATGTCATCATACTGGCAACGTAGTATCTCTGTGGCGTAGCTTTGTGACCACAGAACTTGTATCTCTTCTAGGATTGAAGAATCGGCACGGACACTGGTTGTGCTGGATGTCGACGGGTAGAAAGAACGGTTTAATGTGAAGAACACACACACACACACACACTGGGTATAACAGGCATGATATACACATTCTATGAAATAGAGAAACGAAAGAAAACAAAGAACAAAAAAAACGAAGAAACAAATCGAAACAGAAAGACTAAAAGAAAAAGAGAAAACAAAAAGAAAAATCTGTCGTGCCCCCCCCGCAGGGGGTGTGGCAGACACTCGAAAAGAACGAGCTAAATAACAAAACAAAAAAAACACCACTGATAAACAGAAGAATACTATCCACAAGAACCAAGGGAAAATAACAGGCAAAACCGAAGCACAAAGCACCCTCCAGGTAGCCGCAGCAGGTTGTGGTACGAGTACCGCAGCATAGCCAGGTTCCTCCTGCTAGTCCGCCTGGTACCTTACTACCCTATCTGCAGTCTCCGTCTTGCGTTCGACAACTATGCCCCTCCCCTCCGCGTCAGACAATACGAAACAAATCGAAACAGAAAGACTAAAATAAAAAGAGAAAACAAAAAGAAAAATCTGTCGTGCCCCCCCCGCAGGGGGTGTGGCAGACACTCGAAAAGAACGAGCTAAATAACAAAACAAAAAAAACACCACTGATAAACAGAAGAATACTATCCACAAGAACCAAGGGAAAATAACAGGCAAAACCGAAGCACAAAGCACCCTCCAGGTAGCCGCAGCAGGTTGTGGTACGAGTACCGCAGCATAGCCAGGTTCCTCCTGCTAGTCCGCCTGGTACCTTACTACCCTATCTGCAATCTCCGTCTTGCGTTCGACAACTATGCCCCTCCCCTCCGCGTCAGACAATACGGCACAAGCAAAGCGGGCTCATCATTCACCCACGCCACACAACTCATGTTATTCACAAGGCTTAATAATGTAAGGAAGGAAGAGGAACAAAGCAAAAAAAGACAGAGGATCGAGCGCAAGAAATAAAGAAAAAAGACAAGGAAGACTGCGTTCGAACCAGCTGCACGGGTAGCATAGATAGGTATGTTCTACTTCCTAGTCGGTCACCCGGCTACCCTGTCTGCCATCTCCTTCCTACTTTCGTCCACCGCAGTTTCCCTTCCACTCCTCCTGTTCCCCCCCCTCCCCGCCTTCCCTTGGTCGGGTTTCCTTCCACTCCCCCTGTTGCCCCCCCTCCCCCCATCCCCTTGGACACCACCCACGATGGCTGCGCGGCGCTGCTTGCTCAGCTCAGCCTCACCCTCGTACCACCTCACCATAAACTATTCGGCTGCTTCGAGGACCCCAAAGGTGGCACTTGCTCGCCCTTCTGCTGCAGTGGGCCACAGCGCGGTTTCAACTCCAAACACCTAAGGGGCAAGTTCTGTTTACCCTTCGGTGGCTCGGAACTCCCTCAGGCCTTCGACTATGCATTTATGCCAAGTCTTAAACTGTCGGTCAGGTCTCGGGGTCTCCCCACCTGCCATCGTCCCGAACATTACTAGACTGGGTGATCGCTGCTTGCTTTGCCGTGCCACGGCCCCTGCAAAGAAGAGTCGCCGTTTACGGATGGCCGTTTCGATGCTCTCGGAACGTGTCATCTTGAGGACCTTTGCGTGCGAGAAGGTGGTGTGGTCAGTACGAAGTCGGCTCTGGAGGCCGATGACTCGCAACAGGACTTGGTGGTGAGCCGTTCGAAGCTTGGCAAAGTGTTCCGCTCCGAGGGCCCACGTCACACATCCGAGCAGCAGGGTCTCAATCACCTCGGCCTTCAGCATTCGGACTTAGGGCTAAGGGGGGCGGTCGTCCTACCATACAACTCAGGGCCGAAACGTGTGAGGCATGCCCGCATGAGACGGATCCGTCGGTCGATTTCGAGCGAGAGCTCATCGTTTCCGTGGATAATGCCGCCAGTTATAAGAACTGGTATGTATATACCTCTGGCCTGCTGCTTCGACGACGAGCGGTGGTGCGAGGGTTATCTGGTCTGGTGTTCGCAGAAGCATAGTCTCCGTCTTCTCTGCCGATTCCGTGCGGTTTGCTTCTTCGAAGACAGTCACGATGACTGTCATCATTTTTGCGAGCCCTTCAACCGGCTCCGAAACAATTCCTGCGTCATCGGCGGACAACATGCCCCATACAGCCCTTCGCACGCACGCCAACAGCTCCTGCTCCGACTACTCCAGCATCACCGAGTTGGACCAACTCCCTTGCGATGGCTTCATCTTGGTACGACGTGTAACGCAGCAGCGACAAACACTTTGAACAGTAACGGTGATAGCACGCAGCCTTACATACAAATACACCAGTATACATACGTACATGGGCGGAGGCGCCTCCCATCGGAATGTCAATATCCGTATATCCTAGATTTTACGAGAAAGGCACATTTTGATTTCGTTTCGACGAATCGATACCCCCACCATATACCAATATAAACATAGAACTACATACTTAGATCACAACCCCTGAGCGTGCCCGGTTGGTGCATCCCTGGCCTCTCAGAGCTCCCACTTCCAAACCGCCTCCTTTCATTACGTGCCGGACCTTTCCAGCAGTTCTTTGTTTTCTCGGCCATTTCTTCCTTTTTTCGCCTTTCGTTTCGTGTGCGTGCGTGTTCTCCGAGCGCGGCATCGCGGGAGGACCCGGCACCGTCGCGGGTGTCAGCGGGTGCTGGCGGGTAGAGAGGGGGTTGCAAGGAGCGCGGTCGCCGCTTTCGTGCCTAGGTGTCGCGTGTGCCTCGAGACACGAGGGATGCATGAACGGGCTTTGTCTGGCTTCGATTTACGATTGTTGATAGAGTATGTACGAGTTTATAAAGGTCGTTCAGGAGGGCAAGATACTATTCAAGCGGTGCTTATTTTTGCGACCACGCTGAAGTTGAAAGAAGGAGGTGTGCAGTTTGAACACCAACGTTATCGAGCTGGCGAACGACGGCCACGGTGAGCACCGGACTTCACGCGGGGCGGGCGACAGGGCTGATTGTGGCAGAGAGTGATATAAGCTTTACCCGGACCGAATCGGTAGCGAGGTGGTCGCGAGAGGGGCGAGCGGCGTACGAGGCTGAGAGAGAAGCTCTTCTGTGCGATTTGTTTCTTTTCTTCTTTTCGACCGGGTGCAAGGTGCTCCAATCAGGCAGCTTTTCATTACTACTTGCCGGACCTTTCCAGCAGTTCTTGGTTTTCTCTATTTCTCTTGGCACGTCCTTTCTTCCTTTTTTCGCCTTTCGTTTCGTGTGCGTGCGTGTACTCCGAGCACGGCACGGCGGGAGAGCCCGGCGCCGTCGCGGGTGTCAGCGGGTGCTGGCGGGTAGAGGGGGGCTGCAAGGAGTGCGGTCGCCGTTTTCGTGTCTAGGCGTCGTGTGTGCCTCGAAACACGAGGGATGCATGAACGGGCTTTGCCTGGCTTCGATTTATGATTGTTGATAGAGTATGTACGATTTTATAAAGGTCGTTCAGGAGGGCAAGATACTATTCAAGCGGTGCTTATTTTTGCGACCACGCTGAAGTTGAAAGAAGGAGGTGTGCAGTTTGAACACCAACGTTATCGAGCTGGCGAACGACGGCCACGGTGAGCACCGGGCTTCACGCGAGGCGGGCGACGGGGCTAATTGTGGCAGAGAGTGATAAAAGCTTTACCCGGACCGGTAGCGAGGTGGTCGCGAGAGGGGCGGGCGGCGTACGAGGCTGAGAGAGAAGCTCTTCTGTGCGGTTTTTTCCTTTTCTTCTTTTCGACCGGGTGCAAGGTGTTTCAATCAGGCAGAAAATTATTCCACGAGAGGGGACGGGGATTTTTTTCCCTTTCCGAATTTTCGGTTTCATTTTCATTGTTTTTGCTGCTGTGCCGTGTTGTGCTTTCGCCTTCTTCCTACATACGAGTACAGACACAAGAGTATATCGAAAGAAGGAAATAAGTACAGACAGCAGTATCCTACCTGGGGTATGTACGTACGTACGACATCCGCGACGCGAAGCGCATATATATGTGGCATTCGAGCTGGCGTCGGAGCTGTTTTTTCCCGAAGCATGGCGGCGGAACTCTTGGCATTATCAAGTCGCCGGTTTGCGATTACGACCTAAACTCAATCGTGGACCTCTGTCACTTTGCATAATTTGATGTACTTTTTTCTTTCCAGAGCGAGCGTAGCGGGCGGCGTAGGCCGCCCGCGGAGCGAAGCGCCTTGTAGAACTACATACTTAGATCACAACCCCTGAGCGTGCTCGGTTGGTGCATCCCTGGCCTCTCAGAGCTCCCACTTCCAAACCGCCTCCTTTCATTACTTGCCGGACCTTTCCAGCAGTTCTTTGTGTTCTCGGTCCTTCCTTCCTTTTCTCTTCTTTCGTTTCGTGTGCGTGCTCTCCGAGCACGGCATCGCGGGAGGACCCGGCACCGTCGCGCGTGCCAGCGGGTGCTGGCGGGTAGAGAGAGGGTTGCAAGGAGCGCGGTCGCTGCTTTCGTGCCTAGGCGTCGCGTGTGCCTCGAGACACGAGGGATGCATGAACGGGCTTTGTATGGCTTCGATTTATGATTGCTGATAGAGTGTGTACGAGTTTGTAAAGGTCGTTCGGGAGGGCAAGATAATATTCAAACGGTGCTTATTTTTGCGACCACGCTGAAGTTGAAAGAGGGAGGTGTGCAGTTTGAACACCAACGTTATCGAGCTGGCGAACGACGGCCACGGTGAGCACCGGGCTTCACGCGGGGCGGGCGACGGGGCTGATTGTGGCAGAGAGTGATATAAGCTTTACCCGGACCGAATCGGTAGCGAGGTGGTCGCGAGAGGGGTGGGCGGCGTACGAGGCTGAGAGAGAGGCTCTTCTGTGCGATTTTTCTTTTCTTCTTTTCGACCGGGTGTAAGGTGTTCCAATCAGGCAGAAAAATATTACACGAGAGGGGACGGGGATTTTTTTTCCTTTCCGAGTTTTCGGTTTCATTTTCTTTGTTTTCGCTGTTGTCCCGTGCTGTGCTTTCGCTTTCTTCGTACATACAGTACAGACATAGAGCATATCGAAAGAAGAAAATAAGTGCAGACAGTAATACCCTACCTAGGGTGTATGCACGTACGTACGACATCCGCGACGCGAAGCGTATATGTGGCATCCAAGCTGACGTCGGAGCTGTTTGTTCCTGAAGCATGGCGGCGGGGCTCTTGGCATTATCAAGTCGCCGGTTTGCAATTACGATCCTTGAAAACACTAAACTCAATCGTGGACCTCTGTTCGCTTCGCATAATTTGATGTACTTTTTTCCTTCCTGCGCGAGCGTAGCGGGCGGCGTAGGCCGCCCGCGGAGCGAAGCGCCTTGTATTATCATACAAATGTAGCGAACTTCGGAAGTGTGTGTGCTCTTGACATCAAACCGTTCTTCCTACCCGTCGACATCTAGCACGACCAGTGTCCGTGCAGATTCTTCAATCCTAGAGATACCTCGTACAAGTCATGTGGTTACCAAACGACGCCACAGATATTGTACTGCATGCATTGTTATGCCCAATAAGCAGAGTAGACGATGAAATGTCACGTCATCGTACTGGGTACGAGAGGCACGACATAATACACATTCTATGATGGAGAGAACACGAACCAGACAAACAAAAAACAGGATGAAGGTAAGCAATGCATAGTATTAATATAATCAAGTCGTTAGTTCATTAACCTCACCCTAACCCGTACATAGGGTTAGGCAGCAAGCACAACAAACAGCATGAATGAATGGATGGGTGGGTGGGTGAGTGGGTGGGTGGATGGGTCCCGAATATAACTTGGAGCCTTGCCGCATTCCGAACTATATCGTCTAATAATGTTTACTCTCTAGTCATTCATCTTCATCGACCACCGCCCTTCCCTTTCCCCCCAGGGGCCGGAAATAAGGAAATATGATAAAGGGCTACAAAAAACAGTCGGGCAGACACAAAACCAAAATCCTGTGACACCTGGCAGTCGACGAAAAAGCGTATAATATGAACAGCCCCCCCACCCACACTGGTGGGGTGGACACCCCGCCTTTCGACATCATGACACATATATATTATAGAAGCAACACGGAGGGGGGCAAATACAGGGAGGCGTTTTCTAAACACCTACCTTAAGAGGCGTCAAAGACCCCGCAGCAAGGTGTCGGTGTGTCTACTACTAACGTTCTGTGGACTCTGGCTTCATTCATCATGCATGTATGTCCCAAAACGTATTGTGTGTGCATAGAGGGTGTCTCGGTTGGATTGGCTTACGTTCTGTGGACTGAGCGGGATGTTTACTCCTTTCAGTAGTGCTGCACTGAACATACACACCTGTTCCACACTAATTCCAAGTAATTTTTGCCCGAACTGGGAGTGCAGTGTTGGGGGAGTGAACATTCCAGAAGACGCATTTATTTTACGATAAGGATCTAGCTTTTTTTCCCGATACCCCACCCAATATCGTTTGGACACCACTCATTTTTCGGGTTTATTTCGTTTGGTTATCACGTTAATCGTTGTATACCTAGAGCACATATTTGCCTTCAATTTGGCGTCAAAGTCAGGTTGTTGCGTGGCGTACGAGTATTAGAGGTCTCCTCGAGTGGCGGGCCCCAGAAGGCGAAAGTAGGTGCACCCTTACTAACCTATTCATGCCATCTATGTATGTATGTGTCAAACGGCCTTTAGAACGCCTGTCTTTCATCCACCTCCTTCTATCAGAACGTCCAAGGGGGGGGAGGGGGGGTTCCAGGTCACCGGCGCGCTACAGTAAGCACTACGCACATGCCCGGTATAAATACTGGCCAAACCCAAACGTTGCTTCACGGTCTGCCGTCTTCTTATATTATCGGTATCGCACTGTGCCGTCTGTCTCTTTTGGAAACCCCTACCTCTCCCATAGCCATCATAGCCTCGATACCGTGTAGGGGGTAACGCCGATTTTTTCGGGCCGCCTCACTCGAGGATTTCCACTCTAAAAGAAAGTCAATACTGCCCTTCGAAAGAATATGTCGACTTAACCCGACGGAACATATCACAATCTCTTATCATTTATTTATAGACGCTAACGAAAGTTGTTGTGCAATACAAATCGGATTCCAGTTCAGTTGGTCAGAAGCAGTTCGGCAAAATAACTGACACCACCCCTGTCGTAGCACCCTGGCCGTAAATATAAGGACCGAGCTTGGTATTCATACTTACTTCTAAACGAATCTTATATTCTCGCCCAGAATGGTAGGGTATGGGGGTGCAACAACAGTTAGTTTAGTTTTGGGCCCAGATGTTTCTGACCCATGGAATTCCTCACCTGAATCCCGTTTTTTGTGCGTGTTCAAGCTTTTTTTTTCCGGGATTCGGGGTGTACGCACACCTAGCCTAGCTCGTGGGATCGTTCATCTCGGAACGGAGGTACATACACACACATGTTTCCTCGAAGACCTCGAAGACCTCGAAGACCTCGTAGACGGTCTGTTGGGTGACGTATATCCAGTGGTCCTTGTGGGAGGAGGAGGAGGAGCCTCGCACATGATCACATGATGACCATTATTAAGGCCATGCCACGATCAGGGTGGGTGGCGCCTTGCTCTCACAGCTCGACTCCCATGATGAGGAGCTCGGAGCTCAATATCGTTTACCCCAGGAGCGTGGCTTCGAAGAAGTTTGCTCGCGCACCGCGACCAGCATTATTTCGCCCCATTATAGTCCTAAACCAAGTATCAGTGTGTATTATGCTACCTACCTGGTGGTATGGTATTAACGATAAAAGTATCATAATATTACAAGCAGTAGAACAACAATGGTTGACACCTATCGGGTCTCCACCCGGTGGCCGCAGTCTGGACAACAGTACAATTGATAGTTGTTGCACAACCGAGTGGAAAATACTCCCCTGAATGTATCGAACGTGAATTGGAGGTGCAACCGATGTACCGTGGGATGAGTGAGACGCTTCATGGCCACAATAAGAACGTTAAGGCTACCCTTGCCATCGCGTTCGCGTGCCCTTGCCTTTTCACGCCATTCATTGGTTGATGCCGTGCAGGACTACGGGCAACGGCCGAAAAAAAAGGGTCAATACAGTAGCCCAGTATGATAAATGCATGTTGTGCGTGATGTTGAAGCCTGTGACTTTCGGCCTCCGCCCTAAGCCCCCTTTCCAGGAACCTTTCGGCTGCTTCGAGGACCCCGCTCAGCTGCTCGGAAGCCCCCTCAGTCCCCACACATGTATGTATGTGCGCCCAGCATCGCTGCACTATTATTACGGGGGACCATAGTAAATAGGACCTACGCTCAAAACAAAAAACCTATATATTTGCCTGTTTTTACTAACAATATTTGGTCCTATTTACTATGGTCCCCCGTAATACCACAGCACAACGATGTTACTATTATTATTACGGGGGGCCATAGTTAATAGGACCAAGTATTGTTAGTAGAAATGGTTAAATATGTTATTTTTTATGTATGCCACAGGTCATACTAACTATGGTCCCCCGTGATAGGAGTCTACAGCAGAATTCCCACCTGAAAACCAACATAAATACGTAACGGATGTATATACAATTTTCCGTGAATTCCTCCGAGGGCAGGAAGGACTCTGTCTGATCTAGAAGAACCCGGCACCAATCTTGCCTTGAATGGAATTATACCCGTTTGGCCTCTAGGATATTATGGACATCAAACGGAGATTACGTTTCCGGCCTTAAGATCGTCTATATACTAAGAACAACGTACCACTCTAGGCAGACGTGAAAAGGGCGGTTGACAAGAGGATCGAGAGGTAATTGTTCCAATTAATATCAAAGACACGGATTATTAGTCTAAATTGCCGCCGGAAGTGAACAAGAAAAGTGATCAGATGGAAAATACCTCGCACAGAAGTACTGTAGTACTATCAATAGATCTATCACTACTACTGGCTGTAGGCTGCAGTAACAGGTCGACTCCCCGCCTTTCCATTGGTGCAATAATATCGGTAAGAACTGATAGCAGACCGGCCCAGAAGCTTCCGCGCATAATGGCGGTGATAGCATCATCGATGGCATCGCCGATGATAGCATCTCACCACCATCGATAGTGGCAGCATCGCCACCGATAGCATCATCATCACCGAAACACGTCATCGACGACAGGCTCAACATCACGGATAGTAATAAAACGACTACTTACTGGCAGTTTACTGTAGCGGGCGGACCAGTATGCGATCTGCTCCACGTTTCGGCGTTCGTTGCCCACACGATATTAATGCTGTGGTGTAAGATGCCTGTAAGGTTGGTGGTGGGTGTCACAAACGTATTTAATTTGCTAAAGGTGTAAAGTCTTGGCGGAATATATATGCTGGCGAAGTGGCGAGGGTGGCGCCCTACAGGCAGTCGTGGCGGCTTACTATATTATTGCTGAAGAAGGGGAGCGGTTTGCTTGGTCAGTAGTCACGGTGTTGGTCCACTGCCTTATATATACATACATGCTGCCAGCATAATAATATGGTTGCCGGACATCTTCGGTTTGTTCAAGGTTCGACGGTACTGCTACTACTGTTGTTGCCGTACACTACTTTAGGAATTATTTTCGGTAGATCGTCCGGTACCAGATACGAGGTGCACCAGGACAAAACAAGAATAAAAATTATCATGTATGTGGGGCATTGTATATATAATATATATATATGCATAAACATATATATTACGATGGGGTCGATGGTTTTTGGGCGCGACGGGGTAACAGAAGAGTGATATACCAAGGCACCAATCAGCCAACCAGGGCGTAGGTGTAAAGACTGTTTTGACATTTATTTTGACGGCTCAAACTATACCAGGTACGTACGTGGCAGTCCCTAATTTCCGTTCAGATTGTACTCTAAACGAGTCGTACGCACATGCGGCTACCTCCTCCTCCTCCTCCTCCAAGTAAGTATCTCTTGGAAATCCTCGATTGCTGTAGTCGCTGCAATGTGTTGGAAGTGTGGCAGGAAGTTGGAGGGCGTCGCGTTTCGCTACTACTGTAGAGTGATCACGGAAGTTAGCTTTCTATATCATATACCAGGTACCTGGCAGGATATATTGTGCCAAAGATAGTCGTTGGGTTGATCCGGGGGGTTAGTCGGTATTCGAACCGTTTTCGGTATTTTTTTTAAACAGATTCCTCTTAGCGGATTGCTAAAATTTAAGGTGAATTACGCTCACCGCACTCCCACACTACTTAACCCTTTTAGAACCGTAGTCCCAATGTGGGGGCAAAGTACTTGAAAATTGAGCGGATTATCCCCAAAATGAGACTGCAGTTCTAAAAGGGTTAAAGGACGTTTGCAAAGGTTTACGGGAAGTCTTATAAGAGAAAAAAAGGACGCGCCGCAGAAATATTTTGGTTAGACGGGGGGGGCGGGGGGGGGTGGTCCTCTAAACCCAAGAGAAACAAAGATCCAAAAAAACGTTACTATCTTACTTCGTATTTCGTTTACAGTGATGATCACAACGCTCCGGTTGGTTTTCCATTCTGAGCTTTAGAGGTGTGGTGTGTCGCTTTACCTCTTTCAGGGACGCCCTCGTGGGGTGTTCCGATTTAACCCGTCGCTCCCGGTGTACCAGTAGAACTGGAGCTGCTGCTTCGGCGTGTACCTCGGGTGCGTGGGCATCTTGACCCGACCTGATGATCCCGAAAAGGATCCATCAGGTAGGTGCGGTGGAGATAGCCACCCACCCGGGGGAGTCATCTACTCTGGAAAGTGTGGGGCTTGCGCAAACTCACCCGCTATGTACTCTACTCGTACTATTAATAGCACAATCGTAAGCCAAGATGCCGCACAGATGGCCCGAGCCCTCCCCCCTCTTGCATAGAATGAGCGTAAAAAACCCTTGTTGTGGACTCGTTGAACAAATGTAGCAAACTCCCATCACAGTATCGATAACCTCTCTCAATCTGGTGCGACTGATGGTTGGTGTGCTACATTGCTCCACGTTTCCACAAGTAAGTGCTGTTTTTAGGCCGACACGGTGCAACGGGAGGGGGTGAAGCCCGTCGGACCCGGTCGAGTTGGGGTCCACTCTACCTATACCCGTTGGGGCGATGGTACTCGTAGACCGTCAGTCGTCAGATAGATGCTTACCTACCTGTGGTACACGCCGGCGCGTACATGAATGTAAATAAAATACCTCTACTACCACACTGCTGCTGCTGTGTGTGGCGTTACGGTATCGGCAGTCTCGTGGTGAGAGAAAATACTTCGAAACGTGTGGCCTTCAGCTAGCTGATAAAAACACACAGAAAGTGTGTACGAAGTAAGTATGTAGCCTAGGCGCTCGCCGCTTACTACTACTGTAGATCCGTTTTAGGAAATTGTCCTGAATTTATGTACGCCCCTTTTCGCTCTCCGCCAGAACAAGGATACACTGTACAAGAATGTTAACCTACTGCTGTAACATGTCATGTCAGGTTTTTTACGAGAGGGTCGACAATTATCTCCTGTCTGTGTGATGGAACCGACGCGGTCCCCAACAATCACGTGCATACCTCCCACACCGATACTATTCTTATTTTGACAAACACTGGCAACATTATTAAGTAAGTGCTTTATACATCCCAGGTACCAGTAATCGGTAGCGACTACCAGGTACATACACAATTTCCGTACCGCCGGTATAATACCAGGTGTGTTTTGGTGTATTATATTTGTTTGCTCTGGTCGATACACGCCGGGTGGATTGGGCGTGTGTGCGGTCAATGATCATGCCGTTGACGATCCAACGGACTATTGATCGTAACTCAGTTCTTACGGTTTGCACCGTATATAATAATTGTTCTTACATTGCACCGCCAGGACGCGGTGCATTGATTTAGGTTTGTTTACAGTTCCTACATTGCACAACCCCTCTGTGCATTATTACAGAAAACCCTCACCCGGCACACGGCGCACACAGACCCACGCCCTGCTTCATACGAACCTGTGGTATACACACCTGCCCATTATTAGCTGCACATCGCGAAAACAAGAAATCATCAAGAAGGTTTCTCCCGACGTGCTAAAGTACCTACCTGGTATTAATAAGCGTTATCGCCAACAACTACTGCTACTACTACATACAGTAGTACTATAGTAGTATCTCTACTACTGCAATATAAAGGTGAGCGTCGAGGGTGATCTACTATCTGCAAGTTAGTTTACATACACACACGTAAACCATGCTACAGCTGTGCGTACTTCGAGCATGCGGGGTTTCCCAGATATCTGATGCTGCCTACGAGTACGTGAGTAGTAGTAGTAGTAGTAGTAGTAGTAGTAGTAGTAGTAGTAGTAGTAGTAGTAGTAGTAGTAGTAGTAGTAGTAGTAGTAGTAGTAGTAGTAGTAGTAGTAGTAGTAGTAGTAGTAGTAGTAGTAGTAGTAGTAGTAGTAGTAGTAGTAGTAGTAGTAGTAGTAGTAGTAGTAGTAGTAGTAGTAGTAGTAGTTAGGGTTAGGGTTAGTGCCAGCTTTTATTGCTGTGTATTGCCCCGCGGCACGCGGGTCTAGGCCGACAATCGACAGTACAGTCACAGCAGAGTAACAATTACTGTAGTTATCTGCCACCCGCCCCGCTTCTCCTGCAACTACGTGGAACTCTACCGTAGTAACAACGTCGATGCGTGCTACGACAAGTATCGGGGGTATCACTTTTTAGCCGTTTTATTTCCTTGCGGATCGGGCTTCTCAACTGAACAACTATACATGCCCAAACCGGCTCGATTTTTACGATATTGTTCGATATATTATGCCTGGTACATACTGCAGACCTCGTAGGCCACAGGCTTGCTTCATCATTGTCGTGGTAAGCGTACACTTTTATTCACCCTTTTAGGGCTGCAGTCCCGTTTTTTCTCACAAACCACTCGGGAGCATGTATGTATGTGTAGTCTGTGCCCAAAACGGGACTGCAGTCATCCTAAAGGGGTTAGAGTCGCTTTTGTGGATGACTTACTATTAGTATAGAGCTCCTGAGAGAGACGCTCTACGATAGAGGTATTACATGTATGTGAGGGGAAGAGTTTATGAGCCACCCCGGCGTCCTGACCGGGCGCAGGTTGAAGGAGGTGACCCGTTCTACGGTAGAGGTAGCACTTTTATTTCCGCCATTTTTTTTCTGCAAGACGGGGTTCCTTGATCCCAAAACGTCGGAATGTCAATCTTGATTTCGAGAAAAAACGTTTTGTAAGACTCGGGCCATGGGGTTATTTATTCGCCGCGATGCAATTCGATTTTAGCTGAAGTCGGTTTTAGGGTGAGGTATGGAGCTCCATAAGAAGTGAGGAGCCTCAGAAAATTCAGGGGGAACCTCTGTCATAGAGCGCCTCAGGTACAGTACCGCAGTTGGTGGGGGTATCTGTATCTAAGCTATGAAGGTGCGCGCCCCACACATCCCAAGCATCAGTCATCTCCACATGTTGGTCCCCGATGATTTGCGCACTACACTAACTAGCTGTGCCTCGGGGGGGCATGGGAGCCTCAGAAACGTTAGGGTGCACCTCTATCGTAGAACACCTCGTTATGCGAGCAGCTTCAGAAGGCAAACGTAGGCCACTCCGGTCGTCGTAGCATGCAGCTACCGGTGCAAGTTTTTCGGCCTCACAATACTACGGTAGTGCTTGTGCAGCGCAACTGAAGCGGCAGTAGTAGTAGCGTATACCACGCGAGACGACACGCGCACTGATGGGGTGGATGTCGGTTCCAAACGTCTCCAGAGCTAGGGTGGCACGCGCGACGAACATGGCGACTCTCACGGGAAAAACGCCGTGGCGATATCTTTCTACTAAACAGCAATGCGCGTCGCTCGGGATTGCATTCACCCAGTCGTGGAGAAAGCAGCTGGCTCCGAAATTCGTGCGAGAGAATGTGTGCCTATATGACACGAGTGTGGTAATGTATGTGACAGTGGTAGCCCGGGTGTGGTCAAACAGAGCAACCCCAGATAACGAGTTCTGGCCGGGACGCATGCTACAGCAGAGAGAGGTGCACTTTAATTTTCCGAGGCTCCTCTCGCTTTAGGAGCTCTGTATTATCAGTAAGTCATTGGTAAGTAACAGACAAATCGGAAAAATGGGAACGAAGCCTAAAATGAGAACCAAGCCGTATCTCCAGAACCATGTGGTGTATCAGAGAACCAAAATGATCCTGCGAAACCCCAAGTCAGACTTCAAACAAAAAATGAGCGTGCTACAACCCGGTTAATGAGCCCGTTGCTTTAGTTGCAAAAAAAAAAAACACACACACACACACATTTTGCGAAACAAGGTTGGCATTCCGACGATTGCGAAACAAGGATCCCCGGTCATTCAGAAAACATTTCAGCAGAAATGTTGTGCTACCTCCATCGTAGCGCGCGCCCCGGGGTCCATATTAAATAGGACCAACGGTACATACATACAAAAAACTATATATTTCGCTATTTTTACAAGGAAGGCCATATTTGGTCCTATTTACTACCAGGTATGGCCCCCCGTAATAAATAGCAAGTTTTAGTTCAGGAATACAGTACGCATGGCGCATAGCAACCTTGGCTGGGTCGAGCGAACGAACGTTCTTAGAAGTAAGTCAGGTTTCGGGTGGGAGCGGCGTTGAGGGCTTCATGCGAAGGAACTCGGTAAAATGAGGTACCACCAGCACTACTACCGCGCGCGGGGTTGCTCAATAGTGCTGCTACTGCTGTAGTATTTGATGCCAGCATTCCTTTCGCATGGCGTATGTATATAGATGGCCATATTTTTCCTTCACAGGAGGCGACGACAGCGTTTACATCAGAGGGGCTTTTCTTTCACGCCCTGAACAATCTAATTCCGTGTGCTGTCTGTATCAGCACAGAAGCCGAAGCCGAATAGCTATTGAAGGTGACTGATATACCAGGTACAGTGTATTACACCCAGATAAGTTCTAATTAGCTAAGAAAATGGCAGCCTAAGATCTGCAGGAAAACACGAGTTCAGGAGACGCTACAATGGACATCCTGACGTTGCTGAAGAACGCGCACTTTCTCAAAAACAGAAGTTCAACCCGGATCAGCTCTCGTTTTCCGTATGTATGTATGTGTTCGGTCTCCCTGCCGAAGAGCGTGTTATATAAGTACCAGGTATTGGATTGGAGGAGGCCTCCTGACCCGGAAGGGAGTCGTCGCCTGGTATGCCCCCCCCCGCGCTGGGCGGTCGCCTGATCAGCGTAGCATATGCTCAGCGCGCAGACAGTGTATGTAAAAAACCTATGAAGAGTGCTGGTGTCGGATGGGTTGATTGGTGCCTAATTTCGACCCTCTGCCGTGTGATCAATTATTATTGCGAGTATTCGATTGGATGGGACCTCCCGCGCCGGCCTATAGTCCCGCCCATGCTTTATTCACTGCGCCGTTTGATTGCCTTTGTGGCCGCCATTGGTCAGGCGCAGAGATGTCTAACCCGAACTTCCGCGGCATTGGATGGATTGGATCATTCGTTTCCCGCACACGCTCGAAAGCGAAATTCAGCCTGGACCAGCTCTCATTTGCCTACACGAGTTCCGGTAGTGTAGATATATATAGACAGCGCCATACGTATGGCGTGAATTTTAGAACCAGGTACACGTATTTGTGGATTGACGTGGCGAGTGGTTCGACAAGCGACGAAAGCGCCGGTCTCATTGCTCGATCAAGGTTTGGCCGTGTACGGTACAGGTAGCGTCCAAGGGTCACGCGGGCGGGGTGGTTTGCTGTAAAGCATCCGCACGTAGCACCGCTAAAGCAGGCAAGGAGTAAGCAACAACAACCTAAATATCCACAACTAGAGTAGGTCCCCCCGGTGTTCAAAAACGCCGATTTGGTGTCCAGGCTCAAGCGTCTCCTTTTCGGTTCCGACGCCGACTGACTCAAGTCTGTCGCATACCGGTAGGATTTAGAGTGGATCCCACCGTTGCGCTGTGTTTCTTTTCCCCTTTTTCCTGTCGTTGTTGCCATTCGGAGCCAAGTTTTCTTCGCATTATGTTTTTTTTACTACGGGTGCCCGCTGCGCCCGGTATCATTTGGGTTTGATACCCTACGTGAACACTATGCTAAGCATTTGCCGCGCCCACCCCTCTCGGGACTTCAGAACCGGAAAACACTATCCTAAGCATTTGTTGCGCTTACTCCTCTTGGGGAAATCAGAACCGAAAAACAGACGATAACAATTGACGGTTGCAGCGACGGCCACGACGTGATTGGGGGATGTTAAATGGCAATGGTTGAATGCAAGGAGTCACACGGCACGGGTACGACATCGATGCTGCTCGCACTGCTGGCCGCTCGTGCCTGCTACTCGTAGACGGTTGAAAAGCGCCAGAGCTATCATCGTGGTTATGGTCACAATCTCGATGCCCCAAAGGGATTAATAAGTAAATGTACACAGGGAGGCGTTTCCCGCGGTGTCTGAGAAGTACTTCATGGTTCGGTCTATGCCAGGTATGCCGGTGCATAACAACGCACGTTCGAAAACACCCGTCAAGCAGGGCAAGCGAAAGCGGTACAGTAACCGGGGAACCTAACGAATCTGTGGTGCTGGCGATATGTGAGGTGCGGCGCCTTTTGGCGTTCCACTGTGCATACAAACACCACTCCAGAACCTTGTGGAAGTGGCGCCCAGTCTTGATAGCAGGCATACTGCAGCCCATGTGTGCACGGCGTATATGTTTCCGTGTTCGTGGATACTGCACACCTGATACAACACATCTATTAACAACGTGTCTGTCGCCTCTTTGCGCCATAGATTTTCTCCGTGTTTTGCTCTGTTTGCTTAAAGTAGTGTTTTTATTTCCTTCAGGGGCGGTAAACGGGTGTGTTGCCCCTGTTCGCGGTGGTTGCGAAGTTCCGTCTGTATCATTGCTCCTTCACACCATTGGGCATAACAACAACGACGACTTAAAACACAGCAACGCTCCTGCAAGGCACCACCACCTCCACCACCACCTCCACCACTATCAACCACCACAACCACCCTCACCTACTGGCTAGGGAGTTCGGAACTCGGTTGGTGTGTTTATTGTACATGCTATAACGTTCTGACTCTCGTTCCGTCGACGAGAATGCGAGAACGCGAGTCGGGAAAACGCAACGAATATCATTGAGTAAGTTGGAAATGCGGAGCATTATGAGAGGTAAAAATGAAGGCAGAGGGGGGGCGACATTTGTGACCACGACTAGTCTAGAAGGCCGGGGTAGGAGTGATGCAATCGGTTGAGCTGGACAGTAAATACTATCTCCCAAAAAGCAAATTAAGTGCTGAATTTATACTCGTAGATAGCCGCCCCCGCCCCCCCTTACCCCCGCTCCATGAATCCAGCCCCTTTTTTAAAAGTAAACGTTTCCCAAAAACACGAACAAAACCTACCTCTCACTGCTGTTCTCCCGTCGCCCCAGCACCTAGAGAAGCCTTAATCTCTTCCCGATTGTGTTCCACGCCCGCCACCCCTTCTCGTCCCATCTGTAGGTCGTTCGCCATCATGAAGATCGTTCAGGCGCTGTCCTTTGTTGTGGCCTTCTGCGGCTTCATTCCGGCTGTGACCGCCACTTTAGCAAACCTGATTGAAGACGCCTGCGCATACAACACGTACATGTGCTGCTGGACGGAGAACGACGGCAACGGGATGGAGGACAACACCGACGTCTGCCGGGTGCTCGACTCACCGGACGTCGGCGACACTCGCGAGTTTCCGGGCGACACCGAAGGCGAGGTTCATTGCCACGGGTTTGTGTGGGCCGAGGGCGCCAGCCTCGACTCGTTCATCAAGCCGCTCTACAAGTTTGTGAGGAACTACGACCACAGGGACGAGAGGGGGTACTTCGGAAAGTGAGTGCGAACCCAAACGATTGGACGGGGCTACAGATTATGTGTGCACCTTGAGACCCGCCTCTTTTTTTTCGTTTTTTTTTTCTCTCATCCCATTTATTATCTTCGCACATCTTCTTCTCTCTCTCCTTCCAACTCGGAACTCAGATCCGGGGTCACATAGCAGGCTCTTCTCCCCCCTTCCCGCTACGGTACGTGCCTTCATTTTTATCGCGAGATGATTTCAGCCTTTTCTTCCCTCGTCAACTCGCATCGAATCGTGCCTCTCCGTCTTAATGGTGTCCCCGAATCAAAAGTTGTTCTTGAGGCCATTCCCCACATGCCCCTATGGGCATCGTACGTGTGGAATCGTCTTCTTGTTCGTTCTCTTTGGTGTCACAGAGTCGGGCTCTTACGTACTACTCCAGCCATGTATGACGCGTGGCAAGCATGTCAGACGTCTCAGCAATCGTCAGATCGGTTTTTTACCATGAGCGTTATTTTTTCCTGCTGACATTTATTCGCGGGCACCGTGTTCCGCGGCCTGCGCCCCCCTTTCCTGGAGGCGTTCAATTTGTTTGAACAGGTTTTTGTTTGTTCCGATACCAGCTATTTTATTTTAAGAGGTGGATCGACTTTTCGTGTTTCTAACGCACTGCCCACCGTTTATGTCCAAAACTCGTTGTGCATCTTCCTTCCCCGGTATCACAGCGTCAAAGGCGCACGCATGTGCGATTGCATCGAGACCATGCCTGTCGTGAGTCGCGCAGACTGCACCACGTACTCCTCCCAAGGGCTGGTGGCGTGTGAAAACAACGACCTACGCACCCACTACTACAACGAAATGCGCCGCCCAGGGGGGAACATCCGGTTCAACCTTGTGGAAACTTGCGACAACGAGGACGAACGCTAGCTGTCGATATACCCCCCCCTCCCCCCCCCCGTGCAAGCAGCGTCTGCCTGGTCGGTGAAAACCCTGCGTGCTCCGTCCCGGCATTGTAGGGATGCGAGGGTCTATGGTCATACGAGTACGCCCCCCCCCCCCCCCCATCCCCCTATGTCGGGTGATACTGCTTCATATGATCACGTCCGTGGATAGGTGGTTAGCTATTTAAATACAGCATGACAACTGGGGTAGCAGGTAGTGACTGACTGCTTGCTCATTGGGGCATGTTTTTGTAGCGAAAAAATATCATTAGTGATCATGGCGTATGCCCCACATGGATGCGACTTGCTGCGTGTACGTAGTGTAGAAGCTAGGACGCCATGGGCTATCCGCTAATCGGCGTATAGCTGCGGCCAGCATGTCCACCTTTACATAAGCATTGTTTGCGGTGAAGGTGTATTGACCATTACGCTCAGCATAGCACAGTGGTAACTGCCGGTGCAGCACCATGTGCCCCTCCTGTCGATCCAGAATCGGCCACATTTTGTGTCAATGCACGAGCCAGTTTTGGGCGGTAACAGGGTGCCCTGTCCCTCTTTACCACGTCTTTTTTTACGGTTTTTCATTTTGTATATTCATTCATTTTTTGTAGTAACCTTGACTACTGGTAGTATTTCAGATTCCTTCGACCCTAGAACACAGTTTTGGGGGTATGATAGGCACATACATATGTCGTCCATTCCGTCCGGAGTCCAAAACCCCCGACGTTCTTTATAAGGCCTTGAGCCCTGCCCAGCGCTTTTCGCCCGGTGCTGCCGTTGAACGGCTTGCGTATCGAGCGCCACAAGCATCGACCAAGCCTGCGGTTCAGATGGGGCACGTTAACCCGTTTGGGCTTTCAGGACTGTAGTCCTGTTTTGGGGACAAACCACGCAAACCCCAAGTAGTTTGGCCCCAAAACGGGGCTGCAGTCATAAATGGGTTAAAGACTTCACCCCCGTTGTGAGTGCAAAACAGTTACAGTTAGAGTCCGTTTTAGGTAGTACTGAACGGTTTTGAGGGACTTGATTTTTGCAGCGGCCCAGGGCGACTCGCGCGGGCCGCTAGACCTCATGTCTTTGAAATGTGCAAGAGCTTGTGTGACCTCTTTGTTTTCACGATATCCGTGACTGTAGGGTAGTTCGTTACGCTCTGCGCCAGTGCTTCACTGGGGTACAAGGGTCGTTGCCGCTGGTTGCCCAAAGCCGATGCGAACGTGAAGACGAATACCCTCCTCCCAAAAAGTAGCTAGAGTCTCGTCCCCACCAAACGTAGGGTGTGCCACTAGGTTGTCACGACAGCAGTCCAAAATGGAAACTTAGCGCTGACGCGTGTCGCTGAGGTCGAGGATACCGGGTAATGCGCCGTGGAATGGCAGCGTGTGTGGCGCGTCATGCGGGTGCAATGCTTAGAGCGACTGAGTGATGGATGGGAGGTGGACGAGGGGTGAAGTTTCCCCCACGGATCGGCGTGTCCCGTATGGCAGGCACGGACGGGCGGGTCTGTTTTTTTCTTGTCGTGGGGACGCGCGCCGTGCGATGGGGGTGGTGGCAGATTTTTCCCGGACTGTTTCCGACGGACGGTGTTTCTCAAGGACACTGAGAAAGTAACTACCAAGTACGCAGTATCGTCCATTCCATTCGTTCTACTGCTGCTCGAGGTATACATTTGAAACAACACTTGCAAGAGGGGCCGATATTATAGGCGTCCGTTCTTTTTAAAAGTCAAAATCAGTTCTTCGGGGGGGATATATATATATATATATCCTATTATATCGTCAAGCGACGAGCTTCAGAAGGAAACACACTGTTGTGCTGTAGAGCTGTACTGCGGTAGGCGCTGCCCGTGACGTGGCACACCTCGTGGGGGTGCGCGCTGTGCGATAAGGGTTCGCGTATTTGCATGATTTGGCCGGAATTTTCCTGGCGGATGGGGTTCTTGAGGGCGCTGAGGAACTAGCTGCGCAGGCAATGTCGCTGGACGAGTCTCTCATTCTTAAAGTCTGGTGTGTGCATGTATGTCTTGCTATTGTTTTGGTTGTGCCTTGGCGATAGGATTGGTTGCGGGTTTAAACCTTGTTAGTGCTGCGGCCCCTTTTGCGGGGGTAAACGACTGAGAGTTCGAGTGGTTTGTCCCCAAGACGGGACTGTAGTCTTAACAGCCCTAAAACGGTCAAGCCTACGAGTGAGTACATATAATGTGTGTTCTTGAAGGCAGTCAGTCAGTCAGTCAGTCAGTCAGTCAGTCAAATGTGTAGTGCAGTAATCTTCGTTGCATACCCAGCTAGGCTATAGGAACGTTCGTTGTTAACCCTACGCGTGGTCTCAAAAGTCAGTGTTTGGCAAGGTTATGGGAGTGTGTATCGTTAAACCTACACAGTCAGTGTTCGGGTGACTTACTAGTAGTATATGGAGCTCTGCGAGTGAAGGGATCCCCATAAAAAATAAAAATGAGCTGCCATATTTGTTCCCTGTCGTATGGTAGCACGCGTGTATACGAACGCGAGTAGCGTATTCATGAGGCGCACCACACGGGCTTGATTGACCCTTATTGAAGTGCGCTCTCCCACTATAGTGCCGGTCGAGTAGCGCAGGCTGCCCTCTATAGCATAGTGGCTGTGGAATCGCTTGACACAGATGGGAGTATTCCGCGTGACTGTGTGCGGAGTAAATAGTGCCGGTTGGCGCTATATATAGCAGTGCCCGTATTGTTGACTAGCCTATACCGGCTCTATCGAGGGGCAATTACCTCAATCAATTACTTGAGTCAATAGATGTGAATTACGGTAAGTTGTTGTCTAGGTTCGGGAGACGGTAGGCCCCTGTTTGGCACATGTCACTATTTTCACAAAAAAAGCCTATACGATTCCACTGCAATTCAAGACGTCACAGTAAGTGGTTTCCACCTATATACGAGGCACGCGAACTATGTAAGAAGTGAGTGCGTACGTATTGTTCTGTCTGTTCTCGTCCTTGTCGATTGAGGTGTCCCGTGGTGCCCTTACAATAAAATGTCATATGAATAGAACAAATGCCATAAAACATAAATGTTCGTAGATATGAGGGTCGTACATATTTTAATCCTGGGGAGGCGGGCAAGGGGCATCGACAACGTGTCCTTAGACTGACATGAATATCACATGTGTGTCCTGCCCCACGTGAAAAAATTTGCCGACCACGAAAGGCTTCAATCGGCCTTTGTTTGTTGCTGTCGTAGCGATTACCAAAGAGACGTCGCGGGCAATACTGAAGGCAGAGGCCAGATCGTGTGGTGCTTGATCAGCGTCTACAGCTGTACGTGCTTCAGTGCCCCGTTTGCGACCCTACACAAACGGCCGTGTTCTTGCGAAGAGGCCGATGCAGCAACACGACCACATGCGTTAGGTCGGGGACTATTCATGGCGTCGACCTGGGAGAGCAATCGGCTGGTTGAGCTGGGCACTTGACTAGATTGTGTACTGGGGAGAGCATCATCCTGCTCTATCTGAATATATAACCACCCCTCGCCACCTATCAAGAATAGTTCAGTAGCGTCAAAGACGACGGCGCTGAGCACACGACTGATCGCGCAGACCAGTCCACCAAAACCTACCTCGGAGAAAAGAGGGGGGGGGGGGTATTACAAAGCGAGTTTAGCGCGGGCGTTCGACAGCAATTCATAAATACGCCCCGTGTGGCGGGTACTTGACGTTTTCTTCGAGGCAGCATCATCAGTGGCAACGCAACCGTTCCTCTTGCTGTCATCGCGATTATGTAGCGAAGCTTTTTAACACCGCACCACCCTCGCACGAATTTTCTTCGACGGGGGAACATAATAATCGGAAGCAAAAATCGCGTGTAATGGTACGGGAGATGTCCGGTTTTGGGTTCATCGTGGATTCTGATTTGGTATGACATGGTCCTATGTAATAGATGCTTTTTTGCTCTTACGGGGGACCATAGTTAATAGGACCAAATATTGTTCGCAAAAAAACGGAAATATATAGGGTTTTGTGTCTGCCGTAGGTCTTATTTAATATGGTCCCCCGTAATAGTCCCTCACCCCTTTCAGGAAATCGGCAGCTCCAGGTGCAAACGGAAGTGCGCGGCTCGGCGGACTCATCGTAAAATAATGTTGAATCCACAAGGAAGGGTGTATTTGGTAGAGAAGATACTCTGGGAGTACCCGAATATCTACTGACTGGGTATATATATGCGAGAACAAAAACTAGGTCGGGTACCGGTACCCCATACAGGTAGTATATGAACGGTACCACTCTGGACGTAAATATAAGGATCACTTGGTGTTCATATTAGTGCCCATACGGCCTTATTTTTACGCCCATAGTGCTACCATGTAAACGCACGGAGCTTGGATGCAGCTTAGGACTTAAGGATAGAACGTAATGAGAAGGAAGGAGCAAATACAGCGAATAGAGTAGACAAGCCGAAAGTTGGCACAGAAGGGAGGTAGACTTGGTGCATAGCATGGGTTTCCTTTTGTTTCCGAGGTTTTCTTCTTTCGGGAAAGTTATGAGTGATCCATGTTGAAGATCATGCTGCACATTGTCGGATGGATGGCAAGAGAAATAATAATAAGTCTTGTTGCCTGCATGGGCTATATATAGCACATGTTTTCTGGGTTGAATCCGTGCTATGCAGATCACAGCTAATATCCTGTGGAAACCTCTCACAACGGAAGGTAAGGAACTGCACGGTAGTAGATATAGATAGATCACGATCTGTCCGAGGTATGCCGCTGGAATACTCTGGGGAATGGGGGGCACATCAGTGCTGTCTATATATATGCCAGAAGGAACCCCCTGTTTGGTCTCTCGGGGCGCCTGGCTACTGGCTACACTACATTACGTTTGAGGCCCCGCCATGAGTACAAAATAACACATCAATCAGGGGCGCACAAAAAATAAATTAACCCCTTTAGAACCGCAGTCCCGTTTTGGGGACAAACCAGTCAAATTTCAAGTAGTTTGTCCCCAAAACGGGACTGCGGTCCTAGAAGGGTTAAGAAACCGACGTGCTCCCCGGTGAGCGCGACACTAAATAAATGCTATTATACCAGGTACTACATACAATATATAGTCTATGCTCATCAAGGTTGTTCAAGCCATGCGCGCGCGTCGTTAAGGCAGGCAAAGGCCGCCAAGCCATCATCCCTGACTCTACGGGGTATTGCTTGCCCTTGACGATCTGATCCCATTTATGGCGTGCCATGCGGCGAACAAAATTTGCTTCTCACGTCGACGACGGAATATAAGCCATTGTTTTCCAACCACGAAGACACGCGCTCCGATATATAGATATTACATATAGATATTATAAATATTAATAGATATTATATATAGATACTATATCTGGGGTTCCGGTGAGAACTACCCGGCGAGGCTAGCAACCGGTATCAGGCAGCTATATCTGACAACCGAGCAAATATCTATTATGTATTATTGTTGTTTAGGGCCGTTTTAACGACACAACGCAATAAATAGCAAAACAACTTCCTAATTTTTCGTGGGGGTTTTTGCTTCTTTGGCCTAGGGCGCTCGATTTTTTTTTCTACACGATGGAATATTTGTTTTCGATAGACACGGGGGGGGGGTGTGCTGGGCGTCATGCATGGCCGTAGGCGTGGCAACAGGCACGGCATGTTATAAAACCAAGTTAATATATACCAGGTAAGTATATATATTTCCAAATTACGTTGTACTTTTACTTCGTCCTGCGACCACAATGCTCCAGTTGTGTTTCCGTTATGGCCTCTGGAGGTAGGTGTGGTGCGTCGGTTTTTCTTCTTCAGTAACGCCTTCCTCGTTTTGGCAAGTAAGTGTAGACGTCCATAATATCGATAACATCGAAATTCGATAAGTCTTCTGGTTGCCTAATAATTAATAATATAAAGGTGTCGTAAAAACGACTCTTCTTACTACCCGAGCTGATCAAAGAAACAAACCTTAATAATGCGAATAATGGCATTGACCCTACTGGACTACAGCAGTATGTACTACCCAGTCAGTATAGTGCTGCCCCCTGTCTGAACGCTTGGAAGCACGGTGGATTCGCGAATCTCACGAGGCGTACATGCGGCGTACCCACATACATCCTGTCTGGCCGGATACACTTCACTACTGTATCTCGCTCGCAAGGAGGGTGTGTCGAGTGACACAGACAGTGCGACAGCTGATCGCGGCGTGCGGTCGCCCACATCGTCATCGCTATTCAATCGTTCGCGACAAGCGTAGCACTGCTGTCTGTGCGGTCCAGCACGATACTTTTGCGTAACGTAATCGTTCATGATCGGCATGACTCCCTTGATCGACGTGTTCGTACCGCGTGCATCTTTAGTTTGGATCACTACTACTATGGTATGCCATTCTGCCGTCGAGCATACCTGACATTACAGATACAACCTCACACATTTCCCCAAGCAAACACGGATTATCATCACATATATATATATATATATGTAAATGACAAATTACTAACAACTCCAGAGATATACATGCTGTACATACATGGAGAAGTAGTCCACACAAAATCAGAACGGTTAACGTTAGACTGCCGCCAGTACTGCTGTATATCCTGGTACAGTTCTGTGTACGTAAATATAACTAAATATTTGTTTACGTTGATAGATAGTATATTAAAAATGATCCTTGGATTTAGAGAAAGGGAAAACGTGCGTGGTAGCCATTATATCATCACGGTAAATCAGTACCCTCTAACGTTAATATAGCTACGATAGAGGCGTGAAACCGGCAATCTGGGATCGACGGGCAATACATTTCCGAGCGCAACAGACTATCATTTATGTCTCCCACTTAAAGCTACTCTTCGGAGCCTGTTACATGAAAATATATTATTTCTGGTAGGAAGATACACTTACTTTTCACTTCTTATACTTCGGGTTGTACTACAAGTAAGTATAGTATTAATATTATTCTTTCTTTTTCCAATCAACTCTTATTTTCAAGTAAATCTTGTGCCCCTCCGACGTATTGCACCGCTGTATTTTCGAAGTCAAACTCAACGAGAGTCCTGGTCCCAACAAGATGGTGCTTCTTGCCTGCATCACTGCTGGAAACTGCAGACGGTATATAGTCTGTTCGTTGATAGTTGTCCACCTTGCCCGGGTCGCTTGCCCCGCATACATGATGTTGATGCCTCTTCATGCGCCAACGGGTACACTTCGATGGTCGTGAAATTTGTACCCCTTTCCTCTTCCAGTCAAGGTGCCGCATAAAATATTGTTCTCCTCGCTCCTCCTGGGCGATCGCGGCCACGTACATTCACCAAGATACTGCTGTAGTCCATGCTGTGCGAGGAAAGCTGTGGGCATACCCGGAGCCGGGCGTCTACTACCTGCCGTTGATTCACCCTTCAACGAATGCTTCTGTAGCTCACCCAGAAAAACTCCACCTCGCACGCAACCAAGACACACGTACCTCACGCACACCCAGACACCCAGCACGCCCACACACTCGCACACCCACATCTTCACCCTTCCACAGTTCACCCCACACACCACCACCACACCACTCCTCCTCTCCGCCCTGCCGAGCATTATTTACTGTACATCGCACGGAAGCATCAAGCAAAGCGCTGCACCGCCATCAAAGCGTCACCAAGCACTTTCCCTGCCATCTTCAGTACAACAAGGTGAGGGCACATGCCACGGTATGCTACAGCTAGCTGCCTTAGGACAACAACAACAGCAGCCATCAGGCAGATCACACGTAGTTCGTGCGTCACAAGTTGTCTACAGCAGTTCAGTTGTAGTACAGTAGTTGCTGCCCGCTCCCGGATGTCTACGAGACGCCTGCCTGTGGTGCATCTACAGTAGTAGGTTTGACGCAACAAGTCGTGGGAAGAAGCACAGCAGAGACACTACCGTATTATTAGAGGTACCACGCTTTGCGCTTCCTACTGTAGTAGCGCATCGCCCGTTGTCTCTTGCGTACCGTATCACACTGACTGGTGAAATACGAGAACAGACACCCTGCTGGGATGGAGGTCTGAGCTGATTTTTTTCCGGCACGCGAAACGAAACTGGCGGCTTGCGAAAGATCTCGTCGAACCCTATCGCCGTCGCCGTATCGCTCCGCCTGTATGTAGTCATCACTACCTTCGTTGTCGAGACCAATCGGATCGAGCGTTCGTCCGAGGGGGTGTGTTGTCTCACCACCCTAGTAGTGTGATAGTGTTATACATAGTGTCAGATGGTAGAGGTGTCCCGCTATTATTGGTTGTTGTATCATACTGAAACTGAAACTACTGTACGTTCAGTGTCTCCCTTCTTCTATACCCTTGCGTGTAGAGAGGCGATCCGTACGATGACGACGAAGACAAACAAAAACAAAAAAAGTGCACGCTGGTCCCTTGCTTCGATGCTTGACGGCGACCCTCACCATAGATAGGTATGATAGGGTCACCAGTCGCATCATCAACGCCTGTCGAAAGCGGGTGGTGGTGGTGGTGGTGGCGGAGGGTCAATGCACGCCGTACCATCTCTGCCGCAAAAGCGCGTCTCCTCTTCACAACGCAACATGAAAAAAAAACACAGCCGACTATATTTAGTCTTGTGCAGAACCAACCCCGCACCATCAATCTACAAAAATAGGCATCGACCATTCATTGAATAGAAGAGAACGGACAGCGTGCTGCTGGTTTCGGTGTTTGGACGTTTGCCTTGGGGGAATACTTTGTGTTATCTCGGTGTTTTATCCCTTTAGGACTACAGTCCCCCTTGGGGGACAAGCCACTCAAATTATAGGTGGTTTGTCCCCAAAACGGGGCTGCGGTTCTAAAAGGCTCAAAGCTTTACGGGCGGACGGACCCCTCCCCCCCCCCGCGGCTATTACTGCGTAAAGGTGCCGAGGAAATGTGTGGGTCCGAGGCTGGAAAACAAACACAGCGTGTCCTTAGCGTTCCGTGTACGCAGCGAGCACTGCTTTAGAGTGGCGGCGGCTTACTTCCTGAGGTCTCTCCTCGCGTGAGATCGGCTCCATATCTCGTCACGACCACGACTCGGAAGAAATCTCTTCGGGCGACCGGACGAACTCTCCATGCACTATAAACAGCGCTCCCGAATCTACATACTACAACGGGGGACCAACTACTGCCCAACCAGGACCAAAGATGATTCGCAAGAATACTTTCACTTGTACCTGGTAGGTTTTCGCGGGTAAAAAACGTACCTCCTGTGTTGGCTATGGGCACCCGTAACAGCAAAAGTTGTTTTACCGCTTTAGCCGGTAGGTTAGGTGCTCGTTTGAGGAGGTCAGCCCGTCAGACAAGTTTGGTCGAAAGTTCACACACAGCCCCGACCGTGGGGTGAGTTAGGGGGTTCGGTCATACGGAAGTTCAGGTCGACGCAACCTCCTCTCACAAAAAAAGGTATATGGTACACGGTTCTCGAGTATTTTTTGCAAGGAGGAGCCCCTGCCCACCGGTACGTAATTTGTCTAAGTGGATCGCGACCAATGCTTCAACGAGCCCCGACCCATGTTGTTGCGCGCAAGAGCTTGTCCGAGCCAATGCGGTGTGTGGCGCCCTGGGGTGCTACGGCCGTGTTCTACTCCCCGCACCCAACGTTGAATGGGCACCCATTTTTTTCTACGGAAGTAGCGCCCCTCCTGGATAAGCCTTCCCGCTTCTACAAGCGTGTTATTACGAGTCGCCGAAACCAGCTGCTGCTCGTTCTACAGCAGCACACAAAGAAGAGCAAAAGGTCTCTCTGTTTTTTTTTCTCAACTACCCAAACCATGCCGATCTGCGCGAAACACCGTCGCCCGTCATACGTGCCCTTAGTCTATGCCTGTCATATACCAGGTATGCCCGCGAAAAAACAAGTAAAAGTGAAAAACGACCCACCCATACTACTATACGTTTACGTCTGCCATGGTTGATCCACCGCTACCAACACTACGGTAGGAGGCTAGAGATGACCACCTCCCGCTTGTCTGTTTGCATCGCCCGCCTCGTCTCGTCTGGCCGACAGTTCCTCTACCATCATGAAGATCACCCAAGTGTTGTCCTTTGTCGTGGCCTTCTACGGCTTCCTGACGACTGTGGCGGCCACCATGGATAGCCTGTTGGAAGACACCTGCGCATACAACACGTACATGTGCTGCTGGACGGAGAACGACGGCAACGGCATGGAGGACAACACCGACGTCTGCCGGGTGCTCGACTCGCCCGACGTTGGCGCCACTCGCGAGTTTCCGGGCGAAAGCGAGGGTGAGGTTCATTGCCACGGGTTCGTGTGGGCCGACGGTGCGAGCTTCGACTCGTTCATCAAGCCGCTGTACCGCTTTGTGAGGGCCTACGACCACAGGGACGAGAGGGGATACTACGGAAGGTAAAGCGTACACGTGTAAACGTCCCGCGACATTTAGTTGAATGTGTTTCTAAAAATAGGAGTCTACAAAGGTTACAGGGCACTCGGTTGTGAGTTGGGCGAACTGAATGGTTGACGCTCAGGTCTGCGAGGCGGCATGGCACATCGTCCCCGCATCTTCTATATATATACAGTATATATATGCAGAATCACATATAAGTGCTACGGTGTTAGTTCAAATAATACTACATCATTTAATGCTTAGTTTCTGACATGGTGCGTACCGTACGCGTCCCCAACCTGTCTGTCTGTCTGCCGTTCCTCAATATTGCAGCATCAAGGGCTCGCACATGTGCGAGTGCATCGAGCAGATGCCGGTCGTGAGTCGTGCGGACTGCACCACGTACTCGTCTCAAGGGCTGGTGGCGTGTGAAGACAATGACCTACGCACCCACTACGAGAACGAGATGAACAGCCCGGGGGGCAACATCATATTTAACCTCGTAGAAACCTGCGACAACGAGGACGAGGAACGCTAGGGCAAGCCATTCAAAGCCGGGTGCTTCTGGTTCGGTACTGCCCGTTGGTGTGTCTGGTTGCCGAAGGTGTGATAGCGAGCAGAGCTATGCCAATGGTTGCTGATGTCACATGTTCTCGCGACACGCTTGAGGGAGCTACCTGCATATTGGCCAATCAGAGCATTGCTGGCTTTGCTATCCAAGGCCTGCGGCCGATCGCTCCCAGTTAGCCTGTTGGCCCTGTGTGTCAAGGTTCCCTTTCCCGTTGGCGTACGAAAATACCCCGAGAAGAGCTAGGGTTTGCTCGAGCCTGAACTTTGGAGGGGGGGGGGGGGGTGGTTATCATGCGGGCTCCGAGAATAGTGACAGTACTGCTGTACGGTGGTACAATAGTGTACAGTAGTACAGTAGTGTTCCCTTTACAGCGTGTTTTTAATGGCGTTTCCGTTTTTGTGTTTTCATGGGTGTGGTGCCCAGCACCTGATTGGCAATTCAAAAGTTACATTCCTGAACGACCTATCCCTCGGTGAGGGTTGCGCCTTTTCGGCCTAATGTTCCCGGATGCTACTGCTTTCTTCGCGGAATGGCTTACGTGGGCCGGGTGCCAAAAGTATTAAAAATTACTTCATACATACTGTAGTCGACAACGGAAATGTTAGCGGTTACGGCGAAGCTCGGGGGGGATGTCGGGTGGTGTGCCGTGTGGTGTTTATGTGCGGAGCACCATGGTGCGATGTGGACAGTAGACCGACTAAGTAGACTTGGCAATACCATCCAACGCGTCCATTACAAAACATTGTATGATACAACATGGAGATATTTGTCGTGTGTCCCAGAGCGTGGTGTGGGCGTGGGGCGCGGCGCGGCGTAGCGCAGCGTTTCGTGAGAGCACGGTATTAAAGAGCGCGTATTCAGTGTGTATAGGAAGTGCAGTGCGTACATAGTATAGCTCAGGACGTCCTCTTTGCCATGTAGAGTCTCGTGGTGTTTTTTGTTGGAAGTTTTGTTCATTGTGTCCACGCCTTGTTGAAGGTTCTGTTCGATGTGCTCACATGTTTGTTTATGGTGCTTGTGGAAAGTGTTGTCTAGTAGTGTCAATGATTCGTGATGTTATTTAATAAATAATGAGAGATGCGTCCCTCTTGTCCTCGAAATTACTCGTAATTAGCCGTGGTTACTGGTGCAGCTTCGGGACCAACACGCTCAAAAGAAATATTTTAAAACAATGCGTGCTTTCGAATTGGTTTGTGGTGTATGGCGTGTTTTCAGTCGTTGTCGCCAGCCGCGAAGTGTTTTTTTCCTGGCAAATGTTAAATCTGGCTACTACTGTACTGTAGAGTTCAGCGCATGTGTGACTCGGTCGACGTGTGAGTACTTCAGTACTCTATGTTGAACAGCACCCAAGTCAGCAAAGTCCTATAGCCGATCGAGGCGGGCTCGCGGCAGTCTCCGCCGACGAACCACAGTACATGGCTAAAGGCAACAAATCGCTCGGTTGGGCGAAACAGTGCGTACAAGTAACGTGTGTTCCGTGAGAGGGGTACTGCTGTGCCTTCCCGGTGTTTTTGGGTGACAATTTTGACGCAACTATACTGCATCACTGGCGGGGCTTCTGAACCACAAGGCTACCATGCCAGAGATGAGGACCTACCGAAGTATTTAAGTCCAGTTTTGAGTTTTACTGCGATGATCGTCAGAAACCTATGAAAACCCATGGGAAATCACATCGGGCTTACTTTAAAACAAGGACAATGTTCTCAATGGAGTGGATGTCGATTGACTGGGGCGACGGTTGGGGGGGGCGCTTTCAGGCCCTTTATTTCAGCCGCTCAGAGCCACTCGGCCCATTTACTACCCTATTGAATTGCGGTCTTGAACTGTTAGACTTATCTACGTTTCTTGTTGTCGCTGTATGCACCGTCGTGGGGTTAGCTTATATATACTCATGCCGTGCCGAACAAATATTTGCCCATTTGTTTTGTGAGGTCCAGACCCGCTCGCTCGAGTGGCGATGGGAATAGCATTCCCAACCGTAGCAGCAGCAGCAGCAGCAGCAGTTGAGTGTTGGGTAAGGTGTAGAGCCTCTTCGAATCAAGAGCCTCATAACCAAATGGCTGTGCTGCTATGAATATATTTCTACCGTAGCGCCGTCTCGTCGTGTCTAACGTTTACCGTGCAGTTGCTTGCTTGCTTACGTCTGTGTGTGACTTCAAGACGGCCGTCCTGAGCTTGAAACCACCGGGGGGGGGGGGGGGGGGGGGCACCAACCACAGCAGATAGCGAAACGTTGGATTGTAAGCGCCATCACAGAGAGAAACAATGTACCATACTAGGCAACTAAGTCAGGAATAAGGTCTACAGTGGCAGACATGAGATGCCTCCCACGTAGCCTCACTAACAACACACCAGCTTAATTGTTTCCGGCCTCCCTCGGCGGATACTAACTACCAATCGGGATTGAACGATACATGATTTTGTAGTCCACTCATGATGCACTACGCGAATGGTTCTAGGTATCGTTTCAGAGCCCCTCGCCCTCTTCAGCAACACGTCACGCATAGGCGGATGCAGAAACAGCGGTGGGGGCATAATCTCGAGGAAGGTCTGCATATAGGTGGGGTTCGCTAGCTTCGCCACATGAACGCTTGAATAATCCCGGTACAGTGCGAAACATACCGACAGCGATCTCTTGATATCCATGGTCTTTCTACAGGTAGCCAAAACAACAACGAACCATGAACGCTTGAATAATCCCGGTACAGTGCGAAACATACCGACAACGATCTCTTAATATATATCCATGGCCTTTCTACAGGTAGCCAAAACAACAACGGACCAGTCCGCCTTATTCCGTTGTGTACGCACTGACTGGTTGGTACAAAACCTTCGAGAAGCGGGGCTGCATTAATATATTCCGACATATATATGTCTGTATTCGTAGAAGTACTAGCCGACGAGGACCCAATTGAATTGCAGTGTTCCAAAACCGACCCCCTAGTCTATACATTTGGACAACAAAGAGGCTGAAAGGTCTATCTCAGCAACACCACGAACATACATACGCAAAAAGGATAACCGAGGCGACGAAGAGACCCTTATATCAGAGGGGTAAAAATAATATCCCTTGCAATACGTACCCGTCTTCGTCAAGGAGCGCGGGTCCTGTAGGAGATACATGCGCTGTCTGCAGGAGTTCCATGCGCTCGATCAATATGCCCCAAAAAATGGGGAATTTTAATATAAATTAGTAATAAGAAAACTGTTATGTAGGAGTTGTATGCGCGGAGGGAGGAGGACGGCGTTTTTTCCCAGCTCATCATGGTGTCGGACGAGCACTGTGGGGGAGAGAAAGGCTTGATTTGTGTTGGGGGAGGGCGGTCATCAGGAGAGAGTGTCGGAGGCCGGCGTCCACGACGACGAGGACATTGATTGTACGGGTCGTTCCACCTGATATGGCGTTTTTCTTGCACTTTCTTGCATCAATACTTCAATGTACAAGTTACATACCCCTCCGCGGGTGCTGGTAGTGGTGGTGGCGGGCCTACAAACCCACGCGCCCGACCTCATGAAATGTGTGTGTGGGGGGGGGGGGGGCTGGCGTCTAGGACTTCGACGCTGAGAGAAAAGGGTTAAATTTGTTTTCAGGAGATAGATGTGTTAGACGTTTTCTTTTAGAGGGCAAAATGAAGGAGATCGAGTTCAAGTTGCAAGTCAACCGTTGGAGTAGGTACGATAGCCAACCCACAACAAAAAAATAACAGGTAGACTAAGTATTTCGTGACGCTTACCTTGCCCTTTGCTGCAATGCTACGATTTACGCAAAGGCTTCTAGCGACTATTGCGCCACTCCACCATTGATAATGCACTGTCGAGTTAGTTTTGTGATGAATGGCGGCGCAGATGTGTGCGGTAAGTATATATTGAGACTGACCTCGCCAATGCTCCATGCATCGGCGAAAAGTTCAACTCTTTTGACTCACGACTATATATCAGCATTTTCGGTGTGTGTGCTAGTAGAACTGCCAGCAGCATCATATCATGAGATCATAGAAAACTAGTTGGTGGCAGAAGGGAGACATATCTCCCTGTTAGATAGGAGGGATACCCTACACGTCCAGCGAACTAGTTTCCTCTCTCCGGTGTTGCGTCGCGCGACAACGACCTGGACGCGCCTTCGACAAAACCGCTCGCAGTTTCGGGGCAAGGAGCACAGCTGTCAGGTGTGTAACATGTACTAGCGCTTGTGCCCAAGAGCGCCATGAGCATTACACAATATCACGAGTGATTGCGCATTATCTACTGTTGTACCAGGGATCGTGTGTTGCCTTCCCGTTACCTCCCTGTCGTCGACTGCAAACTCATCCCTCCAGGCAGATGGAGTGTGCGCGAGGTACGGACAGTACAGACAGGGTGTCACATTCAATAAAACATACCTCGTGTGCTGGGCATCAGACAAGAAACAGAACAGCTGGTCCAGGCTGGATTTCTTCATTTTCTTAATGTTGAATGGATTCTACACTACGTAACTTCACTACAATGACTCCCGTAACGTATATGTTTCATGCAGATCTCGACCTGCCTTTCTTATTGGCCATTTTCTTATCGCGGAAGGTGTCCTGTGTTGTACCATGTATCGAAAAAAAATGGAGAAGGTCTTACGTACACGATATCAGAACAGTTTTCGCAACGTAGGTGCGGTTACCGCTAATAATGCGGGGGGGCATAGTAAATAGGACCTACGGTATACCCAAAAACCTATATATTCGCCCAATATTACCGACAGTACTGGTCCTATTTACTATGGTCCCCCGTGATAGATACAGACGAGGGACAGGTGTTCTGGGATCGGCGGACATTACATTCCCGGACGAGAACCCACATCGCGCATGACAAACGGTGAAGACATCCTTCACCTCTCCTGATGATACTATTCCTAAATTTAATATTTCGCTCTTCTTGGGAATGGATCTGGGAGTGGACAAAACAGAGCGACTGCACCACTGCCGTCAATCCTACCATTGAGAGTGCTATAGAATATTGGGAAGAGCCAGCCCAAAACAACAAGGTGCTACAGCAGTAACGTGTCGCTGGCAGAAGACGTCGATTTCGTTCGCGTAGCTCGTCCCGCATGATGTGACGCCCCTTTATCCTCTAACGGTTGTATATCCGATCAAAAGAGTAAACGCATTCCTTTCCTCTTGCGATTAATAACTGTTCTCAGCGCTCCTTCTGTGTATGATCACGACGTTAACGTAACCCTGTGTAAGGAAAAACTGCGGTCAGCAATGAGCTAAAAGCCGGATGTCAATCTCACGACGTGCACGATAAACTGCGGTCAGCGACGAGCCTAAAGCCGGATGTCTGCTCCTTGTCGTTCGCTCCTTCAACGGGTGTCTAAGCGGTGCCTCCTCAAAAGCTCCTTCTAGCACGCGGTCCACGCACACCTACCTCACACACACAAATTACCTTCCTAAAGCCAGTCCTGCCTAGCAAGCATCAAGGAATACTACGCCCCACTGAGACCTCCTGCTAAAAGGTGGGAGCACATGACGCACTATATATGATGAGGCAGATCGCGCGTAGTTTGCGCATGTAACGGTTGCCCATAGTTACAAGCAGTGGTGTTCTCCGCTTTCAGGTGTATCTCTCTCTGTGTTAGACGTCGCATGTGGCACAACGCTTGGTGGATTTAGACCGGATCGCCGGCAGCATTGCAGTAGTGCTACTACGAGTAAAGGTGTAGAGCTGTGCTTTCACTACCTGTAGAATATCGTAGGTTGTGCTCGGATAGACCCCGGTGAAGTTGTAATGATAGAAGTGGTAAGTTTATATGCACTAACGTACAGCTATTGGTAGGTTCGCATTGCGAGGTAATCCTCGCGACGGCAACCTCTCGAGGTTGCGCCTCTTCTTGCTGGAGGGAAACGCTGCGGTAAGCAGCGTTCGTTGAAAATCGACATCAATGCATGGTCCAGGCCACCACTGCTACTGCCACTCCTATGTCACTATACTACTGCCTAATATGATACTCCTATATCTGCTACTAGTAACTGTACCACAGTACTCTCCTACTGCTACTACTACTACAGTACTGTCCTACTACCGAAAGGAACCACTCCCACGTGGAAAATCAGATTAGGCCGCATATCTCAACTTGCACCGCCGCCCTGGTCGTCCGTCGTTTGCCAACATCAGTCTACAGCAGTACAGCAGCAGTATTCAACATTGTGGCCCAACCCATGCCCCCTCTCCAGCAGTACCTTCCTTTTTGAAACGCACACGGTCGCGAAACGCGCAGGAACGATCAAGTACTATGCTGCATACGAACGCTTTCCCCCGCCACTGGGTATTCTACCGTTGCTATTCGCAGGAAGCTTGACCCCCTCCCGCTTGTCTCCCGGGCCCGCCCCATTCCGTCTATCTCATTGAACAGGTTCAAGACTTAGTGTAAGAGCATACCCCACGAGACGCCAGCTCCGCCACCATGAAGATCACCCAAGTGTTGTCCTTTGTCGTGGCCTTCTACGGATTCCTGCCGAGCGTGACTGCCTCTATGGATAGCCTGCTGGAAGACACCTGCGCATACAACACGTACATGTGCTGCTGGACGGAGAACGACGGCAACGGCATGGAGGACAACACCGACGTCTGCCGGGTGCTCGACTCGCCCGACGTTGGCGAGACTCGCGAGTTTCCGGGCGAAAGCGAGGGCGAGGTTCATTGCCACGGGTTCGTGTGGGCCGACGGCGCGAGCTTCGACTCGTTCATCAAGCCGCTGTACCGCTTTGTGAGGGCCTACGACCACAGGGATGAGAGGGGATACTACGGAAAGTGAGTGTTACACACAAACACCGCGATATGCCGGACGCGTATGCTCGTCTGAACAGTGAAAAACGCAGGATAATACAAAAAACAGGCTGATATTTCCCGAAATATTGGAACACGGTTCAGGGCTGGGCCTCTTTGCCCTCCTCGGGGCGAACCTCCGACGCCTTGGGGTCGCTGCTTGCCACTGGCCGTCGCGCTTACACGTTTTGGCTTACATCGGCTCAATATCTGCCCGGTGGAAGAAACAACGAGCCCAACACAAAAGCGAATCAGCTGAAAAAAACAAATCAGCAAATAAATAGGAAATCCAGCCTGAGCCCGGATTCTTGTTTCCCGCTACCGTACTACAGTAGTAAGTGTCGGGCGGCCTGCATTTCCGAATAGGCTTTAGACTACGGCGGTGTGTGCACCGCGAGTCCCTCTTCGGTCCGAGTCGCGTCTCTGACGCCATTTTTTTTTACCAAGCTATTTGCCCTGTCTAAGGGGGCGCATGCTACTATAGGGGTGCGCCTACTATTTTCTGGTAATATTTGAGAAAATGAAAAGTAAGTGTGCAACCCGACATGAAATATGTTCACAGGTGTACATCGAAAAACAGCGTTCAACACAAATGACAAATGACACCCCAGCAGTTCCTCGGCGCTTAGGACCGCAGTCCCGATTTGGGGACAAATTGCTTAGAATTTGAGCGGTTTGTCCCCAAAATGGGACTGCGGTTCTAAATGGGTTAAGGTACTGCAGATAGTTCACGTGTGAACCACAGGTCCGTGTTTACGTATACCTGGTAATAGTTATTATTTATCTTGTCATCCGACAATGTGCAGCATGATCTTCAACATTGATAACTCATAACTTTCCCGAAAGAAGAAAACCTCGGAAAACAAAAGGAAACCCATGCACCAAGTCTACCTCCCTCCCTTCTGTGCTAACTTTATTATTGAAAGCTGAGATGCGCAGCCGAGTCAAACTACGTGGAAGCGTCACTTTTACCTACCTCTGCAGTTTTCTTGGTTTAGCCAGAACGCATCTTGCGTGCTGCCTGGTGGTATTTCCGGACGCATACATTCCTGAAATCTTGCCGTCATGTGGGGGCCTTAACCTTTCGCTGGCCATTGTTACTACTACGGGGGGCAATAGTTAATAGGATCAAGTGTTGTTAGCAAAAATGGTCCGATATATAGGTGTTTATGTATACCATAGGTCCTATTAACTATGGTCCCTCGAAATAGGCGACTTTTATGTGTATCTATGGCATACTTAAGGTCTATTGATAGGCCCTGCCGCCTGTATGCGCCGTGGTGGGACCGCAAGGTTATGACTGGATGGGGCCCGTCAATACCCAGTTCATCAAATGCCGCACACGCACATGATAGCCAACTAACTGGAATAACACTTGCAGTATGGCGAAGTATGACAAACCTTTGCGGTGGAAATATGTAGCAAGTACAATACGTGTACAGGGAAACGCCGCAATCGCAGCATATACTTGGAAGTACAAACATCTGACGCGCATACTTCAAGCTTAAAATCCAAGATCAGCTGTGAGATCGAGGAATTCCGTCTATAGCAAAATACATGGAAATATTTTCTGACATCATGCGTGCTGTATTCCCCCAAACGCGTCTGCCTGCCGTCCCCCAATTTGGCAGCATCAAGGGCTCACACATGTGCGAGTGCATCGAGAAGATGCCTATTGTGAGTCGCGCGGACTGCACCACGTACTCGTCCCAGGGGCTGGTGGCGTGTGAAGACAACGACCTACGCACCCACTACGAGAACGAGATGAACAGCCCGGCGGGAAACATCATGTTCAACCTTGTGGAAACCTGCGACAATGAGGACGAACTCTAGGCCGTACTTTTCCAAGCTTGGTGTTTCTGCTTCCTGGGTACTGTCCGCTGTTGTGTCTGGCTATAGAAGTTATGGTAGCGAGCAGAGTCCGGCACGCGGTTCATGGGATGTAATGCAGTAGAAACATCTATACCAGGTACGTACCTTTGAGCTGTGTTTCTTGCGTGGATCTCTCGCACGGGACTCATTTTGTCAGCTTACCAGGTAGGATGGCAACACATGGTCATGCAGCCTTTCGAGCAGCCATGGACATAGCCACATTCAGTATATCGGGTTCGAAGATATCGGGTATAGCTCCACAGTTTCGCAACAGGCGCCACAGGTTCTCCGACACTCTCTTAAGGGAGCTAGCTGCGGACGGAGGCCAAACGTGTGTGTTGCCGTGATTGTTGCCCAAAACGCTTTGTGGCGTATTACACTCACAGCTTGCAAGGTGACCCTGTGGCATGCACCCTATCTTGTCAGTCCCGCGCAAACGTGCTATTGTAGATTGGGTGGAGGTTACTCAAGGCTCTTGTCCCTTTTGCGGGTGGTCGATTATCGTTCCTTTTTACAGCGTTTTCGTTTTCGTATCTTCGCGTTTTTACACTGCCTAGTTGACACTTCAGACGTACAGTAGACTCCTAAACACAAACAGGACGTACGTAAGAATTAGGTGGGTTGTGTGTTATTTTGAAAACGTCACCGCAGAAGCCTTCAACTCAGGCCAACAAGTTTTGTGGGTACGTCATGCGTACTCGGAAAAAAAAACAATGTTGCGATGTTTTTGTCATGTGCGGTCTTCCTGCCGCATGCGGGTTTTATGGCGCGTAGTACCATGGATGGAGCGATGCTTGAGCCGGCTGAGTGTGCGTAGAGGAGAGAAGCCGAGTATATTTCCGCATACCAATCGTCGCGTCCAGTACAAATAGAATAAATACCATGTGGAGAGTTTATTGTGGAAAATAGCGGAGCCAAGGCGTGGGCGTGGGGAGTGTGGGTTGTTTCATGCAGCGTTTCGTAGTCTGGCGGGATTGAAGGGCGCGCACTCTGTGTATAGGAACAATAGGGCGTACATGTGCCCCGCTCGTTCTCGGAGCCATGTAACGCTGCGATGTTATTTGTTGATACTTTTGTCCACGATTTTGTCAGGGTTCTTCACGGGTCATGACCCCACCCGCGGTCTGGGTCGAGAAATTTTCGAACCTCACGGGTCGGGTCGGGTAGGGTCGGGAGGTTTTCGACCTTTCATGTGTCGGGTCGGGCCCCCCTTACTCAACCCGAGCCGATCCGACCCGCGAGGTTTGACCCGGCCCGTACCGTGAACGGCCCCGGAATTGTTTTTGTGGTATTTGTCGCGAGAGTTTGTCAAATGTGGCCCCCAAAGTTAGTGGTGTGATTTGCTCTACCTGGTAGGTGTTTTCGTCCACTTTGTCCGTGATCGGTCACGGTATTTGTTGAAAGATTTTATCGATTTTGACCCCCCAAGATAGGCGTGTTTGTCGCGATAGTTGCGGTTTAAGGTTTTAGAGGACCAAGACGTTTCCGTAGTACCTGGTAACTACAACAATAACTACCAGGTATAATAATACAAGAATCCTCTGGTACGCTGTGCACCGTCGGTGCCGTGTTGTTGCCTACCACGACTTCGTCACAGTTTTCCACATCAGCCCCACCTCGAAGTTTCAACTGACTGAGGACGTTGAGCCTGGAGGCCAGCGCAGGTTCCATTCCGCCGTAGAAGGCCAAGGATTTTCACCTTCGACACGGTGATAGGAATCCCAAGCCATTGAGAGGTGCGGGAGCTCGTGCGAAGACGCGGCCGGTGCTCGTTCAGCCGCCAAACTGGTTATGGGGCAGACGTGTGCGGGTCGTACGTCCTCGTCGACTCCGTCGAACCAGGGGTGCCTCGCCGCCCCATTGCCCTTACCCGCTTATGCTGCTTTAAGGACTGCACTCCGGTTGTGAGCCAAAACACTTGGAATTAGAGTCGGATGTAGGTACATGTACAGTGCGGTACTAAAAGAGTTAATACCCTCCATCCATATTTTATATCCTCACGAGCTCTGAGTAAGGTATTACTGCTCGGAGCGAGTCTGTTTACCGCGGCCGAAAGCAGGCGATATTCAGGTCTAGCCCCCTGGAGACTGCTGTAGCCGGTATTGGCCACAGCTCTTGTCTCTATTCCTCCTAGCGGGTTGTGTCCGATTCAGGTGGGTGTGCTCCACAGATATCATGTATGCACGGCATGGCGATCTATATTGACGGGTTTGTTCAGCCTTGGTGGTCTATCCGGGAGGCAGTTTGGACCGCGTCGTCCGCCGCCAACACGTAGACCTCCGGGTGGACTTACGGCGACGTCCACCTTCGGGATGTTGTGTTCCTCTGTACCGACACCCCAGTCACGGCGGGGGCGGCGGTTCTCGCCTCAGGGAGCCCGCTCCTTGCTCTGTTTCCGACAGGGCCGGTAAGGTCTGCCAGAACCTCCGGTAAAATCCCGATCTTGCTCTGACTAGCAGCGGGCATTACCCTTGATTCCGCCAACTGCAACCCCAATCGCCCCGCCCCCGTCGACAGACGCGCTTGGGGTTTACTCATGAGGCTGCAAACGTCAGATTGTTCTCACCCAGGCACTCACTCCGGAAAAACTGTTGCGCCATTGCCGCTCCCGCTAGCCCGAGAAGTGTTTGTTGTGCGTCAGTTTCGCCCCGTTGTCTGCCCTCATGTATATATATCATGTGGGGTAAGCTCGTATACAAGCCACGCTCGAGGTAGCCCGTTCCCTGCCCGAGGGATTCGACGGTCATGAGGGCCGCCGCTCGCTTGTCCCACATGTTAGCGAGTCCCACACAGCCTCCACACCGTGCTTAACGACATGTTCTTCTGTGACTGGTTCCGCGGTAGAGAGGGCGCTTTCAAGTCTTCTTATTTTTCTGCCGCTCAGAGCCACTCGGTCCAGTGACCACCCTATATATTTGCATGTTTTCATCTTTGTGACGCGTGTCTCGATAAGGGTCACTTTTTTGGTCCAATTCATTCTGATTGACGAGATTTTCTTACCCTAAGGACTACCCAATATCGCTGGAATAAGGCATGCCTTCTTTATGTTTCTATTGTACCAAGGCCACGGGATGCTCATCCATTCGAGTTGCTATTTCGTTTGCCGTCAAGGTAAGGCTTTGGGTCTAGGCGCCCGTTCAGCCGGAAGGCGTTTGGTCCACAAATTTCCACGAAGCTCCATCGTAGAACGCCTCGGTAGTCCCTCTGCCATAGCAACAGTCCTGGTGCCGATGGCGCCGATCGACAAGCGCACCACCGCTACCTCCTCCTTGTACTGCAAAGATGCGAACGCAGACGCTATGCAGGAGCTAAACCTCCTCCGTTTTCTTGGCGGGGTTGGCCTGTAATGCCGACGTTGGTCTTGCTCGTGCCGGAGAAAAGGTACAGCGGGAATAGTCGTGTCAGCCGTGATACCCACAATAAGCCGTGACATATGTGTCATTCGTATGTACGAAGGTTTCCACTCCCCCTCCCTCAAACTCCTCGCAGAAGCGCTCATTCCGCCCCCGCCGAAATTCAAGGCGAACATATATCCCGCCCCATAGGGCCGACCTTATGGACCCACCGGAGCAAGCGATCGTGCAAGTCTCCCCGGAGTCTGCTGGAGCAAGCGATCGCCCGATTCTCCGCAGAGTCCATCCCGACTAGCACGTCAGCTGATGATCTGGAACCGTAGATCTTACCCAGAACCCGATGTAGAGAAAAGCTTAAAGTGCAGCCCGAAGAACAATCCCGAAGCCTATCAATTCTTTTAGTCCCGTTTTGGGGGCAAACTGCTCGGAATTCGAGTTGTTTGTCCCCAAAATGAGACTGCGGTTGTAAAAGGGTTCACAGGTATGTCACTAAGAATATTGTACTACAGCAGATCGCTGATCCCCTTCAAACGGCGTTAGGATAGGGAGCACGGTTCGTCAGAAATGTTTCAGCCGAAACGTGCTATCTCTATCGCAGTGTCCGTCGTAGCATTTCGCCAACTGACGTTGTGAACACAGCTGGCCACCTCTTGTAGGAACTGTTGACGGCGTTCGAGCAGCCGATGAGGACAAGCCAGGTTACCAGTGTCGTGTGTAGGGTTCGCGAGCTCAGTCCCACGCCCCCTAACCCTCCCGGCACCGCGACCCCAACCTGCCTCAACTCGCTCACAATCTTTACCTGCGAGGCCGCCACTGTCGCAAAAACACCCATAGTAGTGGGCCGCTTCCACACGATGCCGGCGAGAATGATCCGATACTTTTCCCCAGACGCGGTGAGGGCAGACAACAAAGAAGAGCTGCTATAATTCAGGCGGTAATGCGTGTGGCTTGTCGGTGATTCTCCTTCGGCATCACTCTTACGGTGCAGCTACGTTCATTGCGCCCCCCTCCCTATACCTGCAGAACCTTGCCATCACCTTGACGATTCCCCCCGTCCCATCTCGGTTCGGATCATGGACGCAGGTACGCGAATCGTTGACCATACATCCAGGGTCCGGTAGACCTGATAATATTGAAGAGCACCCGCTGGGCACATTCATTGTGCGGGACACGTTGGGGATTACCTTGTTCCGTTAATTCTGCAGTCCAAGACACGGTCGCGGAAACAAACGTTGGCTTGATCTTCGGGCGAGATTTCGATCACCAGCGTGACCCACGCCTCCCCATTGCTTGCCGAGTGCGACTCTGCCAAAACGGTGCGTGCTGCGAACCCTCCCGCGTGACGACATACCGAGGACCCACACTTGAGCTCTGCTTCCTCCGACCCTTCTTGGTTGGCATCCCGCTGCCTTGTTACTCCTCGCCTCGTGCATGTACGCCAAACGTCACGGAGGCAAGAAGACCATGTCGTTGCTCTCCACTAACGCGGAGCTATGTCGCCCCCTGATGTGGCCGTCCGGTGGAGTATAGCAGGGCGGGCAGGATGGGTCGCAGCATACTCGAACGCAGAAGCGGATTCGGCGTCACCCAGTCCCGGCTAAGCCTGTGTTCTCCCCCAGTCGTGGTTGATTTTGTCAAGCACGTGCACACTCAGGCGCACGTGTGCGGCTGCCATCTGTGGGTGTACATTTTCCCCGTCGAGTGACGGCCCCATCCCCGGGTGGTTCTGGTCTCACCCGTATCACAACCGTCGAATGCGCAAGTCCGTGTCGCCTACGATCCCTCCTCTCACTTTTTCGACCGACCTCGAAGTACTGGAACCGCTTGGACCGCTGCCTTCAACGCGCTCCTTCTCATGTTTCGGGCGCACACAGTTGGGTTCTGGAAAGCGGAATATTTTGGGTATTGCGTCTCTCGTGGCGGCCTCCACCACGCAACGCACGAGGTGTTCTTGCCCACATGGAAATGCCGTTCAGAGCCTACACTGGAGCGACGCCCGGGAGTCCCCGCACGCCATGTCCCGCAGGGAATCACCCAGGAAGGCACATGGGCGTGTTCTGTTCCCAGTTCCCGCCTCCTACACCCCGGTAGGTCTTCCAACTGGTCTCCCGCTATTTGGCAACGTATGGCATCCCATCAGGCTCCTCTTCTTCCACCTGTTTGGCTCTTCGCTCTTTCTTCCCACCCAGACCCACGCTCTTTGCATCCTGTCCGTTTCCACCGCGCCTCCTGCCTCACTGCCTCCATCCTCCCTGCTGGGGTTTGGTCCCTAAGCAACCCTCCACTCCCCACCGCTGCCGCGAGCGATGGCGGTGCACTTCTGCTGGGCCTGGAGGTTCGCCCCCGACTCGTGCCGGCCCCTCTCTCCGCACTGGATACTCGCGACCTCTTCTTCGATCCTCTCAACCGGCCTCGTCCGCCCCTCGCGCCCAATCCCGCCGCTAGGTATAGACGCTGCCACCCCCGGGTATCGCAGAGGCGCCCTGGGCCTGTTGCAGGGTGTTTCCCACCGTCTCGGTGGTATGTATTCCCCTGTTCCCAAGGATCTGGCAGCTCTCCGCGGCACCTGGAGTGGTGCTACCCCGCCCGATCTGCCCCGCTAAAATGATGGGTGGCCCCCCAGTGCCTTTTCCCTCTTGTGGAGCCGCCACCGCCGTCAGAAAGGGGGGCAAGCGCACACCTTCCTCCAATGCGTGTTGGACGCCGAGGATTCACATCGTCAGGACCGCACCTCCCACCAGGCGTCGACACCTGCTAGGTACTCCCAGACGTCAGGCCCGCGTACGTTCCCCCATAACGGGGTCAAGCTCCGAGGGATCCCCGTGCTCTTGGTTTCGCTGGTCAGCTGTTGCTCACAGGGGGGCGGAGGAGGGGTTCTCATCGAAACGCCCAACGGATCCCGAGTCCCGAGAGCCTGATCCGGCCCCAGGAGGAAGCGGAGGTGGTGTCCCTGATCTGCTGTTCTCAACTCCGCCAAACCGGAGCGTCTTGCTCCCTTGTTGACTCCTTGCCAGCGGGATTTTCCTCAAACCTTCCATCGGAGCGAGACACCTGGAGGTGCGACGGGCATCTTGGGGCCCTTGAGCTTCCCCCCCTGGCAACAAAGAGCGGAGGATATCGCCCTACCCACTCGTTCTTCCTTGGGCCCGTTGTCACCCCCGCGACCTCTCCACAGGAGAGTCGAGGTCGGGCGCCTCCCCTGACTCCGTCCTCCGCCACCGGTGAGACGAGCTGCATGCCGAGAACCCGGTCTGGCCACAGGCGGCACGGACAGGGCGCGGCTCCCGCCTACCCCTATGGGTGAAGGGTCTCGACGCCGGTTGGTTTTGCTGTGAGCGCAACGCGAGACGCCCAACCGACCGTCAATCCTGCTTAGCCGGTTCCCAGCTTGACGCGTCCAGACCGCGGGCCTTGCCTTTCCCCCGCCCTCTGTTGTACGGGACGCACTCACCCCCCTTCTTCTCCCGCTCCGAACACAGCCCGTCTGGTCGCCTCGCTATCGTGCGCCACCTTCCTATCTCCGCCGTCTGTCTGCGACGGCCCCAGCCCTCTATCTCCACCGTCGGTCAGCCCCCTCATTGGTTTTGAAGAATAGCGCCCCCCGCGCCTGGCCCTCTACCCCCTTCCGCCAGCCTCAGGCCTATTACCGACCGAGACCAGGCGGTTTCCCCTCTGCTTTGCCGCCCCACGCCCGTACAGTGAAGTCTCCCGAGCGAGTTCCCCCTCCTGACAACATTGCTCGGTCTCGAAAGGTATGCGTGTTCGATGGTCAAATAGCCCACAAGGCAAGCAGCAAAGGGGTACACCCCTACCCTCTGACGGCATCGGGCGATGAACCCGGACCGCTGGTGCCGCCCTGCGACGCTCCGAAGATGCTTAGCCCTGGGCGTTCTCTGCAAAGGTTCCCCGGCGTCGCTCGTGGGGGGCTTTCAGAGCTCCTGATGGCGAGAAAAAGAAGCCCTTCGCCGGCGCCCGAAGATGGCATGGTTGGAGGCGGAGTGCCTGTGTTGATCCCACCCGAAGACCCTGGCAAACGGTGCCTCGGCCGATTACCCGCCGCCCCGTAGTGGAAGACGCACTTCTCGCTGCTTGGCTTCGCGATGACCCTTTCACCCCTTATAGGGCGCACGAAGTGATTCGAAATTACCGGTGTAGGGATGGGCCCAGAGAACCATGCCGGGCGCGTCTTCCACAGCCCCCGAAACGCTGACACTACTGCCGCCCCCCGCCTCTGCATGGTACCAGGTAGGCGGCCTCGAAAGGCTGCGGGGGGGGTCCGGCCGGCCTATCCCCGCCGCGAAGCCCAGCAGCCGTTCCCTCCCTCCTCCACCGCCGCCTCTCTACAGTTTCAAATCTGGCATATCATGTGTAAGTACTGATCGTGTGTACATGATACAGTCATTGCGCATTCTCATCCCCCCTGTTGTCTGTGCTTGATGCAGCGAAACAAATAGGCAAACAATGTGAAAGTAGTACTAGGTAAGTCGTAGGTAGGTAGGGTCGATATTTCTTTCGACGCATACAGTAGTAGTAGTAGTAGAAGTAGCGGTAGAAGCAATAGTTCTTGCAGTATATCTGGCTGCGGTGGGGGTAGCCCCTAAATGTTTACCCTACTGTAGTAATGCATAGTATTGGGTGTTGCATGACGCATGCTGCGATAGGAGAAATGGTTTATAGGCCAAAATATACGCACGATTGACAAGGCTCTCTACATGAAGGACAGATGATCCAATACGTACAGTAGGAACAGCGTTTTCGTGCCAAAAAAGTGTTTTCATGCCTGAGTCGATGCCGCTCTGGACGGAAATGTAAGGACCGTTAACACATTATTATATCAGCATAACTGTTCGTCGGGTTGCAACACTCCCAGTTTTTTCTCAATACTAGAGACCCTCCATCGAGAAGCCTCGGTAAATGTAGGTACTATCATACCCCTACCGCGCGTGGCATGTGCCGTACCAGGGGTGAGCACTGATTGGGAGGACGGTGAAGCCGAATCGACCAATCCAAGTTTGAGGAGTGACACAAGAAGTAACCTTGCAGGAAAAATGGCCAGCGCCTCTTGGTGCGAGCTGATTCGCGCTGGGCAGCCAGCACCGACGCGCATGCGGCCATCCCAAACAAGTGGTCTGTCAATACTGGGGGGGGACGCGTCAGCCCAGGCGTGTACGGCATGCCAATATAACAGAAGCGTCCTCTACTTTTAATAGCAAGAAATGTCATTTTTCGGCGTCGAGGCTAATTTATTGTGTTTGCCACCATACAATACACGTTACTATTGACTATTATATGGGATTCAGTATAGCATCCGACCCTGAGCACCGTTTTCTTCGGCCATATTTTGTATCATGTGTCGTGACAAAAAACGGACCTGAATGCATCACGACCGAATTCCTTAAGAGTTGGCGCCCTCTCTGCAGGAGGTTCATGTCTTCTTCGCGGGGTGACCGTACGAGAACTCCCTCTGGCGCTCGCGTTTGGTACAAAACGACCACGACCCAGCCCCAACATCATAGCAAAAAAAAGCTTCGGTAGGGGTAGCACCGATTTTATTCTGAGGCTCCTCCCTTGACCTTAACGAGGTCTGTACCCCATCACCCAAAATATGACCTTGAGGAGAAATGGTTGTGCGTATACCGATCGAAACCCACATGGTCTAGGTATCATAAAACGCAAAAGGATTTGTGCATATACCGATCGATAACCACATGGTCTAGGTATCATATAACACAAAAAAAATGACTGTATTCCAGTGACTTTGGGTGGGCTCCCCCCCGTCGGTCATATTTTTTTTTCCCGAAAAACAAATGCTACCAGGTACCTCTATAATAGCACGCGCCATTTCAAATAAAAGAAGCAAGCGCGTGCTACCGTACTTGTGGCAAAGAACGTTTTTGTGGCCCCGTGGTACGGCAGGGTTTCTGCTTGATCATAGTATAGCCCAGACGTTTTACCCCTGACGGGGCGCCTCAACGGAAGAGCCACCCGATACGGAGGCGTGCTTCGTTGCCGTTTCACCTCGATCATAGTACGTACAGCTCAGACGTCTTATCCCTTGACGTGGCACCTCAACGGAGGAGCCACCCAGTACGGAGGCGTGCTTCGGTAGGGTTTTGCCCCGATTGTAGCAAAGCCCGGACGTCTTATTTACTGACGGAGCGAGTCAACGGAGGAGCTTTGATTGCTGTATAGCCCAAACGTTTTCTCCCTGACAGGGCGCCTCGAGTGAGAACCTACCTAACATCGAAGCATGCTTTATAGAGTTTTTACTTGATTAAGGTATGCCCCCACGTTTGTCAGTCACGAAGCGCCTCGAGCGAGAAGCTACACAATACGGAGGCGTGCTTCGGTATGGTTTTTACTTGATTGAAGTATACCCCAAGCGTTTCTCAGTCACGAGGCGCCTCAAGTGAGGAGCTACCCAGTGCGGAGGCGTGCTTATGTAAAGTATAGCTGACGGGGGCGCCTCCAGTGAGGAGCTACCCAGTACGGAGGCGTGCTTCAGTAGGGGTTGCACTTTTGAGCCGAAAGAACTCATCACTGCGCCTCCACTGAGGAGTTGCCCCTATATAGTATGCCATCGGATCTGACGTACGTATTGCTTACACTCTTCCTTAGACACACCTTTACCCTAACCCATGGGATTACATTATACTTTTATCAAGAACCTGATACTGGAGCTCCTCTCCCCTCACGCCAGGAGCCTTAGAAAAAATACCGCGTAGGTACTAACCCCATCGTAGCTCACGCCTCTGTACCTCATCCAACACCCGACTTAGATCAAAATTGTAGACTAATAGACCCGATACACTTAAATCCCATGGTCCAAGCCAAGTGTCTCACGAACACTAGATACTATTAATAGGTTTTGCTTTTTGGAAAATACGTGTCGGATTTGAAAATATGCCAAGTATTGGATAGCTCCTCGGTTGAATAGCGGCGTCAGTGAGAAACGTTTAGGCTCGGGGGTACAAACCCTAAAGCAGCACACTTCGACTGAGGCAACGTGGCTGTCAAAATTGTCGACCCCCAAGCTCTCGACGAGAACGGAGACGTCCTCCTCGACGAGGCGATATGGCCGGGGCACCGTGGTGTACTCGTAAAGTTTTTGTGAGGTCTCATAATATGTTCTGGACTACCCTCACACGAAGGGCTCCTTATCGCAACCCGAAACACGACTCTTTATAAGCTTGTTCGCGCGTCCAAACCATTTTTTCTACGCGCTACTGTAGTCCTAGACACAACTGTTCATACAACCGAAAATATCATACTTAACCGGAATACCATTAACAAGAGATTCTCCCCTTGAGGAGCTCAACCGGTCAGAACAATTCGGCCTAAGGACAGGGGCAACCCACACCACCGTGGGATGAGCTTGCACCTGCTACCAGGTCGTTGACGAGGCTCTCCAGTTCAGGAGCTCTCTACGCCCCCCAAACAGCGACCAAACGAACCAAGTAGATGGTTCATCCCGTGACCCACAGCAGTATGCGTACAACAAGTATTTGTAAGGCTCTTCCCTTCCATTACTGCCGCATCAGCGTCGCTGTCTATCACGTAGAGAACACCCGCCGGGCCTACCATGTCAGAGAACAGAACGCACAACACCTGTCGTCACCAAAAGCGGCGGCGTAGCGTCGGAATACTTTGTTAAGGGGCCTCCCTCCCACCGGAGGTAGTTCTCATGGTCACTTTCAAGCGACGTAGACGTTTAGTACTGCAGGCAAGCTCCGCGGTGCCGTTATCGGCGGAAGCATACAAACACGCATCGCAAGCAACACCAGTACTCCACTTATCAAACATTCGTAACGTCTTCTGGGGTTCCCGACGATTGGCGACGCCTCCTGGATGTTGTTTCGAAGATACCACGCCTATTGAAGCTCTGATGGTCGGCGGTTGGGATCGTGGGTTATTCTATTAAATTTGTCTTTTTTTGTCGAATTTCGTGTGGCAGACTTGTCGATAGGGGTCGAGCTGCAATAGTCCGATTCTCATCGACAAATCTGCCAAACGAAAAACAAACGAACCAAACATTAACAAATACACGACCCCACCACTGGCAACCGAAGATACATCAGACGCTGTACTTTCAAAGCAGCATTCACAAACAGGTGCAATCGTCGGGAACGTCAGTGGACGCTGAAATGCTAGTGTTGTGTTCCGTAACACTATCTCCCACGGACCGCGTAATTGCCTGACGCACCTGTTTTTGTCTTTCTTGAAAGTTAACGCGAAATGTTGAGCCTCCCAGATCCCCAGCATCAGAGTCGAGGAAGGGGTAGCCACCCTCTATTGCTGCCGCTCGCGGCCTATCACGTGGATAGCACCCGTGGGTTTACCATGTCTGAGAACCGAACACACATCACCGGTCGTCTCGAACGCCGGGGATCTGCGTAGTGCCGTTTAGCATCCTCGTTGACAAACGTTGGCTACACGAGGGTTTCTCGATCCCCATCAATGCGAGGACGGGCACCAACTCGAACTTATGTACCCCCCCCTTCCCCCAACTCGTTAATTGCGTCTGTAGTTACAGTCTGTGTTGAGAGGTTTGCCTCTACATATACGTACTTATCATGATTAACTCAACACGCAAAAACGCCTCGTACGGCCGGCAAGCTCCGTGATGCCGTTATTGGCGAAAGGTGCAAAACGCCCATCACCAGCAACACCGGTACACCACTTCTCTAAGATTTTCGGCCTTCTCTGGCGTTCCCGACTATCCGCGAAGGTTCGTGAATGCTAGTTTGAAGGTTCGACGCCTGCTGTAGCTCCGGTTTTCAGCGGTTGGGATGGCGGATTTGGTGATGTTTAGTTTGGGACCGATTTGCGTGTGGGAGACTTGTCGGTAGGAACCGGACTGCAACAGTCCGATTATCGCCGACAATTCTGCCACACGCAAAGCAATACCAATTGAAACATAAACAAATACGCCACCACATCACTGGCAATCGAAGCTAGAGCGGGCATTGTACTTTCAAAGTAGCAGTCACAAACAGGTGCAGATCGCCGGGAACGCCGGTGAACGCGAATTTTTTTGTGTCGTGCTTCAGTAACACTATCCCCGACGTACCGCGTGAGCACCCTACTCCCTTTGTTTTTCTTGCAAGTTAACGTGAGAGGCTGATTCACCCAGAATTTAGGGTCAGAGAAAGGACGTAGCCACCCTCTACTCCTGCCGCATCAACGCCGCTCACTATTACGTGGAGAACGCCCGCGGTACCTGCCATGCCAGAGTACCGAACGCATAACACATGTCGTCGCGAAAAGCGGCGTCGTAGGGTCGGCAACTTGTGCTCGTACTTGCGGTCTGTGTTGAAAGACCTGTCTTCCGCTAGATGTAGTTATCATGTGCAACTCCAAGCGACCGAAACGTTGTGTGCGGCAGGAAAGCTTCGTGGTACCGTTGACAGCAGAACATACAAACGCCCATCGCGAGTGACACTGGTACTCCACTTCTCGGAGCTTTGAAGAATTCACTGGCGTTCCCGACAATCGGCGACGGCTCGTCAATGTGTTTTTTAAGACATATTGCCTATCGTTGCTCTGGTTGTCTCTGGCCAGAGGTGGTTCTCATGCTTAACTGAGAGAGACAGAAACGTTGTGTACTGCAGGAAAGCTCCGTGGCTCTGTTATCCGCGGAACATACAAACGTCCATCGCGAACAACAGCGGTACTCCACTCCTTTAAGATTCGCAGCGTTCACTGGCGTTCCCAACGATCGTCGACGACTCGGTAACGCAATTTTCACAAGCCGTTGTTGATTAGTGGGAATGCCAGCGCACGCTGCAAACCGAAGTATAGTGTTCAATAACGCTATCCCCGACGGATGGAGTAATTGCCTGGCCCGACGCAATATGTGTTTTCCATGCAAATTAACGCGAGAGGCTGGCTCCAGATAAGGTCAGAGCTAAGTGGGCTTACCCACCCTCTATTCCTGCCGCATCAATGCCGCTGTCAATCGCTTGAATAGGACCTGTGGGGCCTGCCATGCCAGTGAACAAAACGCACTACACCAGTCGTCACGAAAAGCGGAAGCTTGTGTCCGTACTTACAGTCTGTGTTAAAAAGCCTGCCTCCCCGTAGATGCAGTTATCACGTGCAACCCCAAGCCGCAGAAAGGCTCTGTAACGTAGGAAAGCTCCGTGATGCCGTTATCGGCGGAGCATGCAAACGCTCATAGCATACAACACCGCTACTCCACTCCTCCAGGATTTGCAGCCTTTGCTGGCGTTCCCGACGATCGGCGACGGTGCGTGAAAGTTATTACGGGGGACCATAGTCAATAGGACCTACGATGCACACAAAACTATATATACTTCGCTGTTTTTACCAACAATATCTGGTTCTATTTACAATGGTCCCCCGCAATACTTTGAAGGTGCAACACTTACTGTAGCTCTGGCCGTCGGTGGTGTAGGTCGTGTATTCGTTCATGTTCAGTTCGGGGCCCTAACCCCTAGGCAGCGTCGGAATGTTTCGTTCGTACTTGAAATCTATGTTAAGAGGCCTGCCTCCATCAGAAGCTCCGGTGGTGCCTTTGTTAATGTTTCAAGTTTGGGATTGTTATTTCGTGTGACAGAATTTTTCAGTGCGAGCCATGTCTTCATATCGTGAGGGTACGGTAAGGGTAGCTTCTGAGTACCATGAGGATCCTGACCTCAGGTGCTCTATGCCTCAATACCTTCAGTAGCCCCTAACAACCGAGTCTGAGGAACAATTTTAAGCTGCGTGAGTCCGATACACAATCCTCAGGACTGCATCACGGTAGACATCTAACTAACTGTACTGTAAGACACAGCTCGACGCTATAATAGTCGTCGAGGGAAGAAAAGGCTCAAGGTTTCTCGCGATAAAGACGCCTATCAAGGCAAGAACGGTGGTGGGGAGGTATACTACGGTACGTATGTGACCCCGGGTCTAACTGACGACTATTACGGGGGACCATAGAAAATAGGACCTACGGTACACACAAAAAACTATATATTCCCCTATTTTTGCTAACAATATGCGGTCCTATTTACTACGGTCCCCTTCAATAGGAAGGAGGGAGAAAAGAAGGGCAAAGAAAGCAAAGGGAGCGGGAAAGAAGAAAAAAAGACGTCGGGTCGAAAGCATCCATTAGCTCCTCGGTTGAAACGGTTAGTGCAATGGTTGAAAAACTCCCATCGGCGAGAACGCTTGGGTTCTAAAAGACAGCCCCTACAGACAGTAGCACGCCTCTTTAGTCACTCAACAACGTACGCTACGGATAGTGAAGAGCGGGAAACAGCGCCACAAACGCTTCATTATACTGCATACCGCGGAAACAAACGCGAGACTCACGGTGCTCCCCGTCGGGACGGGGTACGGAGTATTGCTATCCTTCGTCCGGATGCTGGACGACGGCCAACGACGTGGGTTCACGCTTGAAGCGGCACCGGTGCATCGGGGTTGTCGGCGACTACTCGAGTATGCTTGGCTTGCACCCCAACTAGAAACGAGCACGAGCAATGAGAGTTAATGCATGGGAGTCTAATCATTGAGTGGATTCAAGCCGCGAGCAATCGCCTGCTGATATGGATACTGTTACTGCGATGATAGCAGCGGGCATTGCGTAAGGGTGCAAGACTCCTGTAGTGTACGTACTGTAGGTCAGCCGCAGAGCAGTTCTCCGGCATTCGGTGCCCTTTGCTGAAAACCCTCTACCCAATCCTTGTAATATGGCAACCCTCTACCCTCTGCCGTTTATGTCGTGTACCTTCCTTGACAGGACGGGCGTTCCCTTCACGTAGGCCCAAATACTTGTCCAAGAAGTGCGCAGTTTCTATTTCTAAGAAATAGAACAGAACAAGAGGTCTAAAAGGTGCACAATAATCATAGGGAGTTTGCGCGAGTACGGGTAGAAGCAGTATAAATGTCGTCAACTTGTGTGCGTTAGCGTACGGCGTATGGCGTACGTGATAATGTTACCGAGTTCGGCGGAAGGACACGACTACAGTTGTATGTTCTACTCGACTACGAGCACACGTCGAATTAAAACATAGTTTTCGCATCCTTCTAGGAAAGCGGCGATGAACCATCAGAACACCTCATAGAATCACTCGATCGAGACAGGCAACGAAGAAGGCAAGACCGAGGGGCCGAGCGGGCCGAGCGCGACTCACCAACAGAGGGAGCCGGGACAAAACGGTAGCAACCCCGAAGCCGAGAGATCGAAGAGACAAGTCGACGAGCGCAGCAGCAGCAGCACGAAACCAAAACCTGCAGCAACCTCGATGTATTATTAGTCGAAAACGTTACTTCAGAAGTACGAACCGCGGCTGTTACAATGTAGTAATCCCCCAAGATATACCGCGGTGAGAGAGGTTCGGGGCCGCCGAGGTAGTCGAGGGAGAGCGTTGGTGACCGCGAGAGGCCGAGAGATCCCACGACGAAAAGTCGAGTTCTCAAGACGCTTTCACCGAATAGCACATAGCACTACTGTCTGTCAATCTCCACCAACTGCGAGTAGTGCCGAGCCTTCTCCCCGCGGAATCTACCACGGGAAGCGAGGTTCGACGCGGCCGCGCTCGGCGGTCTCGGGGCCGCCTCCAACCGATCGCGGCGGGGACTCGCATCACTGTGCCGCTATACATGTATCACACGAAGTATGAAACGAGTGTACGACTACAAGTCAACAAAACTAAAAAAAAAATCGGTAAAATTGTTTATTATGTACTGGTTGGCGGTACCACTCGTACTGTAATTAGAACCGCAACACACGACGCAGATATTCGAGCGCTGTCGATACGGCGGCTGAGAGTGGCACCGAGCCTTCTCCCCACTGGATCATATTCCCAGAGAGCTGAGAGTACCACCACAGAGAGCGAGGTTCAACGCGAAGATCAGACTTACGAGCCAACAAAAAAAAATTGCTCGTTCGAAGAAATAACCTCGATGTCCCTCCGTCTAGCAAGGTCCTAGGGTGAGAGCAGTACCAAACCCCTTCTCCCCTCGACCATCACAGAGAGCGAGCTTCCATAGACCGCGCTCAGCGCTTTCGGGGCCGCCTCCCACCGCGCGCGGCGGAGAAGGTGCGGCGGGGGGCGGGTCTTGCGGCCCGCCAAGAGGGCGGCCGAAAAGGCGAGGGCGAGCCGCCGAGCCGAATGCGTTTGTGTCCGGGGGTACAAGGCTGGAGATTTCCACGACAAGCCCAAGTTATCTTCACAGGAGGGGCGTCGTGGCTCGAGGTTGATTATAGGTATGTTTATTCCATCTAAATGGTTCCTTTGTTTCGGTACATAGTGATAAAATTCAAGACAACACACACCCTCGGACGAATTTCCAAGCTCCGGTTTTGTAACTTTCTCCACAGGGGGGGGGGGGGTGCAAGCGCCGAGCGATGCGTCTTTAGGGCGTAGGGCGAGACGGCGAGACCTCTCCCCAGCTAGCCACCGTTTTTACTGTGTGTGCCCCCCTTGTTTTTAAGAGAAAAGTGCCTCGGAAAATAGTCCGCCACACGGGGGGTTGTTTGCGTGATCGTCGAGCCACTAAGTATTATTAGTATTAATACCAGGCACGTACTTCGTACTGTTTTTTTGTACCGCTGCGTCATGTGCATATATAGTCAGGTACGGCTCGTACGGTGACTAACGGGCACGCGCATGTAAGAATGTCGTTTCTCAAGAACAACACATCAAACGAAACAAAAACAAAAAAACGTTTTGTACGGGTGGTCTTCTTAGGCTCATTCTTGATTTTTTGGGAGACTCTCATGCATGCGATTGGCGGATTGCCGTCGAGGGGGGGAACACGGGAACGAGACGGGCAATGCCCATCTCGCACTCGGTGAGAGGGTCAACCGGAATGGCCGTAACCGCGGGCAAGGGAGGGGGGCGGGAAGGGTCGTATCGCGGGCATGCTTGCGAGCGGCATCATCCCCGCCGTTGCTCGATTGCTCGCAATCAACTGCTGTGACAGTCGTATTCGAGCAAAGCACCAAGAACAACGCCAAAAGTGAATCCAGATTTGCGCACCTCTTCTGCCTCAAACGAGCGGGCTCCTTCCTCTCCCCGAACATGGCATGCCCAAGGCAGGCCATTCTTCAGTCTCATAGCTTACAGCAAGGAACGGCAGCATGTTCGAGCTTCTCTCGAGCTGATTGATCTCGTCCATACATACTCTCAAGATGCTCTTGCGACCGTCGGTTTGACCTCCTCTCTTCAACGAGTGAGTGTCGCCGGGAAACGAGAAACGAAACGAGAAATTAAGGAATAATACTCGTACTATTAAATACTCTGTACGTACTATTAATACTGATGCTGTTGTACGGTGAAACGCTGCTTGCTGCAGATGAACGCCCCACGATCCCAACTTGGGCCACAACAACGTTGCTACTTGGAGCATGCCCCCTAAAAGCCGACGGAGTATAGCCTCCATGACCAGAGCCGAAGGCAACCTGCCCCGGGATGGCACCGCATCACCGGATGAAAGGCGCCGGTCTGGCGAGTTGTCTCTGGATCAAGGTTGAATAGAGTCGCCCATGGATACGTTTGTTATTCGTCGACCGAGGAGCTCTCACCTTTTCCCGGCGCAAACCTTCGCGCACGGCACCACAAGCGAGTGGCGTGAGGAAGTGGGAAGCCGGATCGGCCCACCACCGATCCACATTAGGTTTACCTCTGCCAGCGTCTCCGGCGCGCCGGTCGACCCAAAAGCCGGCAAGGGCCTTCTCGCCTGGAAGAGCACGCGCACACGACTGGTAACAACAAAACAGAAACTGGAAAACTGAAAACAGCGAGTCCATCGTGCGAACCGTATCAGCCCCTGTTCCCTGCTAAAAAAAAGGCACATACTTGAACTCGCAAACAACTCCTCCATTCGGAGGTCCAAACAATTAGACGGCGTTTCTGGTAAGGGATGATTTCAACTTTTGAATCTCCCAAGACCCAAGACCACGAGCCAGCCGGCCATAGCTGCACAAGGAGAGCCCAGCCAGCAGCATTCGGCCGTCATCAGCCCTTCCTACACCGGCTCCGCAACAGGGTAACACTCTCCGCCAGCGCACCCCAGACGCTCGAACCTGTACGCGTCGTAAACCTTAGTACATCCCGAATCGCGCGAGGCATCTCATCAGTCATCAGCAACACAAATAAATGTCTGACCCTCGCAGTGGGTCGGTCGCTGATGGCGGAAAAGACGACGTAGACCGTCCCATAGTCGCCCTCAAGTTCAAGGTTGCCAGCCACCAAAGGACGGTGGGCGTGGCGGCCAGAGTACCTCGGCAGCGAGATGGGATGGAGGACAAGGTACGCGCTGTTTTGTGGGTGCAGTACGGCCTTGCTGTTTCTTTGTGACCCGGTGTTCGCGTCCTTTCAAAAGGTGCCCCAAAGTCAAAGTATCAAAGTATGCGTTTTGCACCGTCTTCGTTCATGTTGGATACTGCTGCACTACTGTCCGAACCTGTAAGGACCTTTTAATTTTCCTGTTGATACTCAAATGGTCCTTAAATTCCGGACATAATATCCTAAGTGTTACGATAAACCAGGTATGATTACGCCGGGCATGTGCATAGCTGATCGTACTTGATGTACAAGCAGTAGTATTAATAGTACCGGTGGTAGGTACCGTAACGCGCAAGATAGCGCACCCCCAGGGACACATTGCCGAGCCGACTATGTCCGAAAGCTGTATGTACGGCAGCACACACCTGTTCCGGGGGAGCACAGCAGTAATCAGGACCAAATATACCCATTAGGAATACGATAATATATACCTGGTAGGTTTTTGTGCGTATGATGGACCCTGATTTCTATAGGCACGCGCAATAGACCGAGATCTTTGACACGTGGCTCGGCGTTTGCACCCTTCCCGATGTCGAACAAATCAGCGTGGGAATTCGTCCGAGGTTGTTGTGTCTGTGACATCATCACACGCGTGACACAGAGGTACAGTAGTACAGCAGTACTCGTACGTACTCGTATTTTGACGTACTGCGCCGGCCCTTCACGACAAATGTGCAAAAAAACGGGCTACGGCTTACGTTCAGGCTGGATTTCTTATTTAAGAAGAGTGATATCTCACTGACCTGGGTCTAACCGCTGCCGATTTTCGTATTTACTCGAGAATCTTGAGCTCAGTTTCTGATGGGGCTCTCTCTTATCAGAGGGTCGCTTGTGCACCTGACAACCTGGCAATATGTACTGTTAACCCTTTTAGAACCCAGTCCCGTTTTGGGAACAAATGACTCATATTTCAAGTAATTTGTCCCCAAAACGGGACTGCGGTTCTAAAAGGGTTAATACTGCAGTACAGCAAGAACTGTATTAACCCTTTTAGAAACTGCACTTTTAGAACTGCAGTCCCGTTTGGGGGACAGACTACTCAGAATTTGACGGGCCTGTCCCCGCATCGGAACTGCAGTCCTGAAAGGGTTAATAGCACATATTGCCACGTACAATTTTACTCTAAAATGGTGTGCCGGTACTTTGGCCTGTACGACTGCTGCACGTATGGACTTTGTTCACTTTTACCTCGACAAGTAATTTGTCCTGGCCACACGTGACTAAATAGAAGGTCTCGCTGCGCTCTCAGAGCCCCCATCCGGAACACGCCTCTGCCTAACTCCACCTCCCTGACGTCCTTCTTCGGTTGCTTGCGGGGCATTGCTACCCTTCTTTGCTTCAACAGTCGAAACAAATACCAAGAGATGGACCTTCGACCTTCAACACTCGGCTCTGAATCAAAAAGCAGTCAAAACTGAGCGAGGTAGCCCCTTCCGCACTGACTTCAGGATGAAACGTGTGGAGCCAGCCCCGCATGGTTTTCCCGTGCCATTTTCTTAGCATGTGTTTTGCAAGTCGCCCATTCAAACACGACGCGAACCAGCCGTGGTTTCTCCTGCGCAACTAAACTCTCGGCGTTTGCAAGTCGCCTATTGCGCCACGTCATGAAGATCCTGTCTGCTTCACACTTTGTTGTATTGATATGTTACTTCCTTGAGCTAGCGTAGCGGGCGGTGAACGGCTGCCCGCGAACCGGAGCGCGTCCTAGGCACATACATGCATAGGTGTACGAGGCTTTTGACGGCGGAGAGCTCCATACCGCGACGCCCCAGCAGCAGCACACCGCAGCACTACCAACCCCAAGGTCTGGTACTTCCGTGAACGAGCGTAGCGGGCGGGGAAAAGCCGCGCGCGAAGCGGACCGCCTTGTATGCACGTACATGCATAGATGCACGAGGTTTTCGGCGGCGGAGAGCTCCACACCGCAACGCCCCAGCAGCAGCACACCGCGGCAGTGGCAACCCCAAGCTCTGGTAGCGCCGCGCGGAAAGCGGAGCGCCGTGTACGCACGTGCATGCATAGATGTGCGAGACTTTTGACGGCGGAGAGATCTACATCGCAACGCCACAGCAGCAACACACCGCAGCAGTACCAACCCCAAGCTCTGGTAGTGTGGGTGGGGTTGCACGGGAACACGTGAATAAACCCCTTGCACTAGCATCCAGCAGGCCCACTGAAAGTATTTTCTTGTCGGCGCTGTCCGCCTCCCATAGACGGAGCGTCCCGCCCCCCCCCCATCTCATGAGGCAGCATACCTAAACCTATGATATAACCTACACCCGTCGGACAGATCATCTACAGATAGATCATCTAGATCCTTACTTGCCGTTATGATATGCTGCGCAGGATTTGTACGATACATATCCAACCCAGGAAGCATGCCCTAGATCATCCAAATTACACGGCTCCCACCCGGCAACATGAGCCAGATGAAACAGATCATACACATCATACACATCAGGAATATATGATATATCGTGCCCTGAAAGATCTAGATCATGAACTGTGGGAATAAAATATCTGTAAATGATCTGTCTGCGGAGTGCAACCTTTACGTACAACATACACCAGCAGCAGGTGAGGAGTAGGGAAAGCTCGTGGAGCTGTGAATTGGATGACTACTAATGAAAGTCTGCAGCAGCTATCATAGCTATCTGTTGGCTGCCGGTAGGTATTGCTTACCCTGGTATTGTTGTTTGGTGCAGCGATGCCAACTATCCGACTATTTCGGGTTTTCTTTCTTATGGAAGGCTTATTTGGCAAGGGGTGCGCACTTCCCCTCGAGACCGCTACCTCAGACAAGGAGAGAGAGCCAGGAGGTCTACTGCTGTACTGCAATTCATGGCGCATCAAACCCCGATGACATCGATGATGCCCGTGGCGATGGAAGTACCGAAGGCCTTTCGCGTTGAAGCTAAGCCCTAAGCCGGCGAATGACCACGGCCGGGTTAGAAGTTCCACCGATTTAGTGGGCTCATAACGCCAACCACTCCTCTTCTACGGGCTACCCTGATGCCTGCTGCAGGTGCGATGGACGCTCGCTGTGTACGAATTCTTGGACACGGACCAGTTTAGCAACCTGGACACCCTCATGCTCCAGCTGGCACCGAGACAGTGCCTCCTATCCCTGGATGCCGACGCCGCCAAGGGGAAACCCCGCGGAGACATGGCGAAGGTGAGAACTTAGCATTGTTGTTTACGAACGAAGAAAGTCGCTATTTTACAATGCCGTCTACATAATAGGGCATGCCTTTAGTTCCGGAGCTTGAGATCCCCGCCGTCCGACCGAAATTCTTCGTTTATTTCCGTCGGTATTCACTGCCACCTTCAAGCTTGTCTAGAAGTAACGGTATGTTTCCGTCGGTACTGGCCGTCCCGTTCGGATCATCTGCAATCGCATAGAAACCGATTACCGCTGTTTTTCCGTCGGTATTCACCCCACCCACTTTAATTTTTCTTATTTTCCGTGTTCCAGGTCCTCGCGATCATGGAACGGCTGGACGTAGCCGTGACCGACGTGAAAGCGGCGCTATTCAAGACCGACGACATCGCCGGCAAGATGCAGACCCTCTTGGGCGACGCCTCCTTCGCGCAGCACTCCCTCGCCACTGACCAACCCCTGGGTGCCGCTTGCCTTGTGAGTGCCTGCCACGCAGCTGTCCCCGCTCGGGTCAGGCTTTTTTTCCGGAATTCTATTGCGGGGGACCATAGTATATAGGACCAAATACTCTTGGTAAAAATAGCGATTTATACGAAGTATAGGTTTTTGTTTCTACCGTAGGTCCTATTTAATATGGTCCCCCGTAAGTGTAAGATACGTTATATTTTTTATTTTGCCGAAGAAATTTCGCCATTCCAAATTTGCAATGCTTTCCGTCCCAAGACAAACATGAAAAGTTACGAAATACGAAATGACGGAATCTGACGGTTGAAAAGACCCAAAAGTATGGAAAACAGCAAAGCAGGTTTTCTACTGATGGTATTGTTGTATACCTTGTACCAGGTATATACGTACGTACTAGAAAAAGGTTGGAGGGGGTTACGGTTGTACGAAACGACGAAAAGCGCCTTGCTAGATATCAACACTGCCAAAAATGTCTTGTTTGTAGTGTATAGTCTATCTCCAAGCGATCTGTCCCCGAAATGGCGGCTGCTGTTGATAAGGGGCTCACACGTTTTGACTGGATTATAGTATGGTGACCTAGGAGACGACCACTCCGGTCCTGTCAGCCGTCCAGTAAGAGCATGCGGCAGTGCACGAACTGCACACGTCAGACAGATCATCTACAGATAGATCACGATCTAGATCATCCATTCCCATTTCATGATGTAGGTCATTCCAGGCAGGTCTGTTCCCGATTTTGTTTTGTCTACAGTCTGCACGAACTATGCATTAATAGCACATTTTTTGCCATGCAGATCATACTGCACGAACCTTCGTACAACGGCAGGCTAGAAACTTGAGGATCTATGTAGATCATGATCTATACGAGGGTCGAAAAAAGTGTCATCCTGCTGTGCGGGTGTCGTATACGTCCTTCGGAGGCCGCAAGTCGGACGCATCCCCTTACCCCAGCAGCCTATTACAGATCGGTTCGTGTGCCGATGCTGCCTGTACAGCTGTAGTCCTCACTTTTTTTTTTTTACAGGTCTTCCCTCTCACCTATACAAGCCCTACACGGGATTAGTACGCTGACAACTCAACACTACCAAGCACTGGCGGGGGAACACATGTTGCACCGCCGTTTCCCTCTCCACAAGATTCTTCCTGTAAGCCGGTGACCCCACAGTAAACCCTCCGAGTAACGGCAGGGTGACGAGATGGTATCGTGTTGGTTTTCGCTTCGTTGGCGTTATTCTCATACGCGGCTTACTTCTGTTGGGGGTGAGCTAGGTGTGTGTCTTTTTTTGTGCGCGTTAGAAATGACGAAACGAGCCTTTCTACTGCGAAAGTTTTCCCCCCCGACTCTCTTTCCACAGCAGGATAGCAGCTGTAGAGGGGTTAATAACCCAGCTGTGGGAGTTTGTTTGTTATGTTCTAGTTCTCGGAGTATAAATCATCGCTATTACGAGGGACCATAGTTAATAGGACCTATGGTAGACATAAAAACCTTTGTATTTGAACATTTTTACGTACAATATTTGGTCCTATTAACTATGGTCCCCCGTAATAGTCGTTAGTCGCAGCCCAGTTCGTGCGTCACAAGACGGGCTCCAGAATTAAAAAAATAAAAAACTGCCGTGGGAGAAAAAACAAATCGGGTGTGTGAGTGAGTTGTGTGTGTTGTGTGTGTGTGTGTGTGTGTGTGTGTTTTTTTCTTTGTTTGTCCAGGCTGCTCTGATCGACCGGTCGAAAGGCAAGGCTGGCGGTAGCGGTGGCGATGACGGCGATGGCGACGACAACGACGACGGCGACCAGGAAGGATCGGGGGCGGCCTACACGCTGACGCAGGGGACGCTCGAGAAACATCTCCGCCTCGACAGCGCCGCCGCCTCCGCGGTGATGCTCCTGCCCGACCCCTCCAACCCGCACCAGTACGGGAGCTTGTACAACGTCCTCAACAGGTGCGCACCGATCCGCCGCGCTTCAGGACGTACATGGTTGATAGCCCACACTACAGATACGTATGTAGGCCAAGAACCGACAAACATGGTTGATAGACCATGGTTGTATGCGGCTATTCGTACGCATGTAGGCCAAGAACCGACGAACATGGTTGATAGCCCACACTTTTAATACCAGTAAATCGTCGTTTCGTCTTGATTCGCGAGATTTTCCCCCCCCAAAGGCAAAACATGGTTCATAAATTGCCCACACAGAATCATCGTTAATTTCGTCTTCGTTTTCCGAGAAATTTCCCAGGCGTTCGGGGTTAGGGGTATATAAATATATATCTATATAGGGTTTTAAAGTGTGGTATATTTCAACCGCTTTTGTCGAAGCTGATGCGGGGGCGGAGGGGGACCGCGGAGCCTCTTTTTTTTTTGTTTGGAAACCTTTTTTTTTTAACAACGGGGCCAGAGCTGTGAGTTCGATTATATTGCGCCGCGTCCTCACCAGGTGCTTGCCCCTCGGGCCACAGAGACCGTAGGCTGGAGGCTCAGCCGCCGCCGTCGTTTCTTGGTGAGGGTGGCCGGACTGCGCCTGTGGTACACGGCTCGGCGCAAGCGTTGGGGGCCTCGAAAGAGCAACGTGGCCATGAAAAAAAAATGGCAGCAGAGCTGTCGCCGCACCCATACGAAAGCTCCACGAGCTGTCGTGTTATCTCGGTATCTCACGAATGGTGTGCCGACACCTGATGTACGTGTGCGTGGTACTGCTGCTTCCCGTTTGTACCGGGCCTGGCGGGGGGGGTAGGGGGAGGGGGGGGGGGGGGGGGGTAGGGAGGGGTAAACTCATGTCATGCATGGGCGTAGTGTTTTGACCACGGACCCTCGCATCCCTACATTGCCGGGACGGAGCACGTCGGGTTTTCATCGGCCAGGCAGGCATGCTTGCACCAAGTGCGAAGCGCCGTTAGGTGTTGGGAGAGTAGCGTGAAGGGTGAGCGTTGTCCTACTAAGAACCGCTATTGAGGCGGGTTTTCTTCCATATGAATGTCAGCGTCGAACGGGGCGGGGTGAAGGGAGGGTGTACTCGAAAAGGGGCGCTATTAATTGTTGTCCAAGGGGCTAGTTGTCTCGGTGGGGTGAAGGGTCTGCGCGTGCCGAATGTTTTTTTACGTGACGTACGTGCAACAAAGTATGTGACTCCGAATTCCAATCATAGTTCCAGTTTTAGATTATAAGCGGAAAAGTAGTACTTCGCACCGAGCAGCTATAATTTCTGTCACCAAAAAATTGTAGATTTTTTGTCGGCTGTGTGGGGCCGATCAATTTTGCCTACACAACTCCCAAAACTCTCGCAACTTCCACCGCTTCCACAACTTGTGCAACTCCCGCAGCTCCCCCTGCTTCCATAACGCCTCCGTAAAAACTTTGTAGCGCCTTCATGAACGCCTCCCTAAGTCCTCCACAACGCCTTCGTGAAGCCTCCGTAACACCTTTATTGCGCCTTCGTAAACGCCTTCGTGAAGCCTCCATAACGCCTCCGTAAAAACTTTGCAGCGCCTTCATGAACGCCTCCCTAACTCCTCCACAACACCGTCGTGAAGCCTCCGTAACACCTTTATTGCGCCTTCGTAAACGCCTTCGTGAAACCTCCATAACTCCTCCCTAGCGCCTTCATAACGCCTCCGCAACGCCTTCGTAACGCCGGGATCCCGTGACAGGTGCAAAACGAAGATGGGGAGCCGCTTGCTCGGGCGCTGGCTAAGGCAACCTCTCACAGACAAGGTGAGCAAGGGCGACGGCTGACCCCGACCGGCTGGGAAATTTCTCTGAATGAAGATGTAATGAAGAGTTAGTGTGCCCCGACCGCCTGGGAAATTTCTCTGAATGCATATGGTTGATGCAATAAAGAGTGCGTGTGCAACGTCAACCATATTGTCGACGCTGGACCGAGTCAAGTCGCAACCACTACTGCCCCACCCGGCTCCTCTGCCCCTATCGACCTCGGATGGGGTTTCGTTTTGTTATTTTGTAGGAGGAGATCGAGCGGCGGCACGACATGGTGGGTTTCTTCATGGAGGAGGCGGGACTCAGGGGGTCGCTGCAAGACGGCCCCCTGAAGGCGTGCCCCGACCTGGACGCCTTGAAAACCAAGATGCAGCGCAAGAAGGCTGGCCTCATGGAGGTAGGTTTTCCAGCTGCAGGCGTTTGGCACACTCTCCTGTTGTATGTTAACGGGATCTGTCGAGCAGATTACCGTTTAAAGCTGACAGCGCTTCGCGGGTGTGAGAAGAGGACCGTTGGCAGCTGATAACGCTTCGCTGGGTGTGAGCCAGATGACCGTTTACAGCCGAAAACGCTTCGCTGGTGTGAGCAGATGGCCGTTGACAGCTGGTGACGCTTCCCTGCTGTAGGTTAACAGGGGCTTTTGAGCTGATGACCGATTGAAAGATTACAACGCTTCGCTGGTGTGAGCAGATGACCGCTGGCAGCTGATAACTCCTCGCCGATGTTGGTCATATTTTGTAAACCCTTTGGGGACCCAACCCAAGACCAAACAAATACGAAAAAGTGGTGCGATAACTCCCCAGCATGTACGAGTGTGTTCCCTCTCGTGATAATGATCTTCTTTTTATTTTACAACTCTCCCTGCTGAAAGGCGCCACCAGATACCCAGATACCCCGTGCGTAAACTATATACCACTACAGTATGTCCCCAAATATAAACATCACTCGGAATACGTATTCATACTATTAATAGAATGTTGCTCGTATATTTTGGGACTGAGAGGTAGCAAGCAGCTCATTTGGGTGTTTTTTCTGGGGGTCGGCCGCAGGAAGTAGTTGGGAAAGAAATATCCGCGGCTGATGCTCGGTTTTTTTAGCACGAAAGAAGGAACACATTTCTGTCACATCACTCTGCCGACGAAGTATCAGGGTAAATTTCAACCATGAGAGGAGCCGCGTCTTGGTCGCCTCAGCTGCTGACGTATCGAGTGTACTAGCCAAAAATGGATGAATCAATCGATCCGGCTGGGAAGAGAAACAACACGCGTTTTACCTGCATGGCCATTCGCCCTTTTTAGAACAGCAGTCCCGTTTTGGGGGCAAACTACTTGAAATTCGACTGGTTTGTCTCCCCTAAACGGGACTGCGGTCCTACCAAAGGGGTCTAGTTTGCACGTAAAGTTAATGTATCAAGTTTCGCTCGTAAAATTCAATACGCTTTCTGTACAGCAGAAGTTGTTGTAGATATGTACGGCCTACATGTAGATGGCACCAAACGGAATCACGGTGCCAGGTGGGCCACCGGCGGCTCCTGCAGAGGGCTGAATATGTTTCTGCCTGCACCACCAAGTGGGAGCAGAGCGCCAAATGGAATGGGCCCACTCCGGGATCAAAACGCCAACTGAGAGCAGGGCGTCAGGTGGTCCAAAAAATACGTTGCTAAATCTGAATAACCTTGCACTTGCGTGTCTTTATGCCGCCGCTGAAATCGGTACACCCGATCAATCAATCAAGAGACCAATCGATCAATCAACCAATCAATACTCCATGAGCCAATCGATAACTGAGGGTTTTCCGCCAACTCGCTCTCAACAAACGCTCTACGTATACACGAACTATTAATAGACCCATTACGTACCCGGTAGCATTTTTTCTTGTTTTCCTATCCCCTTTACCGCAATCCCCCTCCTTTTCTCTCACCCTCCTATTAATACTCCGGGGGGCAATAGTAACTAGGACCAAATGTTGTTATTAATACGGAGTAGTAAAAACAGGTGAATAAATAGGGTTTTATGAACGCGTCGTTCACTCTGCTACTACGTACGCAGGTGTTCAAGCTGTACGTGTTTTCGCGCTCTGTGAACGCCTTCGTGGAAACCCTGGAGGGCCACAACGACGGGGAGGGGGGAGGGGAGGAGAGCGTGGAGGCCCTGATCAAGGACAAATTTGTGGCTGGTTTCAAGAAGCTTTCCGACGGGTTCGCCTTGTTCCAGCAGGTGGGCAGGAGGGAACGATGGCATTATTGAACTATTGTGGGAAGGGAGGGAGGGAGGATAGAAGGGAGGAGGGAAGGAAAAAGGGAAAGAAAAAGGGAAGGAAGGAAGGGAGGGAGGGGGGAAGGAAGGGAGGGAGGGAGGGAGGGAGGGAGGAAGGAAGGAGGGGAGGAAAGAAGGAACGAAGGGGAAAAGGTAGGGAATGAGGAAAGGAGGACGGAAGGAAGGAAGAATGATGGGGAATAGAGGGGGTGGGAGAGGCTTTGCTGTTTTTGGTTGTTGTCCGAAAAAACACCTGAGGCTTCATTCTGTCGATACATATGTGCCAGCAAAGGTAAATGACGTGGGCGTTTTATTTCAGATGGCTTCACACCGCTCCTGCTCCCTCTCCCTTCTACTCTCTCCCTCCCTCCCTCCCTCCCTCCCACCCACCCACCCATCCCCGCTGTTCTCTACAGCTGGTGGAACATGTTCTAGACTTGGAGGCGTTGCCCGACCTAGTCGTCAACCCCTCCTACAGCCCCGAGCTGGGGGAGCTGAGGGAAGAGATGGACGGGATAAAGGGAGAAGTGGACGAGCTGCACGAGGAGGCTAGGGACGGCTGGTGCGACTTCGGCGACAAGGTCAGCCCGCGTTGTTGTTCTTATTTTTTCTTGATCTCTGGGCCGTTGCTGTCGGAGAACTTTTTTTTCCAAAAACTCCAGGTTTGTGACGGATGTTTTTTGCTTGAATTTTTCCATCTCCCAGAATTTCCTGACTTTTTTTTTTCCCAAAACAATGTGAAATTTCAAAAAAAAAATTGGCCCTCTGCTGAATATCACATATTGTGACAGGAGGCGTCCGTATCTTGAAACGTGAACTTCCAAAATTTCCGAAAGATCTGAGCAATCTGGAAACTACGACAGTAGTTCTTCGATTGCACGGGCCCTTATCACAGTAGGTGTGCCTGTTTAAGGGAAAGCGGTGTGTAACTCTTTTTCTACTGCCGCCCCGTTTTGGAGACAAACTCCATGAAATTGGAGTAGTAATTGCCCCCAAAACGGGACTGCAGTTCTGGAAGGGGCAAGCGACCTCAAATGTGTGCGCACCGTCTTACATACCCACTTACGTACTGATCTATTGATTGTAAGGGATCGGCACCAACTCTGATAAGGCAACGTCGGCCTCCCTGTGTCGAACTCCAACCCCGAACGCGCTGTTATAGGGCCCCTTCCAAAACAATATATATGGAGCTGCCTAACTGCTGTAGATTTGGACGTGATCATTGTGGGAATTGTCCTTGGGGTGCCTACTGCTGTAGATTTGGTGTTGATGATTGTGGGAATTGTCCTTGGGGTGCCTACTGCTGTAGGTTTGGTGTTGATGATTGGGGGAATTGTGCTTGTTCTCGCTCCTGTCCTTGTACTCGCGCTTATTCCTGTGTGCTTGGTCTTGGCTCGACCCTCGCCGTTTAGATCGCCCCCTGACATGCAAAGCTGCCCTGGCGCCCGCTATCGGCCTTTTTCCTATTACGGGGGACCATATTAAATAGGACCTACGGTACACACCAAAACCTATATATTTCGCTATTTTTACCGACACCATTTGGTCCTATTTACTATGGCCTCCCGTAATAGTCGCGTATTCACCCCCCGCGTCGGCTTGACAACGACGCCTGTAGAACGCGCCAACCATTGCGTGACCTATACAACCAGCGCATCGTTTTTTTTTTCTTCTGTTTTTGCGGTCTACGTGGCCGGCGGTCGAGTTAAATAGTTTTGGTGGGGTGGAGAACCTTAACTCCGCACAGGGGGAATGATCGTATCGCGTGGCGTGTATATGGCAAGTCACCCACGAGGCAGTCACATACTGGTAGTGTATGTGTACCCTTTGCCGTCTCTGGAAGCGGTCTCACCAAAAAAACATTTAAATTCATTCGGCGCTAAGTCCCCCTCGCAAGGGACTCTTAGTATATACCAGGGTATATAGGATGCAACTCACCCCTCATGCGACTCGCGGAACACCTCACGGCGCTTCGAGCTTGATGCAATGCACTATCTGGAGCACCCTCTGCCTGGTCGATGACGTGTTCCGTCCGGGCATTGCAGGGATGCGAGGGAGGGTCTATGGTCTTACCATACGACTACGGCCAGGCATGGCACGAGCCCACCCCCCCCCCCCCCCCCGTGCGCGGCTTTGCCGCTGTATCGTTTTCTTCTGTCGGCTTCGCTTCCTCGACCGCAGGCGAAACGCCTCCTGGATAAGAACAACTACCCTAACCCCCCCCCCCCCCCCCTGCCCGTTGAGTGCGTCGTGATTGCGCAGAGTCCTCCGTGCTTTCGTCAGACGCACGCTCGTACCTCTTAGCTGCAAGCTCGGGTCAGCTCCCATGATCATTACGACTACGGCCATGCGTAACACTGACTACACCCCTCCATCGGTTTTCAGGGGTAGCATTTTTCGACAAAACTCTTTTTTAGCGACGGACTCCTCGGCTCAACAGCTATCTTAACCTTTTTAGGACCGTAGTCCCGTTTTCGGGACAATTCACTCAAATTATAAGTAGTTTGCCCCCAAAACGGGACTGCAGTACTAACAGTCATTAAAGGGTTGAAAGACCGGTGATATCGCTCAGGGATGCGATCGTGTTTCACCGCTCGTTTTTTCGACAAAAGGGAAAACGGGTGCTCAGAAACGAACGCTCTATTTTCGGAAGGTCATCTCGAGACCCCAAGACCTTTCCGAAAAAAACACTCTATTTTTCTGAGAGAGAGAGAGAGAGATCGCTGAAAAAACATCGCCCCCCCTGTCCGACTAAACACTACTTAAGGTACCCAATAGGGGCCATAACCCCGTTCGTTTTCTGCTCGAGGCGAGTTTTTTTATGCGGTACACGCAGAGAGCTCTTCTTGCGAGGAGCCTCCTATACTAATTAGGCGGTGCCCCTATAAGGTAAATCACGCCTCTGACTTGAGTCTTACTCCGTCCCGCCTCCCTCCCTCCCCCCCTCTCCCCCTCAACCGCAGGCGAAATGCCTCCTGGACGAGGACAAGCAGCGGGGTTTTTTCTTCAGGCTGATCAAGGCGAACCTCGAGCAGGCGAGCACGTTCGTGTTTTTTTTGTTTTGGTTCGTTTTTGTTGTTTTTCTTTGATGTGCGTGTGTGTGTGTGTGTGTGTGTGTTTTTGTAACGTATTTACGGGTTCACCGTAAACAACAGTGCCCGATCTTCCTTTTATAGGTTGTAGCGACAGCAGCAGCATTTCCCCTATTGCGAGGGGCTACAGCTATCAGAACCCACGGTGGGCCCAACAGCCATACTATATGTGTGTACGCATGCTTGTGAGATTTTTCGTCTTTGTTCTAACGTATCTCTTCGTACGAGCACTTTTTCGGCAAACGCTGAGTAGGTCGACACGGGAAGCCCGTCCGGACACTACCGGTTGAGGTCTGGCATATGTTTACCACGTCCTATTCGGTTCTCTGATTGGTATACTCCGCTGCTATACGAGTAGTGTGTGTTTCGCCAGTGGTCGTGGTGGCTATCATACTATTTATACCAGCCCTGTTTTCTTCGTGACCAGCCAGAGCTCGCTGCCAACAGTAGTGACGTACGGGGGGGGGCTAATGTTGTAAGAAGCAGAACCCACGGGGGACCCAAAAAAGGCAAATTCCCCCTATGTTCACCCGCCATTTTTTATCCTGATTACTATTGCGGGGGGCCATAGTAACTAGGACCAAATAGTGGTAGTAAAAATAGGTAGATGTATTGGTTTTTGTGTGTGCCGTAGGTCCTATTTACTGTGGCCCCCCGTAATAGCTTGCCCCGGACTACAGTAGGAGCCCTGTTGTTTCTGTGAGCTCTGTGCGACTACTTTACCGGAAATGTAGAAGCCGTTTAATGGGTATATCAGTATATAAACGTGGACTATATTCGCGGCCAGAGCTGTAAGTAGTTCTTGCCTCCCTTTGGAAACCCCGCCCGCGTTTTTTTGGCCCAAATTACTCAAAAATAGTGTGGTTTTTCTGCACCGACGTTTTTGGTGTCACGCTACCTACTTTTAATAGTATTAATAGTACTTGAAAATAGTCTTAATAATACTTGGTAGGTTATTTTTGCAACTTTTGTCATATGTCAAAGGTTTTGGGCGTGTTTTTTTATAAAGCGACCACTCCGTCGACTCGAGCTTGCGCCAAACACGTAAGCACCCGTACTAGCCCCGCCCTCCCCCTCCCTCCTTCCGCCATGCATGGTACGAGCACACACCCCAACACCTCACGGAGCTTCGCGCTTGGTGCAAGCAACTGTCTACCTGGTCGGTGACAAACCCGACATGCTCCGCCCCGCATAGTAGGAATGCCAGGGTGTATGGCCGTACGACTACGGCCATCCATGACCCCACCCCCCGACCCTCCCCCCTTTGCTCCGCCTTGAAAGGGATGCATGATCAATGAACACAATTCTACGTTGGGAAGGCAATAAATAAGTACGCCCCCCCCCCCCCTGCCCCCTCCGTCCACCGCCCTCCCTGCCCCCTCCGGCGACCGCCCTCCGCGCTGGCCATCCCCGTCTTCTCGCTTGACCTCTACCCCCAGGAACTAAAAAGCCGCAAGAGGAGCGTGGAAACCCTAGCGGTGCTCAAGAACGGGGTGCACTTCACCACCCCCGAGCTCAAGGAGCTGGGAGTTCGATACAGGGAGGCCAGGCTGGAGTACGAGGAGAAGCAGGCAGGCCTCGTCGAGAAGGCGGTTGAAACGGCCGCGACGTACCTCCCGCTCGTGGAGTCGGCCAGCGCCCTGGTGAGTTTTTTTTTTTTGTTTCTGTTGCTACTAAAGCAGTACCGAAAATGTGTCCAACTCCTTGTTTTCGTTTTTCCCTTTTTGACCTTGTCTCCGAAAAGTGGATGCAGAACTTATCCCCTTTATTCTGGAGTTGCACCCACGAACAACAATTTTTTTGGGGGATTGCTTGGAAGTATGTGTTTCGCGGTAGAAATAGGATTAGTCTACAAGGGTTGACGAAATATTCCATTGTCGGACCTGCCCCGTTAACCCACACGGCACTGCCAAACCAATTCTGCTCTAATTGCGAGTATCCCCCCCCTGAAACGCGGGTGCGGCCCTAAAGAAGAAGAGTCAGCCGGAATTTTCCTGGAAGTTTCCTTTGCGGGGCTTGATTATTTCACACCCTTTGAGAAGTAGAAAGTTATCCGCTCTACGAACAGTTGCAAGATTTTTTCCAGAGCTCTTGACGGGGCCGGGACGTTTTGGAACAATGGATCACGGATCGGGTCGGGTCAGGAGGTTTCCATGCTCCCACTGGTCGGGTCGGGTCAGGACCCGACCCGACCCGGCCTAACCTAAACCGCGAGGTTCTTGACCCCACCCGTGACCAGCCCTGCTATATATTTTCCCGGAGAGTTGGGGGGGTTTCAGATGTCTGGGAGGGGTGGACAAAATTTCCCATTGGTTGGAGAACCTGCTACTCCCTTTTCTTGCCCAATAGCCTTGTCGTTTCTGGCCGCGGTCCTGATGAGCCTTTCCTCCTTTATTTACACAACAGTACGGAAACATCATTCCAACTCTTCACACGTGGTTGTCCCCAACAAGGGGGTGGTGGTGCTTTAGCGGAATTTTCGGCTGGAGGACAGACCCTGCCAACTTTTTCCGGGTCTCTTTTCACGGGTCCCCGAGTCAGGAAATTTCCCGACACCTCGCGACAGAATTCCATATAAATACCGCAGTTCGGGTAGGCATGTTTTCTGTGCGACGGAACCCCTTCAAATGTTTTCTGTGCGTACGCCTTTTTTATTGTGCAAGATGACATTTTCGTGCGTGTGCCTATCTAGTTATTTTTCGTGTGGCTTAGTTAGTGACTTGACAATAGCAGATAGTTCCTCACGTCACCAGAGCCTCGGGAAAAAAAGTGCGCCTCTACTATTACGGGGGACCGTAGTTGATAGGATCTATGGTATACATAAAAACCTATATATTTAACCATTTTTGCTAACAATATTTGGTCCTATTAACTATGGTCCCCCGTAATATTAATATTACGTAGGACCATAGTTAATAGGACCTACGGTGCACACAAAAACCTATATATTTCGCTATTTTTGCTAACAATACTTGGTCCTACTAACTATGGTCCCCCGTTATAGTGTGCAGTAGGATGCCTCACGGCTCGGGACGGGTCGTGTCGGGTTGGGCTGGGTCGGGTCGGGTCGGGTCAGGTCGGGTCGGGTCTGGAGGTTTCCAAATTCTCACTGATCGGGTGACCCGGTTAACGTTACTCGATCCGGCCCGACCTCACCTGGCCCGGGAGGTTGGTTTGACCCGATCCGTGAAGAGGCCTGGTTTTTATTTCCCCCGACTGGAGGGACCCTGCTCCCTGAAGTAACCTTTTTGTTCCCTTCTGGCCATCGCATCTCGTCCTCTGTTGCGAGAGACCATGGCAATACATCTTACGGGGGACCTTGGTAAAGAGGACCTACGGTACACACAAAAACATACTCGGAGTACATATTTACCCATTTTTACTAATATAATATTAGCTCCTATTTACTGTTGCCCCCATCCATTGTAATCAGAATCCTTTGTTTACCCAAAAAGCCTATGTATCCCGCTATGTTCCCACATCCTATTTGGCTCTGATTACTATTAATATTACGATACATTCCACCGCGCTACGACACTATTGATAGGTGAGCGAACTGGACGTCCTGGTGTCCTTCGCCCACGTGGCGGCCCTTGCGCCCGTGTCGCTGGTGCGGCCCACGATGAAGGACAAGGGGGCCGGGGTGCTCAAGGTTCGGGGGTGCCGACACCCCTGTCTCGAGTGGCAAGACGAGATGGAGTTCATCCCCAACGAGTGAGTGAGCAGCGCGTCCGCCGCCCTTCGCTCGATTTCGTGTGTGTATTTGTGTTTGTTTTGTTTTGTTTTTCTTCTTCTGTTTGTCGTCTGTGTGTGTCATGTGTGTGCGTGTGGCTTTTTTGTTCTTCCCTTTGTACAATAGTTGACAAGGCGAGATCGAGCTTCTCAACACCAACGAGTGAGTGCAGCGCGCGTCCCGCTCTATATATACGGTGCGTTTTTCTTTTCTCTTAACATTGTTTTCGTTGTTTGTTATTCATAATTGTGCTTACCGTTCTGTACAACACTGTGCACAAGACAGACGACAGCGATTTTCTTTTTAAAAGCGTTGTTTTGCTGTTTGTACAACATTGTATCCAGAGACGACAGATTTTGTATACCACTACGTACGTACCTTGTATGGTTGGAAATTGCGAGCGAGGCATACCTTGACACGCCCCCTCTACCCCCCCCCCCCCCCCCCCCTCCTCCCTCCCATCCCCCCGCTCTCCCCGCGTCCCTCGGCATAAACGCCTCTAAAGTTACGAGATGTCGAACGATGGGGCTAGCTTCGTTGTGGTTACGGGGCCCAACATGGGGGGCAAGAGCACCTACATAAGAGCGCTTGGGGCGGTAGCCGTCATGGCGCAGGTGATGCAATGTTTCACAATCAAGAAATTTTTCGAGCTTGTTTCTTTTTTTGTTGTTTCCGGAATATTTTCCCATAAAATTATTACTATTCATATCAATAGCGCCAGCCGTGAGTTCGACCGATTCAATGGCTGATACAGAAGTTTGTAGTACAGCGGTAGGGTGTAGGTTGCAGCACCGGAGTGACCCCTCGTTAGCGCCGGCATACCCCTGCCTAAAAAAACGGCACTGCTGCGGCCACCAACACTACCCCAGATTGGGAAATATTTAGCTCTTATTACGGGGGACCATAGCCAATAGGACAAAATGTTGTTATTACGGGGGCCCATATTAAATAGGACCTACGGTAAACGCCAAAAACTATATATTTCGCTTTTTTTACCAACAGTAGTTGGTCCTACGGTAAACGCAAAAACCTATATATTTCGCTTTTTTTAACAACAGTGGTTGATCCTACGGTAAACGCAAAAACCGATATATAAAACCTATATATTTTTCGCTTTTTTTACCAACAATAGTTGGTCCTATTTACTATGGTCCCCCGTTATAGTAAAAACAGGTAAATATACAGGTTTTTGTGTGTACCGTAGGTCCTGTTGTCTGTGTTCCCCCGTAATAGTACGTATGGCATGGGAAAAAAAAAACGTGTTGAGCCAAAAAAAGCAGCAGCACTACAGCCACCGGCACTACTCCACCGGTACTACTGGGGGACTGGGACTACTGTATGTACACACGTACGGGACTTCCGGGTACGGAACCTGATTGTTTCGGGTAGCCTTTGTCAGTTCGCGACCCGTGTTGGTTTCCATAGCCGGGTTTCGTTTCGCGACCTTTGTTACGTTTCGTGTTTTGTTGCGTTTCGCAGCCTCGTTTCGTTCCCCGACCATGGCGCGTTACGTCACGCCGGTTTCGTTCCGGAAGCTTGTGTTCCGTTCTATGGCCGTGTGCACGTGTGCGTCGCAACACTCTCGTTTTGTCCGGAAACTGTGTTAGGTGAGGTGTCACGGCTTTGGTTTGTTTTGGTAGCCTTTGTTCTGTTTCATGAACTATTGATAGTATCGTTTCGTGATGAACTCCGTTCCGCAGGCTTTTCTCGTTTCCTCGGTTTCGTTTTGTTTTTCGGGACATGCCGGGTACAACGTCTCATATCTCATACCAGGTATCCTTTCTTTCGTTCTCCTAAGAGCGTTACGTTTCACAGCCTTGTTCCGTTTCATGCTCACGTTCCGTTTCATGAGATTGCTGGTTTTTCACAGTTTCCTTCTTTTCTTGTCCTTTTGTTGCGGTTCGCTGTGTGGCACTTATCGCTTGTTACGCTACAGATTGGCAGTTTCGTACCTTGCGAATCGGCCGAGATGAGCGTACGAGACGCCGTTTTCGCGCGGGTGGGCGCCGGCGACGCGCAGCAGAAAGGGGTTTCCACTTTCATGGCCGAGATGTTGGAGGCGTCGGCAATTATTTCCGCCGCGACGAAGGACTCGCTCATCATCATCGACGAGCTAGGACGAGGTAAGAAACACCCAAAGCCCCATAAGTCGAAACATTAAAAAAAAAAAAATGTCTCGGGGGGGAAGGAGATGGGGTCTTTGCTGTGTACATTTTGGTTCATCTCTGTGAAAGAGGGAAGGTTTCGTTTTTTTCGGGTATTTTTTTTGTCGGACGCATAAAAGTAGAAGGGTTAACCCTTTTGGAACCGCAGTCCCATTTTGGGGACAAACTACTTGAAATTTGAGTGGTTTGTCCCCAAAACGGGACTGCGGTTCTAAATGGGTTATGGTGCAGGGTGTAAAAACCAAAAAAAAAAAAGAACAGAAGGTGCCTCTATTAATAGTGAGAAACAGGACGTCATGATTGCCTACTAAGGATACGTGGGCGGTAAAGCTGTGTGTACACTTTATTTAGTCCGTGCTGATAATTCTGTTGAAAACACGCACACGCCACCGAGGCACACGTTTCGTAGGAGGCGTTACTAACGGTAGCATGTGATGTTATCACAGCACAGCAAGATGAAATACTTCGATGTACTTCGAGTGGCATGATACCACGGTATCATGATGCTACCGTAATACACAGGAACATCGACTTTCGACGGCTTCGGACTGGCGTGGGCGATCTCGGAGTACATCGTGAAGACGGTCCAGGCGCCTTGCCTCTTCGCGACACACTTTCACGAGATGACAACCATGGCGGATCAGGACAAGAGGGTTAAGAATTTGCACGTCACCGCGGAGGCCAAGGTAAGCATCCAAAACTTTGACCTTTCAATCAGGTGGCCCCCTACCCCCCCCTTGCCTCCCTGCCCCCTCCCCCCCCCCCCTATTGTATATAGGTTGGGCTGGCGTCGGTTGGCAATGACACTGTAAAACATGCCGCTCACTACGTGAGCTAGACAACCAGGGTACCGCTTTTTTTCTGCTTCTTTGTTTTTGACGGCTGCCCATAGCTGACCGTCGATTTAGATCATTTGCGCGAGGTAAAGAATATTTTATCCGCACAAGGGAATTGATCGTCTCACGTAATGTCCATGGTAAGTTACTCAAGAGGCCGTTACACAGTACTCCCATTACTGCCTCTGGAACTGGCTACACCGGAAATTAAATTATCTCATAGAAGCTGTCATCCTTATACAAGTCCGCCTCCACAAGCGGTTCTTAGTAGGAGGCAGCTCACCCTTCATGCGACTCGCCCAACACCTCACGGCGCTTCGCGCTGAATGCAAGTGATGTCTGCCTGGTCGGTGAAAACCCGACGTGCTCCGTCCCTCCATTGTAGGGATGCGAGGGTCTATGGCCATAGACTCCGGCCATGCATGATAATGAGTACACCCCCCCCCCCCCCCCCAACCCCACCCGCCAACCCACCAACAGCCCCCCCCCCTCCCCCCCAACCCACCCCCCCCAACCCCCCACCAAACCCCACGCCACCACCCCCCCCATCCTTACCCCATCCCCGCTTCCACCCGCAATCCCACCAACCCCCCCCCCCCCTCCCGCACCCCCCTCCCGCCCGGTATTCCTCGCGTCGCTTCGGAACCATGAATGCCAGGAGGACAAGATGACTATGCTCTACGAGGTTCGGGAGGGGGTTTGCCTGGAGTCATTCGGCATCCACGTCGCTACCATGGCGGGCTTTCCGAGAGCGGTCATTCGAGAGGCAAAGCGAAAGGCGGCCATGCTTGAAAACTTCGAGGAGGCCATGGAGAGGACCGGGGGGGGCGGGCTGGGGGCGGGGACAGGGGTCGGGGAGAAGAGGCGAAAGACTGAGGGGGGGGGCGGTAAGGAGGGGGCGGGGGGGCAGCGGCACGTGTCGAAGTTGCACCGCCTGCTGGAGATGTTCAAGGTATGTGTACGTAGTATTCGTATATACCTGGTATTACGGGGGACCATAGTTAGTAGGACCAAATATTGTTAGTAAAAATGGTTAAATATATAGGTTTTTATGTATACCATAGGTCCTATTAACTATGGCCCCCCGTAATAGCATATAGAGTATATGGAGGGCGCCTCTGCGGGGACCGTTGCGGAGACCGTTGCGGAGGCCGATACGAGGAACGTTGCGAACAGCGGCGCGAAAAGTGTTGGCGGAAAAAACGTTACGAAAAGTGTTCACGAAAAAATGTTGCGCTAAAAACGTTGTCTGAAACCATCACTATTACGGGGGACCATAGTTAATAGGACCTATGGCATACATAAAAACCTACCTGGTACGTGTTTCTCCAATTTTACAACAATATTTGGTCCTATTAACTTTTTTTTCTTTTTTTTTCTCATCCCATTCATTGTCTTCGCACATCTTCTCTCTCTCCTTCCAACTCGTAACTCAGATCCGGGGTCACATAGCAGGCTCTTCTCCCCCCTTCCCGCTACGGTGCGTGCCTTCTTTTTTATCGCGAGAAGATTTCAGCCTTTTCTTCCCTCGTCGACTCGCATCGAATGGTGCCTACCCATTGACTATGGTCCGCCGTAATAGCAAATATCGATACGAAGATACAACTCACGAAAAATCGTGAGATCAGGAATCCGTTTCACAAAAAAAAAACGTTACGATGGAAACCTCTACTAAACCTTGTACGAAGAACGTAACGAGACTCTGCGGCATACCAGGAGGTGAAGGTTGCCCGGACATGTCACCATGTGTAAAAATCTTGTCCGAAAGCGTACGGTGGAAGGTGAAACGAGGGGTTTTCGTTGGGGTGGGATGGATTCGTTTTCATCCCTTCGCGACCAAAATGTCGGTCAACGGTAGCAGGAGTTTTGACCCGTCAAGGCCTCTTTACCTTTTGGTATCTTGTGCATGCTGCATAGTTTAAGTGTGCTTTGTTCCTTGACGGTTGTCCGCCCGCGTACCTGGAATAGTGTAGCTGGTACTAGTTTTAGTGTGCTTTTTTCCTTGACGGCTGTCCGTCCGCGTACCTGGTATAGTATACTAGTTTTAGTGGGCTTTGTTCCTTGACGGCTGTCCTTCCGCGTACCTGGTATAGTATACTAGTTTTAGTGGGCTTTGTCGCTTGGCGGCAGTCCGTCCGTCAAGCGTGCCGTCAACCGACATATCTGGTATTATGTACTAGTTTTAGTGCGGTAGTTTTCGTTTGGTTTGTTGCTTGGCGGCTGTCCGTCCGTCAAGGGGCGAGAGTGCCGTCAACCATCGCATCATATTTTCGCGCCAATGGTGCCCGTGAATGCGCGCGGTTGAAGTTGAAGTTGAAGTTCGACTTCAGCTTCAAGTTGAAAAGATTGTGTTCGTCACGTGTGCTGCGATACAGGGATACAAGTAGCAGCTTGCTTTTACTACGAGCTTCCTAACTTCATTATAGTATAGGAACTCTTTCCCTCTCCGACGTACTGATTTCGGGAAGTATCGGACGCCTGACCTCGGTCTATCGTAGGTGTTGTTCGAAAAAATTGTGAACCAAATAGAGATTCACGATATTGGGCAGTGTTGTCAGTGCCCTCAAGGAACCCCGTCAGCCAGAAACAAAAATGGCAGAAAAAAACGCCTCCTCTGTCGGAACCATGCGTCTCGTCTCTGCCGACGAATCAGCAATGACCCCCCCCTCCCTCCCTCATCCCTAGGTGTTCCGTCTCGAAAGAGATGCGTGGTCCTTGATCGAATGATGAAGGCAAGCAACAAATGAGTACGCCCCCCCCCCCCCCTCTTCCCTACCTCCCTCCGTCTCACCATGCTCGGCTGTCCTCCTCCGCATCAGGGACTGCCGGTGGATGAGATGAGTCCAGAAGAAACCTTGACGGCTACGCGACAACTGGTGGACAAGCTTTACGTCGGCGCGTGAGCGCCACACGGGACGGATCTGTTCTCGGATTTTTTTACCCCTCGGACACATCATGATGTATCGTAGATCTAGATCATGATATTTTTATAGGTCATGATCTGCCGTGGATCCCAACCTGCCGTCGCGAAATGATGTGCGGGATGTGCTTCCCACAGTAGTAGTACAGATCCACCCCTGGAAAACACTAAGCCAGATCATGAAGATTTACTCTACTCCTACCCGGCAACATGAGTTAGATCATACAGATCATACAGATGATATATCTGCCTTGAAATATCTGGATCATCGACTGGGAATGATCTGTAGACGATCTGTACGATGATCTGTACTTCCACCCGGCAACAGGAGTTAGATCCTACAGATCATACATATCAGGAATGCCCTATCTATCTGCCCTGAAAATTCCAGATCATCAACGGGGAATGATCTGTAGATGATCTGTGGATGATCTGTACGATGATGCGGAGATGACCAGCCCCATTTGTGGAAGCTTTTGCTCCTACCCAAACATTTTGCACTGCGGGGCTCTCCAACCGCGGAGGGGGCGTGGAAGGGAGAAGATGGGAGGTACTTGAGTACTTTCCGGCAAGTTTTTTTTTTCTTGATTTCCCGATTTGACGGGGGCTGTCTTCGACTTAGGAATTACAGTTGTCGTATCATACGTACTCAATCCTTTTCTTTGACACATTGAGGGAACACTGCACACTCTCTTTGCGTTTCCGTTTCTTGTTTCTTGTACTGTACCACTCTCTGACCGAGAATAAAATAAACAATCGAAGCCTCATATGAATGGCAAGCGGGTATTGCATTCACGGTCAGAGTGGCAGAAGGTGTTGCTGAGGTACGGTATGCACCTGGTATGCCGTATCATATGCCGTCGGGGAGCGCGTATCGGGTGGTGCGTACGGGCTGGGCGGGCGACTTTTGCCCAAAATTGGATTTCGGGCGATGTCTGTATAGCTATTCGTAGCTCCTCGGGAGAAAAAAAAAATGGTATAGCTCCTCACGAACAAAAAAGAAAGTGGTACGTCTCCCCCCTCCTCTGCTATACCTTTTAGAAGCATGGTTCGACGCGTCCAGAAAAAAATAGCAGTTACGGCAAGGGCATACGTGAATAATATATCGGACACCACACGCCTAGAAAAGGGCAAGATGACTACCAGGTAGCCACAACGAAAAACAAGCCCGTGGGGTGGGATTTCTGGATGCATTTACGAAAAACGTTTTTTTTTTTCTAGTTTCAAGTTTTTGTTCACATGGTTTTTATTAAGTAGTATACCCCCACCCCTCTGCCCTGGGTCTCGAAATTGAAAATGCATACTGAGGTGTCGGGGTTTTTTTTTTTTGGTTTTTTTCGCACACCCTATTACGGGGGACCATATGAAATAGGGCCTACGGTGGACACACAAACCTCTGTATTTTGCTATTTGTACTAGCAATATGTGGTCCTATTTACTATGGTCCCCCGTAGTAGTTGTGGTAGAAAAACATGTTTACGAAAACAAGGACGGTGTCGCGCGCGATCCCTTTAGGGGAGGGGAGGGTGGGGTAGGGTAGGTTGAGGCAAGGTAAGGATATGGTGGGATAGGATAGGATAGGATAGCGGGAAGATCGAGAGAGGCGTTTTTCTGTTTCCGGCTGAGAGACGAGAGGAGGTACCTGGTATGGGATACAGCTGCTTGAAACACGACGGGACTCTGTTAGACAGCGAGCTGCAACAGACGATGGGGTGTTTGGATAGCTGTACGCCGGATAAGGGCCGTCCTGGCTCTGTGACCTTCGATGGGACCTGTATTATGCAGTATGGAACAGAACGAGAAGCGCAAGTTTCGAAAATGGCATGCCAGGTGCATGGCACAGCCTTGAACCGTTGCTTCAGTGTGTTTAGCCTCTTAAGCGACGATGATGGGAGTCGTACGAACGAGATGGGTTCCCTTGTTTGTGATTCGTTGGCATTCCCAGCTCTGTCGACGATGTTAATTTAGGTACTCTTACGGGGGAACATAGTTAATAGGACCAAATATTGTTAGTAAAAATGCTTCAATCTATAGGTTTTTATGTGTACCATAGGTCCTATTAACTATGGCCCCCCGTAAAACCTGGTTGTTTGGAACAGCCACTACTACTCTATACCAGGTATCTAGTGTCTGGTAGTCTTGACTTCTTGTATCCAGTAGGAGGCGTGTATTGTATTTGTGTCACGGTAGTGTAGCGTACCGGTATGATTTTTGTTTTTTTTTGTTCTTCTTGTCTGTTTGGTTCCGTTTCGTTTTGGTCTCGTAGTATTTTTGTGTTTTGTGTTTTGTTTTGTCCCTTGTCTTAAGGCGATTGTGGTCATCCAATTTTAGATGGCTTGACGATTTGTTCGTTGTTCTCCTTCTCGGCCCTGCGTTGGAACGGAGTGTTTCAGACTACCAGGTACATCTTTGGATACCGTTATCCAGGTTTTGTTAATGACCAGCACCAAATAAAATCAAATTCGCCGCGCTATGCGCATCGGAGGGCCAACGCAAGAATGTCATCAGCGTCTTTCGTTGGCGATGGTGTTTTCGTTTTTTTGTCGCTAGTTTGCGTTAGCGTTATAGCGTTGGTGTGTGTTGGGGTTAACGTGGGTGTTGGCGATAGCGTTGGGGTTATCGTTGACGTTGAGGTACCGTTGGCATTCGCATTGGGCTTAGCGCTGGCGATAGCACTGGCGTTTGGCGTCAGCGCTTAGCGTCAGCGTCTAGCGTCAGCTTTTAGCGTCAGCGTTTGGCCTCAGCGTTTGGCGTCAGGGTTTAGCGTCAGGGTTTAGCGCCAACGTTGTTCATTGGTGTCAGCGTTAGCGTTCGCCGAAATAGCATGGGCGTTTCCCTCTCGTGCTTACTTTTTTTTTTCGGGACGCGGCCATACCGTGCGATATACAAACACTGCCCCCCTGTCATACATACAGGAAATGCCGTCTATTGATAGTAAACGCTGCCAGCTTCTTGGACAATTTCGTACACTATCACCGGTCACGGCTTGGCCTGTGTGAACGACCGGCGGGAGAGTTCACGTTCTGGCTCATCATGAGCCATTCATGACCCATCACAATGGACGAATCAATCAATCAATCAACCATCGACGGGTGCACCATAGTAGCAGTAGCGCCTAATTTTTATGAGGTTCCTGACGTGTTTGTATTACGGGGGGCCATAGTTAATAGGACCTATGGTATACATAAAAACCTAAATATGTAACCATTTTTACTAACAATGTGTGGTCCTATTAACTATGGTCCCCCGTAATAGTGCAGGAGCTCCATACCCGAAACTGACGCAGAGAGGGTACACACCTGGTAGGCTTTGACTGGATGAACAATGCCTTGGCATATTAGGGAATACGAGTACGTTACTATTAATACAGTGTAGGTGTATCCCGAATATTATTGCGCAACACAAAAATGGGACAAAACATATACACACACGTACACCGGGTAGTTCTCCAGTTCAGGAGCTCCGTCAGTCAGAACTACCAGGTATTTCGCGCCTTGAACCTTTTTGAACTGCAGCCAGTGCCGTTTGGGGGTCAAACTACTTGTAATTGGAGTGGCTCGTCCTCAACACGGGATTGCGGTCCTAACTGTCCTGAGAGGGCTACTTGTAGAGTGAGTGGTAACTGTTGATATCGCTATCGCGGGATGCGTCCATCACCACTGCCAACAAAGAGGTCAGCAGACGGAAGTTTAGGCCTGTGGCGGACGGCCGTCTAGGCTCAACATGCTGGGTATAGTATTCCGGGGAACCATAGTTAATAGGACCTATGGTATACATAAAAATCTATATATTCAACCCTTTTTACTAACAATATTTGGTCCTATTGACGATGGTCCCCCGTAATAGTAAGGGCGAGCTCCTCAAGGTCGTACTGTGACCACGCCCGAAATTACCGTGTCCTGACACATTTGATACCTGGTACTATAGGAAAAATCACCAACACCGAACCTCTCGAATCATGCATGCACAATGTCCTCATGTGTGTCGATCTCATCTATTTATCGAGTCGAAACAATCGATGAGGAATAGCCCAAAATAAGTATCGAGTCGAAACAGTCGATGAAAAATAGCCCAAAACAAGTATCGAGTCGAAACAATCGATGAAAAATAGCCCAAAATAAGTGTGCCGATTGATACCTTGCCCTGCCGTCATCGCTTTAACTTTCCCGGCTCAACCCCTAGGAGGTTTTTACCCTCAGCGGTCTTCTTCTGGACAAGCCGTGGTGACAGGTGTCGTCCCTTCCCCCCCCCCCCGGTACATGCCTTCATTTTTTGTCGCGCATGGAGATCGGCATTCCCACTGCTCATCGACTTCCATGGAACGTATATAGCTGACTCACGCTTTCGCGCTTTCCGCTAGTCATTTTATGCCAGAAAAAGGCCCTACGAGCATGCACTCGGTGATACTTGAACCCACGAAATTTATCTTAGTAGGCACGCGGACCACCTACTCAGCCACCGCGGACGCCGATGTGTATGGTATTTAGGTGTGTGGAGCCAATACTGTTATGTCTTCGTGCTGTTATACGAGTACTTGGTAACTGCCACGCACATTGCGGTGGCTATTACATACCAGGTGACACTTTAACCCTTTTAGGACCGCAGTCTCATTTCGGAGACAATTGGGGACAAATTACTTGGAATTTGAGTGGTGCGTCCCCAAAACGGGACTGGAGTTCTAAAAGGGTTACGCACTACGAGTATAGCCCCATCGACCGGCTGTCAAGCCAATGAAAAACATTACATCAAGTTTGTGCATGTTTGATTTAACACGACCGATACTAGCTGCCACTAGCTGATGCCCAAAACACACCCTTCTACGGCAAGGAGGAAAGAGCGGGCTCGCTGACCAGCGCGCGTATCGAGACCTATTCATCAAGGTCAAGGTTTACAGTTTACACGCTCCTTCGTTAAGTGATTAGTAGAGTACTGATACTGAATACTGAGAGTACTGACTACTGACTAGACAACATGACAATCTACCAGGTACCAAACAACGCCATCATCGGCACCGCGGATTCAAGCCATCATTAAAGAGTATCATTATACATGCAAGTCTTTCTCGTAGATTAAAGTCGTCCTCGTAGATTCAAGCCAACCATCGCAGATCAAGCCATCACCATCATAGATTCAAGCCATCACCACAATAAGTTCAAGCGACCACCGTAGAGATTCAAGCCATCATCGCAGAGATTCAAGCCATCATCATGGGCCCAAGCCACATCGTAGATTCAAGGCACCACTACTGTCGGACCCTAGCCTAATTAATGCAAAACCACCAGCTGGAATACGCCCCGCTCTGGTTATATATAGCTACTTATATTGCCGTTTTTTATCTATTATCACACCCAACGACCATCAAAAGAAAAACGCAGCCGGTCCTGACCCAACGACAATCAATCCTGCCGAAAAAGCTGGGAGGCCGCGGTTTGACTTATTTTGACTGACCGCCCGCCACATCAATACTGGTATCGTAAGGCCAAACGAAACCTAGTAGGTCACGGTCTGACCCCTATAGACTGACCCGTCCTCACACTATTACGGGTATAGTAAGGCCGGAAGAAACCTGGTAGACCGCAGTCTGGCCCCTTGACTGACCGCTCCCACACACTATCACGCGTACAATAAGGCCAAATGAGACCTGGGAGACCGCGGCCTGACCCCTAGACTGACCCGTCCTCACACTATTAAGGGTATAGCAAGGCCGAAGGAGACTTGATAGACCGCAGTCTGGCACCTTGACTGACCGCTCCCACACACATACGGGTATGATATGGGCAAATGAGATCTGGGATACGACGATTTGACCCCTAGACTGACCGCCCCCTACACCAAGACGGGTAAACTAAGGCCAAAAGAGGCCTCGGAGACAGCGGTTTGACACCTTGGATGACCGCCCTCTACAATAATACTGGTATAGAAACGGCATAGGAGACACTGACGTGCCCAAAAAGACAAAGGCTCCTGCCAATAGCATCTGGGGTACCTGCCGCCGGTTCGAGGGCGAACGAACGAGCGAACGAAATCACAAGTTCACCGTACGGGAATCCCTTTTCTATACTCGTACCAGGTATAACAAAGTGTTCTCAATATTTATCTACCGCGCCTTGATCCACCTTTCAATAGCATCAACGCTACCACTCCTGCTGTGGTGATCTTGCAGTCTTTTTCGCTCTTGTCAAATAAGCAAAATATCCACCGCCGATGTAAAAGCCAACTTACAGCATCAATACTAATAAAACTACTAATACAGTGGTATTACTAACTCGATATGTCTCACCCCGTCGCCCGACAACATAAAAACGCCACCAGATCCCGATGTAGCCACGAGTACCGTAAAACAAGTTACAAGGGAATCGCCCGGACAGGATACAAGGAAATCGCCGGGAAACGGTACACGTTATCATCCCGACGACTGCACCGCACAATTTTTGCTCCGCTTGCCGTGTTAAAAAAAATGCTGGTCGCTGGTATGAAACCATCACCCCGCCATCCGTCAGCAAGAACAAACGAGTCCTTCTCTTCTCCCCGACGACACCCGCCCACAACTAAACACCCCGAAAAAAAAGGGGGAGAAACGCCACAAGACTACTAGAAAACCTTGGTTGCACACTCCCTCCTCAAGGCACCAATACTTTAACTCAAACGTATAACAAGCACCAGAGCATACACTCCAAAACTCTAGAAATGCTCGTCGCCACATACACAATCAAAACGAAACGGTCACCGATGCAACGAATCATCTGCGAAGCGTTTACCGAACCCGTACCACCGCATGCCGTCGCATTTTTTTTTTTTGGGGGGGGGGGGCGGCGCGGTAAATCAATCAGTCCAGAATGTCCGTGGCTACGCCAAGAACAGGGTAAGCACTGCGAGGGCTCCTCACGGGAATCAAGGGAGGAATATAAAGCGACTTCAGGCACGCGGGGGGTCGGGATACAACAGCGAAAACGACAATAACAGCACGAACTCTCTAGATACGACCTTCTGCAAGTCAGACAAACTACTACAGCAGGTGTACCATGCGCGTGCACTGCTGCTACTGCTACAGGAACATCAGAGTACCGTTCACCCCAAAACGCTTGAGAAACGGGGGTCGATATAGCTAGGCTGGACTGGTCTAAGGAAATCAAGAACGCAGACCTTACCAGGGTATCTATTAATAGTGTTACTCTGTTGCAACGGTTTAGGCTTCAGTAGCTCTATAGATTCTAAAAACTGCTGAACCAATCTTAAACTACAAACAGAATAGAAAGAGCGATCACAGCACACGCCCCCCCCCCCCCCCCCCCCCCCCCCCACGACTTCACCCACACAGGTAGAACAGCTAAATAAACTCATCAGGGTCGCGATACATACGCGATCACGGTGATCCCATACGAGTACGTCGGAACGGTGCTCCGTCTCGAAAGGGATGCGTGGTCAATGGGCAAAATGACTAAGGCAATCGACGAATGAGTACGCCCCCCCCCCCCCCCCGCCCCCCGTCATAATCCGCCCGCATGGGCAAATGGAGCAAGCAAACGCGACATACCACGAAGAATCGCACCACGGTACCAGCCATCGACGTGATAGGGCAGGACGGGGGGAGGGAGGGCGGGCGGGTGGGCAGGGGGGGGTACCGCGCGGTCTTCCAATGGTTGTCCAAAGACAAGCCACGAGCGCAGTCAATGGTGGGGTCATCATGGCCGATGCTCAAGACAAGCCCGCATGGAATCAGCGACTGCTGTTGCTGCCTTCGTCGTTGTCGAGTTGGACCGGTCTGTTCCCCTGCGGTCAAGGGGGGGAAGGGCGCGCCGAAAGACGTGGGGAGAGATTGAGACGGTAAAACGCTAAGGACAGAAGCAACCGGCGGCATCGCTTTGGCGTCGAGCGTCGAGTTTGTTTGGTTAGCAACCACGTATATGCCTGGTATGCATCGTACGAAAAACAGTAACGTGGTGATGACGTTGAGCTTGATCACCACCATCACACGACCGTCATCATCATCGTCAACACCACCATCGCCATTATTGCGATAAATCGCATCGTTATCCCAGACGAATCACATTATTAGAGTACCATCATCCTCAACTACGTATCCATCATCACCGGCATTCAGCCATTCAGCCGTGATTTGTATGTCTTTGGCGTGGGGTGGATGACGAGCTTTGCTTGTTTCGTTTTATCGGACGCATCCTCTCCGGGGGTGGGGTATGGTTGACGAACCCAGGACGGAGACGGCAGACAGGGTAGCAAAGTGCCAGACCGACTATTGACCCCTTTAGAACCGCGGTCCCGTTTGGGGACAAAACTACTTGAAATTTGACTGGTTTGTCCCCAGAACGGGACTGCGGTTCTAAAGGGGTTAATAGTATTAACAGTTAGAACGTGGCTATGCTACTCGCACCACTAACTACTGCGGTTACCTGGACGGTGTTTTTGGTTTCCGCATCTGTTTACACAGTCGAAGTGGTATATTAATATTAATAGTTTCTTTAGCTCGTTCTTTTCAAGTGCCTGCCACATTTCCTGCGGGGGGGGGACACGACAGTTTCTTCTTGATTTTTCCCTTCTCTTGCAATTTTGAGTTCGTTGTGTTCGTTGTTGTTGTTTCCTTTGTGTTCTCTCTTTCATAAAATGCGTATGTCGTGCCTTTCGTATCCAGCACGATCACATGGCATTGCATTGCCTACTCTCCTTACTGCTTACCAGGTAGCAGGTATTACACTGCAAAAAAACAATGTAGTGTCTCTGCTGCTGTGGCGTAGTTTGTGACAACAAATCTTGTATGCTCGCCAGGATGTCGACGGTGGAGGATGAAAGTTTAATGAGAAGGAACACACGCATATAATAACATGCCGTACTATTAATACTATCTATATACCACGTACCTGGTGCCAGTTTGCCGTATGCCGCATACGGTAAGAGCTACCGGTACGTATTATAACGTATAACGTATGGATAATACTCCTGTCCCGCATACCGTATGATATATGATATCGATGCATTCCGTGAAAACAGCGATTTCAGATATTCCGTAAGGCATTCTGAAACCGAACTAAGATGCGTGAACGACGGGTTATCATGACTCGAGATTCGTGCGGTGAAAGAAAGAACAATGGTCTGGGGGCAAACGTCCGTACAGCAATAGCAGTACTTGAAACTGCGTGTAAATTGAGTACGGTTTGTGGACTTTGTTCAGCAAAAACAGGTTATCTACCAATATTTTTCATAAACCAATTTCGAGTATTGTGTCCCCAAAACGTGAAATTGGAGACGAAAAGGGATGAGACGTACCAACATACCTGGTACCTGGTGGTAAATAATAAGGATGCCTGGCGTCTATCCTGATAAACCCCTATTAATACAAACAACAGCAATACGCGGACGTGTAATACGTGCTGATTGTTCAATCTTATCATTAATATTGATATAGAGAGATAAAAGCTCTGTGGTCACAAAAAACTACGACACACCAGTGAGCAGAGTACAGAATGCAGTGCCATGTCGTTAGTATTGTATTTGGGCGACACAGGACAGGCGCGACGGACGTAGGCATTCTACATACGTACTGCTGTATGATAGCATGCATCGAGAGAGAAAAACGAAAGAAGCAAAGAAAAACGAATCGAATCGAACAAAACAATCGAAAAAAACTCTCTACGCACTGCGGTCATACGGGCTACACGCAACACTGCCATTATTAATATAATAGTACGCAAGCGTGTGTTCTTCAGAACGAGCTGAAGGAAACAGCAGAAACAATACCACTATTAATATGATATGCTACCATTAGTAAGAAGCAAGGGAAATAACAGGCAAACCTCTGCACAACGAAAAAAACAAGGAAACTGAAAGCACTCCAGGTAGCGGCAGCAGTTTGTGGTACGAGCAGCACAGCCAGGTTCTACCTACCATGAATAGTCGGTCGGGTACCGTGCTAACCTGTCTGCCGTCTCCGTCCTGCGATCGGCTTTTCGCCAACTACCGTATGACACTATCACACTAGGGTGGTAAGATAACACACCCCCTCGGACGATTTTCGATCTTCCAAGCTGGGTTTTTCGAGAACGGGGAGGGTGTACGGAATACGCCGAGCGACGCTTGTATGTGCGCAACCAGCTCGACGAAATATTTCCAGATCCACCATGCATTTTCGTTCTGTGTGCCCGCAATGTTTTGAAGGAAATCGGGTCTCAAATTCGTCCTAGGGGGTGTGTTATCTTATCACCCTGGTGTGATAGTGTGATACGGTACGCGCCATCCCCGGAGAGGGTGCGTCAAACAATACGAAACGAGAAACGCAGGCTTGTCATCCACCCACGCCACGAGACTACACGATGTACTGCTGTTACAATTAATTTAATTACTACCTGGTACTCTGTAGGACAGGAAGGAAGAAAGACAACAAAAAACGATAAAAATGAGAAAATCACGGAGAATCAAAGCGCAAAAAAGAGAAAACGAAGGGAGACCAACGTTCGTTCGCAGCACGTCCTTACCGCTCAGAGGAATGCCACAATCCGCCTGAACACATTGGCGTCCTCCAACATGAGCGTCCTAGCCACCGCCTCCATGAGGGTCGCATCCCGACCCTGCTCGCCCCCTGCGGGCGATGGGTGGAAATCCCTCTCTCCGTAGCCACGACCACAAGAAGGAGACGACGTTCGTCGCCTAGTGCTGCGGTGCTGCTGCTGCTGCTGCTGCTGCTGGTGGTCGTTCATGTCTCTGCAAACAGTAGTGTTGGTGTTGCTGCCGATGCTTCTGCTTCTGCTGCTGCTGCTGCTGCTGCTGTGGTGATCACCACCACCACCACCACCACCACCACCACCACCACCACCACCACCACCACCACCACCACCACCACCGCCGACCTCCTTAAAACGACGTACACCATCACCACCGCCACTGCCACCACAACCGCCAGTCCATAGAATCACCAGCATGCTTGCGAGGGAGCGCCGAGGGCAAACAGACACGACTCGAGCCAGTAGCAGGGGCAGCCACCCTCTCCGACGCCAAGCTCTGTCCCGTGGCGCCGCTGCCAGCATTGCCACCACCCGAGCGACCCGCTTCGTTCGTTCTCCTGCGGCAGGGTACCCGGTGCTGCTATTCACATGAATACCACCATCGCCACTACCACCGCTGGTACGAATAGCAGTAGCAGCAGTAGCACCAGTAGCAGCAGCAGCAGCAGCAGCAGCAGCAACAGCAGCATTGCTGCTGCCCTTGGCAGCAGTGGTATTAGTAGTAGAAGTGTTGCTGCTGTAGTCGTCTGGAGAAACGTGGAAGAAGGACTCGGGCGGCAGCCGCACCAGTTTCTCGTCCGCTCCCATGCGGAGCAGATCTTGGATGGCCTTTTCTCTCAGGGAGTAGCACGCCAAGCGGAGCGGAGTCGAGCCGGAAGCGTCCACGGCGTCCACTTCAGCGAGCTCGACGTAACGGGCGATGATATCCATGGCAGAGGGGGAACTTCCAGTATTAATAGCAGCAGTAGCAGCAGTTGCAGCAGCACAGCAGAAGTCAGCAACACCACCACCACCACCACCACCACCACCACCACCACCACCACCAGAGTCTACCGAACCGCGGGAATGAGACGAGAAAGCGGCCACGTGTAGAGGCGTGCAGCCCGCGTTCGTCACCGAGCTGAGGCTGCCACCCGCTCGAATCAAGACTTCCAACGCCTGGCCTGCGTTCATATACGCTGCCTGGTGCAGAGCGGTGTATCCCAGAGGGTTCCTGCTGTTCGGGTCGAGCCCACGGCACAAAAACTCACGTACAGTATCCCCCCGATTATTGCACGCCGCGAGGTCCATGGGGGTCAGCTTCGACCGCGACAGCAGCGTGGGCGTCGCTCCCGCGTCCAGCAGTAGCCCCACCGATGTAGTGCACCCGAGCCTCGCGGCCAGGTGCAGCGCAGACTCCCCTGAGTGGCACACTCTCGCATCCAAGTCTGCCCCGTTCATGATGAGGTCCCCTACGATCTCCCAGTGGCCTAAAAATGCGGCCCAATGCAGCGAGGTCATGCCTCTGAGAAGCGTTCTAGGCCAGCTGCTGCTTCTGGGGGTGGGGGAGTCGAAATCCACGGCCGTGTTGACGTCGGCTCCGTAGTAAAGCAGGGCCCGGACGGTCCCCCGGTGCCCCCGGTGCGTGGCGATGTGGATGGGGTGCAGCCCTGTGCCAGGGTCGCGCTTGTTGACATCGGCTATAATCAACTTGTGACTGCAGCTGCTGCTGCGAACACGGCCAGGGCCATCAGGGCCAGCAACGGTTTGATGAACCAAAGCAGCCACGATGTCCGGGTTGCCCCCGAAGGCGGCCGACGCGAACAGGTTCTTCCCTCCACTGGGGCCACCGTTGTCGACGGTGCAAGCGTGGTTCCCTGGTGCTGCCACTCGGGCCTGGAGCAGAAGGCTGGTGAGAGCGAAGTCGCCAAGCCGTACGGCTCGATCGAGGTTCTGCTCAAGCCATATCGACCGTGCGATCGCCAGGTGGCGGGTAACAAGGCCGACATCTCTTGCGGCGTGCTCATCGCTATACATCTGAGGTGGCATGCTACTGGACTCCAGAGAGTACTCGTAGGAAGACAGGCGTGTGGAAACACTTCGTTGGAGTCCCGTACTCCGGCACACCTCCTTTGCGTTGTGTTCGTTGCGAGGAGGGATCCTGGGACCTGGGAGACATGCAATTGCAATTTCGTTCGTATTTTTCCGTCACCTGCATCTACGATCTACGGATCTCCTGAAATTGTCACCTGGTTTTAGTGCGCTCAAAAAATCGTTTGCAATTCCGTTCGAGAACTTTGAAAGATTCAGATTCAGATATATTTTGAACAAGATTTTTGGAAAACACAACAAAAAACCGGCGGCCATATTTCCCTCTGTACGATTTTTCGGCTAATACAACCGTTTGTGTAGTATAAAATATCAAAATCTGGCAGAAAATGAAAAAGTAGCCTTCGTACAACATCTCACGATCACAAAATCGCAATCCGAATATCTTTCGTACACAAAAAAAAACGAGAAGATTTTGCTGAACATCAATCACACAGCCAGCAGTAGTACAGACCACAGACCACAACAAATTACTTGAATGTAGTGGGAAGTACGTATTGCCACCATATAATGACGTCACTGAAAATTTCTTCTTCATATCAAGTGCGTACAACAAGTCGCGAAGCACTACCTGGTACAAGCCAAGCCAGTATAGTGCGGTATACACTAGGTGTACTTTGTGCTGCTACATAGCTGGTGAGACGCTACTGCTAAAAAGAGCGGGACGGTACCTGTATTGCTGCCATGCTAGTACCGGCAGTGCTACTGTTACTGCTTGTTGGATGTCGCGGAGACGTTCGGATTGATGACGACAAACTGCGAACAAACTTTTGAAAAAAAGGCATGAACCAGCCAATAATGATCGTGCGTAGTAGTAGACAGGTAGATGGTACGTACCAGATAGTCCAGTTACCAGGTACGAGCGAGGAGATAGCAGATACAAACAGACAGGAACAAAATCCAAACCGCAAGAATAATTGCTGTTTGGATCATCGCGTACTTGTTGTACGTAGTAGCTGATTGTCTGAGGGACGAGTACCTATTTGAATATATATTACTGGTGTGATATTATCAGCATGTCCCGGTGCCTGGTTCCTGCGGTATCATATACCAGGTACATACATACCTGGTACCTGGTAAAATATCACATGCAGGGGGTAGGGAGAGAGGGAGAGAGAGGGTCCCGTGTCTCGTGTCTCGTGGTCCCATGTCTCGTCTCGCCACCATTAATACTTCTTGGGTGGATTGGGTGTCTGCTGCTTGACGTTGCCATCATCATGCCGTCATCACGCTGCCGTCGTGATTGCGCAAGCAGCATCATCATCACCCAACACGCGCCTACGATTAATAGTTCAGTTGTTATTAATAGTTACATACAGGTTGGTATTTTTTTTTTTTTTTTTTTTTTTCATCCCATTCATTATCTTCGCACATCTTCTTCTCTCTCTCCTTCCAACTCGTAACTCAGATCCGGGGTCACATAGCAGGCTCTTCTCCCCCCTTCCCGCTGCGGTACGTGCCTTCATTTTTATCGCGAGAAGATTTCAGCCTTTTCTTCCCTCGTCGACTCGCATCGAATTGTGCCTACCCACGCTGCAAGGCGCTCTCAACAATTGAATCCCTTTTTTTATTTTTGCAAATAAAGTCAAAGTCCGACCCACCTGGGGCTCGAACCCAGGACTCAAACAAGTAGAATTCGAGGTTAACCACTTGAACCACCGGGGCGACCGGCTTTAGTCTACGGCAGCAGCACACCCACCACTTTGCACGAGTATCATATCAGGTTATTACACGATAGTACCAGAAGTAGTACCAGGTATGATGCATAAAACCGTTCGTTCTGTAGACACATCACCCATCCATCTGATCACACGCAGTGTGCAAGCTGCGTGTTTCCTGCATCATCAGCATGCACAAAAAAAGTGATACCACTAGAAGTAAGTTTAGTATTAATAGATACCCTGGTAGGACGACAAAAGTTCAAGTTCTTGGTTTTCAAATTCGAGTCGCATAGCGCATGGTCCCAGTCCCAGACCGCACGACAGTATAATACATACGAGTAGTCTGCTGAGGTATGAAAACATACCTGGTATGATACAACAACTGCTGTTTAAAGTATACTTCGTTGTCTGTGCACCATGGTAGAACTACAGCAGGAGGAGTGTGTGTGTGTTCTTCACATTAAACCGTTCTTTCTACCCGTCGACATCCAGCACAACCAGTGTCCGTGCCGATTCTTCCATCCTAGAAGAGATACAAGTTCTGTGGTCACAAAGCTACGCCACAGAGATACTACGTTGCCACGTGTGCAGTGTGAACTGCAGTGGGCAATGCAAAGCCATGTCATCATACTAGATACGACAGGCACGACATACGCAATCTATGAAATAGTGAAACGAAAAGAAACAATCAAAGAGAAAACAAAAACAAGGTAGACAAGTCGAAAAAGAAAAAGAAGAAAAATGAAAGCAAAATCTAAGAGAAACAATCTGTCGTGCCCCCCCCCCCGCAGGCGAGGTGGCCTACACTTGAAAAAGAACGAGCTGGAAAAAAGAAGAAATAACAAAGACACCACTGCTTGTGAACAGAGTAAGACAAAGAACCAAGGAGAAAGTAACAAGGAAAAATAACAAAGGGGAAATAACAGGCAGACCAAAGCCCAAAGCACCTTCTAGGTGGCGGCAGCAGCTTGTGGTACGAGTAGTATAGCCAGGTTCTCCCTGCTAATCCGCCTGGTACCTTGCTACCCAGACTGCCGTCTCCGCCCTGCGTTCGTCAACTATGCCCAGCCCCTTGGCGTCAGACAATACGAGCCGAGCAGAGCAGGTTCGTCTTCCTACCACGCCACACGGCTCCTTGAGTACGGCTTATCAATCAGAAAAGGAAGAGGAAGAGAAAAAATGAAATGAAAATCACGGAGAGTCAGCGCAAGAAAGAAAAAAAACAAAACTAAAAGAGAAGACAAGGGAAGACCACGTTCGAGCCAGCTGCACCAGTTGGTAGCACTAGTAGTATGGTCATATTCTACTTCCTAGTCGACTTGGTGCCTTGCTACCCTGTCTGCCATCTCCTTCCTACTTTCGTCTACCGCCGTTTCCCTTCTACCCCTCCTGTTCCCCCCCCTCTCCGCATTCACTCGGTCGGGCTTTCTGCCACTTCTCCTGTTGCCCCCTCCCCCCCCGTTCCTTTGGGCACCATCCACGGCGGATGCGCGGCGCTGTCTACTCATCTCAGCCTCAGCCTCGTGCCACCTCACCATGAACCGTTCGGCTGCTTCAAGGATCCCCCGGTACCACTTCCCCACCTTTTTGGCTGCAGTGGACCACAACGCGGTCTCAACTCCAAACACCAAGGGGGCAACTTCCGTTGACCCTTCGGTGGCTCGGAACTCCCTAAGGTCTTCGACTATGCATCTATGCCAAGTCTTACACTGTCCGCCTGGTCTCGGGTTCTCCCCACCAGCTATCGTCCCGAGCATTACCCGATTGGGTAATCGCTCCTTGCTTTGCCGTGCCACGCCCCCCGCAAAGAAGAGCCGCCGTTTGCGAATGGTCGTTTCGATGCTCTCGCAACGTGTCATCTTGAGGGCCTTCGCGTACGAGAGGGTGGCATGGTCAGTACGAAGTCGGCGCTGGAAGCCAATGACTCGCAACAGGACTTGGTGGTGAGCCGTTCGAAGCTTGGCAAAGTGTTCCGCTCTGAGGGTCCACGTCACACACCCGTACAGCAGGGTCTCAATCACCTCGGCCTTCAGCATTCGGACTTTAAGGCTAAGGGGGGCGGTCGTCCTATCATACAACTCCGGGCCGAACCGTTTGAAGCATGCTCGCATGAGGCGGATCCGTCGGTCGATTTCGAGCGAGAGGTCAGCGTTTTCGTGGATAACGCCGCCTAGGTATAAGAACTGGGTCGTCTGCTTATACCTCTGACCTGCCGCTTCGATGACGAGCGGTGGTGCGAGGGTTGTCCGGTCTGGTGTTTGTAGGACCATTGTCTCAGTCTTCTTTTCCGACACCGTGAGGCCTGCTGCTTCGAAGACAGTCACGATGACTGTCATCATTTTTGCGAGCCCTTCAGCCGACTTCGAGACAATTCCTGCATCGTCGGCGTACAACATGCCCCATACAGACCTTCGCACGCACGCCAATGGCTCCTCCTTCCCTGTTCGAACTACTCCAGCTTCCAAGAGTTGGACCAAATCCCTTACAATGGCTTCGTCTTGGCTGAAGCGTACTAGTACGACGTGTAACGCAGCAGCGAAGAACACGTTGAACAGTAACGGTGACAGTACACAGCCTTGCCGCAGCCCCTGCGTGACATCAAACCATTCCGAGAGCTCGCCGTCATCAGTACGCACGCGAGCCCGCATGCCATCGTGGAAATTACGGATAATTCTCAGCATCTTGGTTGGTACGCCAAAGCGTGTGAGTACCTTCCATAACAGCTCTCGGTCGACAGAGTCGTACGCTTTCTGCAGATCGATGAAGCACACGTATAAGGGGACCCCAGGTGTTCATTGTTCATATCTAGCAGTATATATGCTGATGATGATATTGGTGTTGTTGTTGTTCTCGCAGTGATTGATATATACGACTGCAGTCAACTTTTTACCGTGCACATTACGGCAGCAAGCAGGTGGAGGGGCAGAAGCAGCACAGAAGCAGAAGCAGCAGCAGTATGTCCTGTAGTACAGAAGTACAGGTACAAGCAGTTAGTTGTTGTCAAAATAGTTATATCATGAAGACACCACCGTACTAATATTAATATTACGGGCGACCATTGTTAATAGGACCAAATGTTGTCACTAGAAATTGTTAAATATACGGATTTTTATGTATACCACAGGTCCTATTAACTATGGCCCCCCATAATAGTAGTATTACGAATATCTTCGTCTTTAAAGGATAAACCACTATTATTATAATAATAATCAATTCCGCCAGCAGCAGCCCTACTGTTATTGATTTATAGCTCAGTCAGTGGTTTATCGTTTGTAGAAAGAACAAAATAAGTACCTGGTACCTGGTATAGCTTTTGGGCTCGATGCGCCTAACCACCCAAAGCATTATCCCGGGTTGATCAAGCCCCTACCATAGTTGGCGTCAGAAAAAGGGGATAAATGCTTCGCGTTTTTTTCCCAACACTCGGACGCGCATTATTTAACTTCGTCGTGGCAACACCCGCGGCATCTGCCGGCAAGACCCACGAATTACCGTCCGCCACGAGAGGCGTGCCACGGTCATGCCCGCAGATGTTGACGCTGGACTTGCCATATCTTCCCATGGCAAGCTCCGCGGCAATGTCCACGGTAAACCCCATGGCAAGACCCACGGCCAGGCCCACGGCATGACCCACGGCGGAAAGGCCCCATTTGGCAAGACCCGTGGCGGCAAACCCCCAAGGCCAGACCCGCGGCAAGACCCCACGGCAAGACCCGCGACAAGACCCTCGACAAAATCCGTGGCAACTCGCCGCGGGTCTTGATGTGGGTCTTGCCGCGGTACTTGCCACGGTACTTGTCACGGTACTTGCCACGGGACTTGCCACGGGACTTGCCGTGGTTCCTGCCGTGGGTCTTGCCACGGATTTTGTGGAGGGTCTTGTCGCGGGTCTTGTCGTGGGGTGTTGACCTTGCCGGGGGACTTGCCGCGAGTTTTGTAGCGGTCCTTGCCGCGGGACTTGCCAAACGGGGCCTTGCCGCGGGACTTGCCAAACGGGGCCTTGCCGCAAGCGTTGCCGTGGGCATGGCCGCAGGGTGCACCGCGGGGCTGGCCGTGGGTCTTACCGTGGGTCTTGCCGTGGCGAGCGGTGGTTACCGTGCGCCTTACCGTGACGGGCCGCGAGAGTTACCGTGGTGCTTGCCGTGACGGGCCGCGAGAGTTACCGTGGTGCTTGCCGTGGACGGCGTTCCGCCACATATCGGGGCAAATATCGTGGGCCGTCACGACATGCCGTGGCATGTCGTGGCATGCCGCGGCACTGTCCGCGGCACTGTCCGCGGCATGCCGTGGTATCCTGTAACAGTGCCCACGGCATGCCACAAAAAAAAAAGACAAATAATGTACAGCTCAACGCTTGTGAAGCGGGTTTTCCTGGATGGCAGCGTCGAACGATTTATTTATTTTTCTGGTGAGGCCGCTTCAAGAGAAAGCAATGGGGAAACTAGAGTAAATAGGGGGGTGATACCGCAAGTCGATTCTGATAGGGCCATAAAACGCCAGTGCCGGGGCTCGATGCCCGACGAACTGTGCCGGGATCGCAGACACTGCGGCTGACGTGGCATGCGTTGCCGTGGCTGGCTCGTCTAGCGCTGAAGATGTCGGGGCTTGCACTGCCGGTGCAACAAACAGGGGTGAGTGGTTTGAGGACGGAAGAAGAACGATGCGATCGCGGCCCCGTGCGTGACTAGGGGCGTGTTAGCTGACCGTGTCAAGGCAATACAGGCATTTCGCTTCGACCGGGGTCACAGGCGATGGACGATAAACGCGGTCTGTCCACCGTGACGGGCCGCTCGTCGTGCGGAACGTCTCTACTGCCTTCCGTTGTTCTCTATGATGGGCGATGGGCGGTGCCGAAAGCTGCCAGTACCACTTACTTGTTTTTGGGCGGACCCCGGGTGATGTTTGTTCTGTCTATCGTTTGCAAGGTCTATCGGCCCAGGGGGGTGGCGTCCAACGTACACACCGGTGATAAACCTGGCTATTGTTTGTTTGCTTGTGTTGCTTTTTTGTATCACCGGGGGTGGTTTCCTGTGGTGGGGGTGGCGTCTAGGAGAAGGGCGGCATCTTGTTAAATACGGTAACCAGCGCCTGATTTTTTTCTGTTGTCCTCGTCTTCTACGAAGCCTACCGTTCTTTTTACAGTGGTGCCCTCCACTTTCCGAGCCTCTAAAAATTGTTCTTTCATCGTGGCTCTGTCCGTTTTTTTCGCCTTTTCCCACGAAAAAAGTGGAAAACGACGTTCGTGGGATTCGAACCTTGGGCTTATTTGCGATTATAAATGACAAGCCACGGAGCTACGTGCTCAGTCTGAGTGGGGTTTAGGTGGTAGGGCGTATCGGGACGAAACGGCACACTCTCATACGCGCGCGACGTTTTTTCACGGCATACCAGGTACGTGTGGATGTATTGTATGCGCCACAAGTCGGACGCCGCGGAATTGTTCGAGCAGTTCCTCGTGATAGTACTCGGCGGGCAGACGGTGTTCCTTCCAAGGTGGTAATCGTTCGACCAGACGGTGGTGACAAATTCCACGGGGGGGGGGGAATTTGGAGAGCTGTGCATATCAAGAGGTATCTATTAATAGCAGGAATTCAGGACGGGCGTCAGTCCCCAGTTCAATGGGGTAGCAGAGCGCGCGCTAGGTTTAATCGAGGGGGCCGCAATGGCGGGCCGAACACAGGCTTGTGAAGTTTTTTCCAGCGCGCAATCACCGGTAACTGCGCCTTTGTGGGCTGAAGCGTCCCACTGGGCATGCGATGCTTTCGGACCGCACAGCGACCGTAACCAACCCAGGGACCAAGCCGCCGGATGAGATGTGGCATGCTATTACGGGGGGCCATAGTTAACAGGACCTATGGTACACATAAAAAACTATATGTTTAACCATTTTTACTAACAATATTTGGTCATGTTAACTATGGCCCCTCGTGATAGCCCCTCCACCGGTAGTACTTCCCCCTTTCCTCTAGCCTGGCTACTGTACGTAAGGTAAAGAGGAGACTCGGTCACAGCCCTGAACGCTGGAGTGCTCTTACCTTTGGCCCTGCATGTATGTCTACCGTCGGTACTCTGTACGGGTGCTGACTAGACTCCGTACTGTCTGTGCTAACCACGCGAACTATCAATCTCTAACACGTGTGTCGCCTGCACCACCTGTGACCCGTTCCGCGATAGAGGTAGCACATTTCCGCTATTCTGTTTCTGAAAGACGGGTTGGTTCCTTGACCCACAATCGTCGGGATGTCAATCTTGATTTCGAAAAAACTTTTTTGTAGACTTGGGCCTTGGGATTGTTCGCCGCGATGCATTTTGATTTTTGCTGAAGTCAGTTTTCGGGTTAGGTACGGAGCTCCTCAAGTGAGGAGCCTCATAAAAAATTAGGGTGAACCTCTATCGTAGAACGCCTCGCCAATACTGCCAAGACGAATGAACCGCTGCCTACAGAACGGGGGAGCGTCCGTCGCAGACGACGAGAGCAGCTCGGACGAAGGAGATGGGGCGGTGGTCGATGACCTGGACGACGATCTGGCCCACCTGAACGACCTCGACGCGATGTGTGATTTTTTTATGTGGACGCGTGCTTGCAGGAGCGCATACAACAGGCGCCCGCCACCGGCGATGCCGGCGACGGGACAGCCGAGATGATCGGTTCGTCTCGAGGGGCCGCGGTGGATGCCTCCTCGACCCCGGCAAAAAGAGGTCCAAAAGCGACCTTAGCGAGGCGTCAACTGCCGCCGCCGATCAAGGGAGCGGTTACGACCCCCCCGCCCACGGTCCTGTCGGGGAGGGCAGCGCACACGAGCTCAGCGACTACCGGGGACCCTCCGCGACAATACGGGCCGAGAATCGGAGTCAGGATCAAAAGCCTGGAGGGTGAACAACCTGATATACACCAGCTAAGGCGAGGTCGCGGACGCACTGCTTGCGGCAAGCGTATTTTTGAGTGGACGAAGCGTTGAGAGTATCCTGAAGAGTACCACTCTGGATCACTGAGGACGCAAAGGTCGCAATGGCAGGAGGAGCCGCGAAGAACACAAAATATATTAAGACTGTTCATGCCGAGTGGTCGAGTGGTTCCCCGTCAGACGTAGGACCGCTTCCGCAGTCCTCGGCAGACTCGGGACGTTCCTTTTATGGAGCGGCGTGGTACAAGGCCATGCAGATTGAATTACACGGTCACAAAACATCCGTCCCTGACGGAGCCGCGACACCGCCGCAAGGCCGCAAGAACCGAAACTTGTACGTGCGAAGTACGTGTTTACATTAAAGACGGGCAAGGATACCACACGCCGCCACGGCCCACAACCCCGAGCAGATGCAAGGACCCTATCCTCCTGGGCAACAGAAAAAAAAACAAGCTACACTACGAGTAGTCGGACGAATCCGTCAACAGCGTCCGGCAAAAACACCGATCCGACGCACAGCACTTGATATTTTTTTCACTGCTCTGCGCGGAAACATTTACCACTCACTTTATGGACGGAAATATAAGGATCGTTTAGACCTTAACATTGATACCTATCGGTCCTTACATTTTCGTCAAGTGTATGACTCTACGATCCCAAGCAATATATCCCCAAAACGATCTCAAAACGAGAGCAGAGTAGTCGGCGTGCAGGGCAGTGCCTTAACCCTTTCAGGGCTTCTTCAACCAGCCACACGAAAACTGACTGCTGAAGGCATATTTCCCCTCTCGTACAGCAAGCAGTGTGCGGTGCGTGCGTGACAACAGCCCTGACGAAAACGGGAGCAAGTCCCCTCTAGCACCCCAGGGGGGCAAACATAGACGGTACAAAGCGACGACCAAAGCAACGCGCCCCCACTCCGGGTGAATGGGGGGTAATACGAAGTTGGTTTCCGAGGTGCAATGGTCGGAAGGAGTCGAACGGCAGGGCACGGGCGGGCGGCTCCCGCTGCTGTGTTAAGACCCAGGAAATCACCGGGCTTTCAGCCTCATTCAAGGCAGTATCCTATTAGCTTGTAGCTCGCATCACCAAAGCTGTCATTTCGCTATCTCTTCTACTGTATCCCTCTTTTTTCTTATTTTTTCTTTTTTTTTAATCATCACTTATACTTTCCAGCCCAACTCGTGGGAGGTTTTACCCTCGGCGATATTCTGGACAAGCCGTGGTTACAGGTGTTGTCCCTTCTCCCCCCCGGTACCTTGGATCTCTTGAAAGGGGCCCCAAAGGTTAAGAAGTGGCCACTCCGATCCTAGAGATAGGGACACTTTGTGTAATAATATTCAAACCAAACGACTCTTATATTTACGGACAGAGCGGTAATACATTACGGCTACAGTAGATTTTTTCTCGCGAAAAACAAAAAGCAAGGCCAACGTTTTACGCCGAAACTAGTGTATAGGGCATACCCTGCCTCACGCGAGAATAATAACTCAAGCCTCGAACAAAGTAAGAGTTTTGTAAAGTCTTAAGTGCCGTCGCGTACCTGTCGTATGCATAACATATGAAGGGATCCATCGCGAAACGACCATCTTCTTGTGCCCGAGGCATCAAGCATAAGGGCGCTTAGAGAGGTTACTCGCACTTTTTTAACCGCCGGCGCATTGAATTTTGTAAATATTTTTCAACTCCTCTTTCCGGCCTTTCTCAACCCCTTCGAAACTGCGCTGTTCAGAAAAGAATGTCCCAGTCAAATTTCAAGAAATGTGTCCCCGGAATGGTACTGTAGTCTAAGACTAACTCCGACGAGCACGTCGCATCTGTTTCTCGAGTATTTACGACGTCCCCATTAAAAACGTTTCTTATCATTTCTTGACAAAAAAAAAAACTCGAGTTTTGCTTATGTCCTTCTTAAGTCCCCCGTCCTTTATTGTTTCTAAAGTATTTCTACATCTCAAAAAGTTGCCCCCCCTCCACTCCCTCCAATGGTAACGTTTTCTAGAACGTAGACGGCGTCTGCGCTGTCCGTAACTGATGAACCAATTCGAGATAGTCCTGATAGTCGATACGGCGGAGGCATTCGCGGAAGAGGGGGAAGCGGGGGCAAGAGAGAGGAGCGTGGGTGAGAACATCGAAAATCGTTGCGAGCCCCTTTTCAAATACCTGCACTTAGGAGACTATTCCTGGGGAACGAAGATCAGTAATCAGAACCAACTGTTAAGCCCTGCCAGGTATCCCACTATGACACTATCACACCGGGTGATAAGATTATCAGTAATCAGAACCAACTATTATATCTTGTACACTATGACGCTATCACTCCGGGTGATACTATTATGCCCTACCAGATATCCCACTATGACACTATCACACCGGGTGATAAGATGATCAGTAATCAGAACCAACTATTAGACCTTGTACACTCTGACACTATCACACCGGGTGATAGGATAACACTATCACACCGGGTGATAAATAACACTATCACACCGGGTGACATGATGACACTATCACACCGGGTGACATGATGACACATCACACCGGGTGACAAGATGACGCACCCCCTCGGAGGCACTTCGAAGCTATTTTTTCTCGACAAGTGGCGAAGGCTCAAACACCCAGCGGCGTTACGTGTCTGTGATAGCAAATACCTCGTCGAGATATTTCCAAAGCCACCATTTAGGTCATGTGTGTGCCCCGCGCCCCCCCTTTTGCTTTGGAGAATCTCGGCTCAGAAACCCGCTGCAGGGGTTGTGATATATTGCGTGCAGGTATACAGTATCGTACTAATACGTGGGACCATACTTAATAGGATCTATGGTATACATAAAAACCTATACGCTCAACCATTTATACTAACAAGATTTGGTCCTATCATCTATGGTCCCCCGTAAGGCAATGTGAACATACTGTAGTAGTCGTAACAGTTTTACCAAGATACACCATTTTTGGAGTCCATGGTGGGTTTTGGCCACTACCGCCCCCCGGAATATAATACTATTACGGGGAACCGTAGTAAATGGGACCAAATATGGTTAGAAAAAACAAAACAGGTAAATATAAAGTATTTTGGGTGTACCGTAGGTCCTATTTGCCATGGCCCTCCGTAATGCACACCAGTACTAATGTATTATATTTGTCTACCAATATATACTACTAATAAAACATACTACAGTATACATCCTAATATATACCTGGTTGTAATCGGTATTAATAGTACTAGTAAAAATGGGGGATACATGTTTTTTTGGTGTATTGTGGGCTGTAATTAGTACCTACAGTATAAAACAATGGCACTTTGCGAATAAATACTCACACAAAACCTTCTTTACATTTTGGAACAGAGTAGTACGTACTATTAATACCACGTAACACTATGTATAACCGCAGTACGAGCATGTATTGCTATGTATTACTATGGCCTATATATGCCGCCGTAATCAAACGTGTTCCGTCCTCCGGGGTAAAAGGGACACCGGCCGGACCGGAGAGTGACTACAATACAGTACAGTATTTGGGCAAAGCCGTATCGTGACTTCTGGCACCAGCTGGCTTCAAGCAAAGCACGGGCGCGCAAGTAAGGTATATCTACCCCGCATTCCAGGAGTCGTAATGGATGGGGGTGTTAACCCTGCAGGATTTGGATTCCAAGGAGTTCGTAGTATTATGCGTATCGCTGTTGTTTTTCTGGCATTAAGTCATCGCTTAAAAATCTAGTCCGTGGTCACAGGACTGGCTGAGAAAGTTCCGGAGTGGAAGAGTACCTCAGGGAAACAAATGCATTTTTTTTCACAAAATAGCAGGAGGCGCTTCCTCGCTTCACGTGAGGGAGAATAGGTACCGGTGGGGCAGGAAGGCGTATTATTTAGCATAAACAGCTGGCTGGCTTGCAGTGGAGAAGAGGATAAGGAGTCGTATGCTGCTACTTCTGCATCTTCAAATAGGAGTTCATCGAGGTCTCGTACAGCCGGAGGCGTTTCCCGTCTTCAGGAGCAGGGGGGCAACAGCCGTTCCGGCGGGCGGGCGGGCGGGAGAGCGAAACACGGAGACGAAAAACAATTGAAAAAAAAAAAAAAAACACTTCGTATATATAGCCCCATGCGGAGTGGTGAAACATAATAACCCTTCCAGTACTGCAGTTCCGTTGTGGGGACAAACCAATCTAATTCCAAGTGTTTCGTTCCCCAAAACGGGGCTACAGCACTAACATCACTAACAGGCTTGAAAGGGTTATGCCCACCACTCCTCCGCATTCTTATACAAATACGTGTCGTGTGTCGAATATTGTCACCCGTCACGCCCGGTGTCTTGGCTTACCTCGTGGTCCGGGTCAAGGAAGCCGTGCCTAAGAGCGAAGTCGATCATAACCAAAGCGCAGTTCGGTTTCCACCTTACAAGGTCCGTCTTGATGCTGTCCAACGCCTCCTCCACTGGCATGAGTAGAAATTCTTCCACCTGTATCAAAGTTATAGATGAAAAAACAATCAGCTGTGACATAGAAGGCTCCATGTCTGCGTTGTGTCGCATGGTAAATCAGGCATGGCAGAGGCACGAACGTGAGAAGGGAAGAAATAAACAGCGGGAGACCTTGTCGTGACGAAACACCACCGGCATGATATGCATAACCTTTTCCCATGTCTGTCATGTTACGCGGCTGACCACACTGTTGTACCTGGTGCCTGGAATCTAATTGACGCGAACTCTCTTGCTCATGTAGCGGTCATCGGTCATCTAATTTGTCTGACGTGTTAAACTATCGTTTTACATTATCATGGCGATGTTGGATAATGGCCAGGATGGTGATGCTGGTGGCGTACGACGCCAAGGGAGGACCCTTACTACCATGATGATGATGATGATGATGATGATGATCATCATCATCATCAGCGTCCATCGCTGCCTGCATGCGAGGGGAGCTGCCATCATAAAACCGGCCAAAGAAACAAGGGGGCGACACTGTAGCTGTTCACGGGTCGGGTCAAACACTCGCGGGTCAGGTCGGGTCGGGTTGGGTAAAAGGGTGACCCGACCCAGCCCGTAAGAGCTTGAAAACCTTCCGATCCGACCCGATCCGACCCGACCCGACCCGACCCGACCCGACCCGACCCGACCCGACCCGACCCGACCCGACCCGACCCGACCCGACCCGACCCGACCCGACCCGACCCGACCCGACCCGACCCGACCCGACCCGACCCGACCCGACCCCTGAGATTTCAAAAACAAATCCTGACCCGACCCGCGCGGGTCGGCTGGTGATTCGCGAAGAGCCCTCATGTCAATACAGTACGTATCTCATCCGTCTATATTAGGATGAGCGAGCTCCAGCACACGTGTATCACCGTGCATCGCTCCTTCTTCCGTGGCAATTCGGACGCATCCCCTCAAAATACGCACCACAGCTTCCCGGGCTGCTTGGCTGCTGGTGCCCAAAGGTATCAATCAACCCCTTGACAAACGCCCCCAATTTTCGGGGTCAAACTACTTGGAAAAAGGGTAGGATCCTGTTTACCTCAGGGAAAAGGCTTTTTTAACCCGGGGATGATACCTCGTCATCCCCGTTGAAGAGTCCCAAAAAAGGGATGCCCCCAATGTTCTGGGTCAAACTACTTGGGAGATACTGTAGTGAAGGGTCATGTTTGCAGTACTGAAAACTTTTTTTTTCTACCCGGGGGCATTCCCTCGTCATCACCGTTGACCAGTCCCAAAAAGGCTTAACAACTCCTTCAGGGTTGCGCCCACTTCTGGGGGTCAAACTACTCGGGGCTAGAGTAAGAGAAACGTTTCCGGTAGTAAAACGCCTTTTAAAAACCGGGGGCATTACCTCGCCATCCCCGTTGTATGGTACGAAGTAGTCCGGGACCTCCAGGTCGAACACGCACAAGAACTTGGTGCTGAGACCCTTCCTCGTTCCGTATCGGTAGGACACCTCCGGAGGGGGGGGGGGGGGGGGGGGGGGAGGGAGGTGGGGACAGCAAAAAAAACGAACACAACGGTCGGAGCAGGAATGCGGTGCCAATAATATACTGTGCTTTTAGAGAGAGCTTTAGGTGTTCGCTACTCCGTAGCAGTAGCTCTCAGCGCCTCTTGCCTCTTTGAGGAGTGCAGTCGACCCGTACAATGGTAGGGGCACGGGACTTTTTTTTTACGAAACTGTCACCGAGGATGTACCTCAGAAATAGTACCAGGTACCTGGTATCGTTTTTTTTTTTTTCTTCCTTCAACATTTTTCGTGATGCACCTATAAGGTCACACGGCTCGCCGGGTTATTTATTGGCCGTAAACATTTTATGTCGATGTCGGTTTTGACCTACTAATAGTATACAGATGCTCGCGTGAAGAACGTCGTCAGAAAAAAATGTCTTCGTATCTCTCTACCGTGTATCGCACGCTTCAGCCCTTTCAGCCGTTTAGTCGCGTGTTTGGGGACAACATGTTTGATATTCTGAGTAGGGCAATTCTACTATTTTCACACCCCACATATAATTGGACTCCACTTGACGGTCTAGACTGTTCAGGTAAATCCTGATATCTCCTGTCTGATCTGTATGATCTGCTGTACCTCACGCTTCCTACATGTCTGCTGCAGCTCATGTTAGCTAAGGTCACCCATGTAGGTGGATCACCTATGCGCCTCCGCCCCCCGTACTGCAGCACGAGCCGCTAAGCTAACCAGCAGTTTCAACTCCCCACTCTCACCTGCCCGGCAGACTTAATCTTGCTCGACAGGCTGGAGGGAAGGCTGGCTTCCTCCTCGCACTCCTTCTGCATGTTTTCCTTGAACCTGTCCGACAGTGGAATAGGAGATACCGGTATCAATATCATTGATATCGCCTGCCTTAACTTACCTTAGCCTGTCCAATGGGAGGAGGCGGGGGGGGGGGGGGGGGGCGGGGGGTACTCGATAGGAGAGATGTACTCGATCTGGAGGGGGGGTGTACTCGATAAAAGAGATGTACTCGATCTCATGCATGGCCGTAGTCGTATGGCCGTAGACCCTCGCATCCCTACAATTGACGGGATGGAGCACGTCGGGTTTTTCACCGCCCAGGCAGACATTGCTTGCACCAAAAAAAGCACGAAGCGCCGCGAGGTGTATCCGGTGAGTCGCATGCAGGGTGAGCTGCATCTTACTACAGTGAGGAGAGGCGGGTTTCAGCTTACAGCTACATAGAACACCTTTGATAACGCCATTGATAACGCCCACCTATACTCGTTGGAAATCCAACTCTTCCACGATGTACCGGAAAAAAGAGCGCTTCGATTAAGCGTTAATATACAAGCGTTCAATACGTTTCGGACAGAGTGGGAGCGCGTTTCCAGAGGGATTTTTAGTTTTTTTTGGTCTAGTAAGTTTTTTTAGTTTTGTACCTGGAAAGTTTTAAGCGCATGTTAACATATTCTCTCCGTCGAGGCAAGGTGGAGGCACTCACCCCATCCCTGCCGGCTGCCCCCCCGCAACCATCTGGTCCCACATGCCCGGATACGTGGCCTTGCTCACGCTCCTCACGCCGATCCATACTTTCATAGGACTGTCGTCTGCTCGAGGCCGTGGTCGGGTCGGGTCGGGTCGGGTCGCGTCGGGTCGGGTCGACGATTTCTTCTCGTTAAAAATATAATCGAAAAAACAGGCAAGATGTGAGATCGATTGTTCGAGATTCCTCTTTGGAGGCTGCTTGTGAAAAAAAGGTCGTGCGTAGTGCGTAAGCTGGTACATCTATGGTATATGCGGTATGCCAACGGTAACGCGGAATCTTTCGTGATGTCCGTAGTTTTAACGCGTGGGTTGAGATATTTAACCGGACCATCGGTCGCTCTAATGTATACAAGGTGTATCCGTTGGGACATCTAACCGACCGATCTATTGTATCCGTTGATATGCTTCACTGGGCGGTCGCTGTCACGTACCCGTTGATATATCACTGGTCGGTCGATCCAATGTATCCCTTGAAACATGCCGCCGGAAGCTCCAACGTATCCGTTCAAGTGTCTGACCGGTCGGTCTAACGCACCGGTCGGTCGGTATAAAGTACCCGCCGAAACCTCCTACCGATCGCCCTTGCGTTGCAGTTGAGATATCTCACTGGTCACTTTAACGTATCCGTTGACAGATCTCGCCAATCACTCAAATGTATCCGTCGATGTATACCACTCGTCTTTTTGACGTGTTGGTTCATGATACCAAAGTCGTCGTCCGCTCTAACGTAGGTATCCGTTGATGTCCTCACCGGTCGCCGCAATATGTCCGTTCAAAAACCTCGCCGGTTGGTCACCTAACGTAGTATATTAGGCTGTCCTGCCGCGGTCCGTTGACCGCGGGCTAGAGTTTTGACGATGAGTTAATGTGAAAACGCCAGCAACACCAACACCAACACCACCACCAACAACAGCAACAACTACAACAACAACAACAACAACAACACCAACACCAACACCAACACCAACACCAACAACAGCAACAACAACAACAACAACAACAACGACAACAATAATAAAACAACAGCATACCTAGTAAATATCCGTTGAGCTATCTCACCGGTCGCCCTGACGTATCCGTTGAGGTGGACCCCGAAAGACGGCACGCCGAAGTGGATCATCGCGGCTCGCTCGAGCTGAATCAACGGTCCCCCGCTCGCGCTCAGCTTTCCTGTCACTGCCCTAACATCCTTACCATACGATACACCGAGAAGAAGAACAAAACAGGACAGGAGCTTCAGTCAAAGACACGCATCCACCGCACGGATAGCTTTCAGCGTTTTTTTTTTTTTTTGCTTCAAATCGATCCCCCATGTACTTCCTTTACACAGTATCCCCCATGTGCTGCCTTAATATTTACTATCAAAACGGTTCCTACATCTCCGGATAGAGCGGTAGTTTTTTTTTTTGGTTCTGGCACGTCGAAACGCAATCCTTCATCAATTACTCTGTGCTACATACCTCCGACAGATCATCCACAGATAGATCAGATAGATCCTCTACTTCATCGCCTGCCGCCGTGAGAGGTTGTGCAGGATCTATCTATCTGCTCAGTACAGATATCACCCACCCGGCGACATGAGCTGGATCATACATATCACAGGAGCAGATATATCTGCCTTGAAATAACCAGATCATGAAGTAGGGCTGGTCTGCAGATGATCAGTCTGATCTGTTCGAGTTATTTCAAGAAAATATGCTATCTCGGCGGTTCACACCAAACCAGACCTCCGACCTCAAGGCTAAGATCCGTCTAGCATCATTTTTCGTCACGCCTACTATAACGGACTCTGCCTACCATAAGCCATGAGCGGTTGTTCAAAAAGCGACTGTTCTTAGGATATACACGTGTTATGTATTCGTCGATCGAAAACCTACTGCTTTGGCCAGCAGGTATAAAAGAACTGGTACAGTAGGCTGCTGGTCTCAGGACACATTGTTGAATAGTCAATCATACATTTTTCTTTGACCTGTACGTTGAGACGAACTCGTGAAAAAAAATGAATTTGTGTTTCTCAGGATAGGTACCCAGGTATGCGACAGTGTCGATCGATGCCTGTTCACGACAAACCAAAGGTTGCATCGGAGAAATGCAACAGGCCACTGAACTGTACGATCGATAGGTTGGAAGTCTATCGACAGGTGGCCTCAACGTATATCGATGGCACTTGGACGGAGGCAACACAGCACGCTCCGGACAAAAGGCCTCATTAGGCCAGCCGGTGATCGGAAAAATACCAGGTATGGTCTTATTGAAATCGGAGGACAACCGTTGCCTGTGTTCAGCAATCGATTGCCGTATTATATATATATAACACTCGATGGGACCATTTTCCGAGCCGGGTTTTTTTTCCCCCTTAAACATGGGAGGCACACACAACGAAAATGCTGGATGTTTCTCTGCAACGGGGAAAGGAGGCGTTTGCACCCGCACCGTCGCGGAGAAAATCGGCTTCCAAATTCGTCCGAGGGGATGTGCTACCTTACGGGCCCTTAAGGGCATCTATCATGTGCTATATAATGCGGCAGTGCGTTCTCAAGCGGGTCGCCTACGAGGAAATGCTTTAAGACCAATCTATAATTGAGGCGTCTATCAATACCTACTGAGGACAACGACACCAGCCGTTCTTTTTGTTGAAGGCACAACACGACAACACCAAACACAACACCGCACACAACACAGCACAACACAGCACAACACAATAAAACACAACAAAAGGCAACACTACCCTGCACAAGACACATATAAATAGGAAGGTATTGGTCGACAAGTTGACATGCCCATCCTGAAAACAATAGCCAGCTGTACCAATATATCTTCAACCTATTGACCGACGAGATACGTACTGATCGAAAAAATCACGTATACAGCCTAAGAACAAGAGCACATTGTACCAAATCCTCTGAACCCTATCGGTCAAATAAGTAAGTAACGACCGACCAGTTTACACACGTACCCCCCTTTAGAAGAATAGACTATTCGACCACTTTCTCCGGACCTATTTCATACTGGTCAAACGAAAGGTATGCTATATCGACCAACAAGTTCGACGCCTTCCGACGGCAAATCTTTTTTTTTTCTTCTCCCGTTCCTTTTCACCAGCGCACACAGTTGACGACGGTTACAAATATTCAGGGATGTTCACGGACTAGGTCAAACCTCGCCGGTCAGGTCGGATCGGGTCGGGTGGGGACGGGTCGGGTATCGGTGACACGACCCGACCCGCGAGACTTGACAAAAAAAAAGCTCACCCGACCCGCGGTTCGGGTCGCGATAAGTAAAGAGCCCTACAATAGCACGATAAATCTTCAACAAAGCGCTATTTGTTTTTCACTGCAAGTAGTCCTGTTTAATCGATACGCTACCTTACCCTACCCTACCCTGCCCTATCTTCACCTGCAGCTCGTTCCTCAAAGCTTGCTTCGGAATAGCCCCCATCTCCACCAGTCCCTCCACCAAACCGCTCAGAACTCTCGTCCGCTCCTCCACCCTAGACGCAAAAGGAGCCAGCACGTAGCCCGGCCCCTCCTCTCCGAGAGGCCCCGCCCCAGGAATGCTGGGCCGAAGTTCCACCGCGGTGCCGGGGAACAGGCTCAGCTCCATCGCGAAAGCTCGGGATACAGCACCCACCTGGGTGCGTAGCAGTAGCATGGTGCATGGTCACATATTTGGAGCAAAGGAAAACCGGATCAAGAGAGTTGGGTGGAGTCGGAACTCGCTTTGGCTGTTGGTTGACCCCCCTCCCCCTCTTCCTTCCCCCTCACCTGTCCCCCAACCCCTCCTCCCCGCCTCCCGCCTATCATCTATAGGTTGGGTTGGCGTCGGTTGGCAAGGACAGTGTTGAATATGCCGCTCGCTACTTGAGCTAGACAACCAGGGTACCGCTTTTTTTCTTCTTTTTTTTTGGCGGTCGGTCACAGCTTGATGGCCGAGTCAGATCCCTTTTGTGCGAGGTGAAGAACCTATACTCCGCCCATGTACAAGGGGGATGGTCGTATCACGTAGCGCGTATATGGTTGAGCACCCACGAGGCAGTTACATAGTAAACCCATTGCTGTCTCTGGAAACTGGCCAACACCGCAAATTAAATTAACTCATTGATGCTGTCATCCATACGCAAGAAAATCCGCCTCACAAGCGGTTCTTAGTAGCATGCAGCTCACCCTTTATGCGACTTGCCCCAACACCTCACGGCGCTTCAAGCTTGGTGCAAGCAAGGTCTGCCTGGTCGGTGAAAAGCCGACGTACTCCGTCCCGGCATTGTAGGGATGCGAGGGTCTATGGTCGTACGACCACGGCCATGCATGATATCGAGTACATCGCTCCTATCGAGTACCCCCCCCCCTCCCCCACCCCACCCCGCCTTCCCCACCTTAGCATCCTCTACGTAGACCGGGAAGTAATCGCCAACCCTATACCGATTGCATCGCTGAGCCGCGGCAAGCAGGGTGGGCCTCTCCTGGAAGGCCCTCTCTTCGTCTTCCGTCAGCTTCCCCACGTCCGACATTCTGGGGTCCCCCTGCCGGGCCCAGATATTTTCGACAGATGGTTGGGCACCAACACGTCAAAAGGGGGATGGCGGGCGGGGCAGTGTTCTCATGTCATGCATGATCGTGGCCTTATGACCATCCCGGGTGACGGGAGGAGGGGGATAGAGGAATGGCGTACTCATTCGGTGCCTGCCTGAGTCATTTAACCATCGACCACGCATCCCTTTCGACCATCAACCACGCATCCCTTTCGAGACGGAGCACCGTTCCTACTCCTAATAGAGGCACCTCCAACAATTGGGCGCTCAAATACGTCATTTTTTTTTCAGAACGTTGTTTTTTTGCTCATCCTGTCTCCTTCCTGTACCGTCGCCTGTGGCCACCATCTATCACCTACATAGGCTAGCGATCGCTTAGTCGACATGTACTATTACGGGGGACCAAGTTAATAGGGCCTATGGTATATATAAAAACCTACCAGGTATATATTTGACCATTTTTACTGACAGTATTTGGTTCTATTAACTGTGTTCCCCCGTAATATGAGAACCAGACATGCTTCGTAAAAACACTGGAATAGATAGTTTTTCGTGTACATCATGGCTCCTGATCAACATCCCCTCCGTCGTAGTATACCGAACTTCTCCATCTCCCATCCGACAATTGCCCGCATATATAACCTCATCTCTGACGCATCCCCTTCCTTCGTTGTACATGGTTGTGCTTGTACATGGAAGGCGGTTGCGGTAGGGGGAAAGAGGGCGGGGGAAATAATTTTGCATATCATCATCCCCCATTTTATCCACAATTTTGCATATCATCATCCCCCATTTTATACACAATTTTGCATATCATCATCCCCCATTTTATACACAATTTTGCATATCATCCCCCATTTTATACACAATATCCTCTATACAGCAGTGGTTCCTCTGAAATGCCGGCATGTGCTATCATCAGGCCAAGACACCGGCACTATAGCCGGCACCGGCAATAACCCGCACACTGCTACACTCGTCATTCCAATATGTGCCAAGATATTCCACCGGCACTATTACGGGGGACCGTAGTTAAACAATATTCGGTCCTATTTACTATGGCCCCCCGTAATACTATAGCGGGCAACCGGCACTATTCAACCGGCATTAAAAAAGGGACGCCTACTGCATGCTATATGGGTCATATTCCTCGTTTTCTATACTATACTACTATAGCACTGCTTGTATCCTACATACCTGGTATACTATTGGTGCTGTTTCCCCCCCCCCCCCCGATTTTCTGTGCTGTCATTCTTACCATTTCCTTGATCGCCTTCATCCCCTCGGCCCCAAGCCCCTCCTCCATCTTAGCCGCCACCTCTTCCACGAACTCGCAGATCTCCGCGAACGTCTCGAGGTCACTCTTGGAACAGTCGACGACCTTACAGGGGACGCCCGCGTAGGATTCCCTGATGCCGTCCGCCGTCTCGCTGTACTGTGAGAACGAGAGGAGGGGGCAGTTGGTTGGAGATGTGGTGCTGTTTTCTTTTGAATTGTTACAAAATACGTCAGGTGTGAGTTCGGTCGAATGAGTGGTTTTGAAGTGAAGAAAATATTTGCAAGCCGCATGACGCATCGGGAGTTAGTGCCTGATAGTAGATGCGTCGCTTTTATGACATGGACTATATATAGTGTATGACCCCCGACACACGCAAAAAAAAAAACAGACGCGGAAAAAGAAAAAGAAAAACTCGTACTGTGAAAAAAAACTTCTACACGGGGGGAAAAAAAAGATATGAATGCCCCGCCTTAGCTCGATGAAATCCCAGACGAGGAGGGGATACTAAATCACGTTGAAAAAAAATGAAACAAAAGTGTTTTTTTCATTTCCTTTCTGACATTAAGGCCGACCCTCGAGGAATGGTGGCAAATTCGGTTCCGTTTTCTCCTTCTTTCATTCTTGTATCCTCTTGTTTTCGTGCAGAAAATCCTCGATACCTCGCCAGAAATTTTATTCTACGAATACCTCTCCGGTTTGTTTTTCCTTCTGAGCTCTACAGGAGTGGGCGTGGGCGCCCTCCCATCTTTTTTGCCGTGCGTATGTGTGTATACCGTGTGACGTCCAAATCCCTTCGACATACTTGCGTCTACGCATACGTGTACGCACTGTTACTATTAACAATACACAGCAGCTGTCGTGTGTGAAGATGTATGTTTGCAGACCCTTCGCGCCGTCTAGTTGTCAGGGGGGCTCTCAATGAAACGCCCCTGTTTGACGACGCCCTACTCGCCTACCTGATCCCACAAGCAGTCCCCCCAACCGCACACGAAAGTAACAGAAAACGAGCTACCAGTCAGAAGGGTACGTTTGGACATGTCGTGAAAATTGAAGGGTGCCTCGTGTTTTCGATCAGACTAACTGATACACTGCTGACTGTTGCCCAAGGTTAGAATGAGAAGCAGGTCAACATGGTTCAAGATTTCGGAACGAATGTAAGAAAATGCATGTACCCCCCCCCCCCCCCGAGTGGGACTAAATAACAAGGGAGGGTGTGTCGTTTTTTGTTTTTTTCCTACTGTAGTACAGTACCTCTGCCTGGGTAAAGAATTGCCTGTCCGCAGGGCCTACCTGGCACCCTGATTCCACCCCGACTTAATCCTCCAAATTCAAGGGTTTCCACCAAAAAAGCCACAACAAAACTCCCATCGCCCCCCTCTCCCCCCCCTGGTATGGGTTCTTGTTCACCTGCTTGAGGCGTTTCTCGATGACGTCGATGGTATCGTCCGTCCTCCACGTTAACCTGTGTTGGATTTCCACCGGAGGCGGTGAAAACTGCGGCCCGTCGTCCCCGTAACCCCAGTCCCAAAACGCCATCACCGTCCACGCCGGCCAGTGAGCGCCGACACCCACCGCAGCAGTAGCAGCAGCAGCAGCAGCAGCAGCAGCACCCCCACCACCGCCACCACCAGCATCATCAGCAGTACCGACACCATCAACAACAGCAACAGCAGGAACAGCAGCACCATCAGCAGCAGCACCACCACCAAAAGCAACACGATCACCACCAACACCAGCAGCAGCAGCAGCAGCAGCAGCATCAGTTGCCGGCAAGAGTCAGCATCAAACGGTAGTGCGTGCGCCACAAGAGCGACAAAGGGTCGGGATTTGCGTCGGGTCAGAAGGGCGCCTTAGTGCTTCATCTCGGGAGGGCCAAAGGACGTGAGAAGACACCCCGCTCGGTTGCCCGTGCGAGCGACAGATGCAGCCGCGGCATTGGAGTTGTGTTGCTGCTGCTGCTGCTGTTGTTGTTGTTGTTGTTGTTGTTGTTGTTGTTGTTGTTGTTGTTGCTGTTGTTGTTAATGTTTGCTGTTGTCTCCACATGGAACCGCTATTTTCTGCGCCGGCAAAATAAGCCAAAATCAGTGCCTGTCTCGCTTCTAACACATCCTAGGGACATGCCCGCGGTGCCGATACAAAGTTCGTCGTAGTCGTAAAACGAGACAGGGTAAGCAGACCGGTGAGTTGTTCCTCCCAAGGTAAGGTCTAATGATGTCCGTGCCAAACGTGTGTGCGTATTTCAATCCTCCGCTGGATAGGTGCAAGCGCATCACCCTCGACATTAATATAAACATTATTTCGACACTATTAATAATATGAAAGACCAAGCGGCCCTTACAAGCATACCCAAAACCTATCAAATACTGCCGTACGTGTGCTGTGTGTCCACTAATTTAGAGGTGGTAATACTTCGCAACAACAGAAAAGTGACGGGTTACGGCACCGGCCACCGCGCGATAGCATCCATTGCTGGCGTCCGAGCTGCAATGGTTGAACGCAAGCAGTCGCGCGGCACGGGGCGCGACATGGTTGAATCTTCTACCCGTCCAGTACAGTACAGTACCGCTCGGCGCTGACGCTGCTCCTATATAGACGGCTGGTAACACCAAAGTCACCAACCATGGTTGCGGTGGCTATCCCTGATATCCCTTGAAGGGGGCTTACGCAACTAACGATGTCACCCTTTTAGGGCAAATGGCAAACTGCAGTCTCATTTGGGTGACACACTACATAAAATTCGAGTGGTTGTGCGAAGGTGTTACCTACTGAGCTATACGGGTAAAAGACCGATCGATTACCCAGCCCAAGGTAATCCTTATAACACTCCCCCCCCCTCTGAACGGCGGGGTCTTTGGGGCGTCGGAACCGTATACCGTACGCGTCCGTACGCTGACCTACCCGCTTCGTTTCATTACCTGGGGAACCAGGGAGATGTGTTTTTTAGGTGTGCACGCGCAAACGTTTCTGTAAAAGAAAAGTTCGAAGTCAGGTTCGAACCCGTGACCTGGACGACGTCAAATGTGAAGATGTTACCTACTGAGTTATATGGGTAAAAGACCGATCAATTACCCAGCCCAAGGTAATCCTTATAACAGTTGGTCCCCAAAACGGGACTGCAGTTTTCCCTTCGAAGGCAGAGTTGTACGTAGTTGCTTCAAACAGAAACCAAAATCTGACTCTAATCCCACAACGGGAGTAAGACCCTTAAGGCCTAAAAGGGAAGAACTCCCCCACCCTAATTATTAATAGGGGCATTTCTAACGACACATTTTTGGCAAGCTTCTTGCCAGAATAGCAATTTTATGAAAAATTGGACTCGCTAGAACTGCATAAAAACATGCCCAACTTTTTGAAGTTTGCTACCTTATTTGTAATTTTAGCCCAAGAACGCCAGCGCAAGGTTGTACAAACTAGACCGCCCCACAACGCCCCACGCTAGACTCACTCTGACTTGTGTAATAGAGGGAGATACGGAGGATACACGGTGGCATTGGCAACAGCGATGGTAGGGCCGGCGACACGGGCCGTGAGCCCCGTGTCGATGCGACGTGGGTGCCGTTATGTGCGGGTGCTCAAAAAGATTCGCAAACAGCAACCGCCTCAACTTTTCCCAGGGTATTTTGGCCGGGCTGGAAGGACTGTCAACCTCTGAGGTACATGGGCTGAGCCTGGAGTCCTTTCTGCGGCAACATTTACTCCATAGAAAGCGTCGGCGTGCCGTTGGCTACCTGCTGCTCCTGCTTCTGTAAGAGGACGTTGTGAGACCAACATTTGCCAAATAACGCCAACTATGCAATGTTTCACGATTGAAGGATTGGCATTTTTTTCGCAAGCTCCGGAAAAATTGAGTTGCCAAAATAGCAAGTGTTTTGCCACTTTATTCGGCCGTTAGAAACGACCTATAACCCTTCTAGGACTGCAGCCCCATACATGGAGACAAAACACTCAAATCATAAGTAGATTGCCCCCAAAACGGGACTGGGGTCCGAAAAGGGATAACGCTGCGCCAGAAAAAAAAAAAAAAAAAAAAAAACTCTCACCTTCGAGTGGTAGATGACAGGCGTTGTCGGGTAGGTGCAAAAGTCGAGCCAAACAAAAAACCTTACGCGTCAACTCTTTCAGTACCGCACCGCACATAAACCCAACAGCGGTAGTGCTCTAGGTCCGCAGCGGGAGTGCAGCCCTCGAGGGACAATGCCTTCATGAGGGATAAATAACCCCCCCCAACCCAATGCTGGTCGAAAAAAACAATCGAAAGTGGCCACCTTCGGGTGGTAGATGACGCCGGTCGTTGGGTCTGTGCACCGACCCATGCTGAACTCCCTCACAAGCTCATCGGGTCTCTCGAGCATTATTATCAAGTCGGGCACGATGCCTTCCGCGCTCAGCTCCCCCGCTTGATCTCGCGACCGCGGGAACCCTTTTTTTTTTGTTCGAGGCATTATTGACACGGGGGAAAAGCGAGGAGGGTCAAAACACGATATACACATAATACTCGATTTTATTTCTTGTCATGAGTTCCAAGCATAGGCTTAGGCACACACACGACTCCCCTGAATTCTGCAACTTCAGATTTGTATCCTCATAGTAGTATACCGGATGTTTATCCTGCAAGAGGCCATAGAAAAGTCGTAGTACGTACGCAATCGAAGTATCATTACTGCTGCAGCATCACACACGCCTTCCGAAGGTGAGATTCGACGAAATTTCCCCTATCTCGCAGCTGTTGTTTTTTTGTTTTATTTACTGAAGGGTTTCAGTCAAAATCAGGTATACCTGGCCGCTTCTGGGCCAAAATCAGTTCATACTGAAATTCAGTAGGTACTGGAGCCCTAGGGAGATCCGAAAAAAACAGTACACATTTTTTTTCAAGTTAGCTGAGAAGCACGTGGCTTTGTCTGCTCTGTTTAGCTTTCAAATTTCAACTGATTTTGGCAAGTTTTGAACCAATCAGAGAGGCCATACCTACACAGTTTTTTTTTTTCCTAGTGTATGCCTCTGCGGTCCCTCGGTTGCAATTCGGGTGTATAGACTCTGCACTCGTACGCACGTAAGTACTGCTGCAGGTATTTATACATGCGTACGCTGATTTCCACTTGTTCCTCTTTGAGGTGTACGATGTGCTTCAAACAGTTGTTGTGGTGTGTACTCTGTTGTTTTCTATGGCCACACGGGTCATACTACAGCACCGCTGACAAACACGGCAGTTCGTCAGCCCCACCCCGCGTCGAGGTGGTCTCAGGTTCGGTCGTACGGCAAGACAATTTCATGCCGAGCAGGCGGTTCCGTGAGGACGGTCGATAAATTTCAAAGCTGGCAACGGGGGCGGAAGGGTAGAGTAAATACTCTTGGCGAAACAAACGAAGCCTACTAGTTGTGCCCGTGGTACCTATGCCCTAACGAAAGCAAAACAACTAAGATTTTGGAGGCCACACGCTTATATGTTCGGGCACGTTTTTTTAAGGGGTTTTCATGGACAAAAAATCGCTTGTGGCGCGCGTTTTTTACATGGTTCTAGTTTTAGACCAAAATGGATCAGGCATACCTGATTTCGACAGCAGCCCTTTTATGAATGCCCCCTGATCTCGCGAGCGGGGTAATCCTTTTTTTGGAGGCGTTATCGAGACGGGGAGATCGGGTGGAGATCAAAATACTATGCCCAACAGATACTACACGCAGTGAGTGAGTGCGACCCCGTAGTATTTTGTTTTGTGCGATTGAACCCAAAGAGGAGATACCCTCATGTCGTCACCTTGGAAACGTTCTTCTCGGAGACGTTATCGACACGAGGGGGGGGGCGAGTGGGGTCACAACACGATGTTCCCTTGCGTAGGTCCCGCGCCGTCGGCGTTCTTGGGCTCACGCCGCAGTATGTTCATCTGAGACAGTAATGTCTATTGTGTATACGGTTAGTGTGCGCACTCGAAACACGTTTTACTACAACTGTACAACAGTATTTGTTGATTGTGTTCAAGAACACGATCCATAAGATCCATCATAGATTGAGGAGTTCCATGCTGAAAAGGGATTCTGGTAGTAGGGTATTGGGATATCGGGGTGATGTGTACCCTACCAATGCCACTCGTTAGATGTAGCTCCATATGAGGCGAGTCGGCTCGACAGCTCGGATATATAATATTATACAAGAGGAGTTCCGTGTTATTGTCTGGAGTCAACCACGCGTTCCCGTGCCAGCTGCGTCTATACCCTCAGAGATCAATCAACAGTATTGTATACCTATACACGCATAATTATGTTAATGTGAGACAGCATCAATAGCAGTATCTACACTTATTAATAGCAGCATCTTCAATCTTACACAGTAGCAACAGCAGCAGCAACAACAGCAGCAGAGCAACAACGGCAGCAACAGCAGCAGCAAAAGCAGCAACATCAGAGACAGCAGCAGCAGCAGCAGCAGCAGCAGCAGCAGCAACAGCAACAGCAGCAGAAGACACAAACGGCGGCGATACAGCAGCAACATATTCTCACCGTCTAGAATCCACCCGTTCTGCACGCAGTCCCTTTGTGCTAGCCTTTTGGTGACGAGAGACAGCACCACCTGCGAAGGGAGCATTTCTCCCCTCAGCATATACTCGTTCGCTACACTCCCCAGGTCAGTCTCCGCTTGCGCCTGCAACATATAAACACACCACCAGACGCCGCCCACGACCCCCGAGCGCAAGCGTACGCGTCAGCATAAACACAAGGGTAGCGCAAGCGTAGGCACAAGCGTAAGCGTAAGCACAAGCACAAGCGCAGGCGCGAGAACAAGCGTAAAACGTAGCACAACCACAATCACGACCAAAAGGAAAAGGCGTACGCACAAAGCGCCAAGCTAGGGGAATTGACTTACAGCTTACAACGATTATACCAACGGAAACCTGCAAAAAGCAGCAACCCAGCAGCTGCTGGGTTTCCTCAGGTTTCAGAAGTAAAAGAGGTGCGGCGGCCTAAGGGAAGTGGACGACACACGACCCGCGAAAACAACATACTGTCACACCTCGCACAAATCATTTTCTAGGTCATAGATGGCGGCTTCATGATCAGGATATTTCAAGGCAGATATATCACCTATTCCCGATCTGGTATGATCTGTATGATCTGTGCGCTCTGTATGATCTGCATGATCTGTGAGATCTAGCTCATGTTGCCGGGCGGGATCCTTACAAGCTGAGCGATCCAGCACGGGGTTTGCTTTGATGGATCTGTACTACTGTATGCAGATCCCGCACAACACATCACAAACGGCAGGTGAGGAAGTAGATGATCTGCAGTAGACAGATCAGATAGATAGATATATCATGATCTGCCCGAGATGTGCATACTGTACTACATGCTAGACCTGCCGTGGGCTCGTACTATCCGGTTCATGAAGACCCTAGGAGGTTCTCGTAGAGCTTTTCAAGACGCTAGGCGCTCACACCATAACCAAACAACTGATACGATGTACAATACTTCGTCGTGTGTTTGCCCGCTATGCCTGCTCCCCGGCTTCACCTAGCCAAAACGGGTAAGGCATGCCCCGTCTCTGAAAAGGCGGCCGCGTAAAAAGGATAAAGGATCGAAATTATCAACTTGCTTCGCCAGAAAAACTATGAGGGAGGGGGGGGGGAACCCTCAGCCAAAACCAAGGATAAACAAGTTGAAAAAAAACGGTTCTCGTCAAAGTCGTCCAGAAATTCCACCTCATTGGTTTTGTTTTTCATTCTGACCAAGTACGAAGTCATTAAGACCTTTCTAGGAGTGTGTTGACGTTTTGTCCTTGGGGACGTATGATGCATACGCCCCTAGCTTCGCTCGAACTTCCGGCGGTGTTCAGTTCTCACTTCTGACCGCAGCAGGTTGCCGGACGCGACGTAGACCCCTCGGTAGGCGCGTGACACCATGGGGCTGATGCTGCCCTTCCCGCTCGAAGGCTTTCCCGTCACCACCATCTTCAGAGGCGGCCCGTTATACAACTGACACAAACGAAAAGCAGTAAACGAATATGAAAAACAAGAAAAGGAAAAAAAAAAAGAACGACAAAAAAAAGAGTAAGATGCAGAGCAGCGGGGGTAGTAGGCGAAACACCAAGTATGTCAAGATACTCTGACACTACTGCTGTACGGACTTAATGGACCAATTGAGATCCACGAGAATGGAAACACTAGATCTCAAACAAAGTTGAGTTCAAAATCTATTGTTTTCAAGAAACAGCTGAAGATGTTCTTGTACCGCCGCTGTGGGAAAACAAGGCGAAGCATGAAAAAAAAAAGCATCCTCGCCGTGAATTGTCAACAACACGCTCATAAAAAACCCAGCTCGTGCGGCGATAGACTTTCGATCTCGGCAATGACTCAGCCCACGACCAACCCGCTATATTAGGTGTCGGGCAAGGCCAACTAACGTACTCAGTAGGTAGCTTGGTGACGACTTCGCCGTTTCGCTCGTATCCCCGTCAGGGATTACTGCGACTGAACCAACCAAGTGCTGTCGCGATCCTCTAGTCCGGGGTAGAGAAGTACATTCCTATACTCCTTGTTTTCGAGCTTTCAATGTTGTGCTGTATTGAAACTTCCGCGAATCTAGTAGACCATCTTCATTGCGCTTTGTTGCATATCCTTAGAATTGTCATGTTATTTAATATTCTTTGCGACGTCGGAGGGGGCGGCTCTACTGGCGTGGTACGAGAGCCGTGACACCGGCCTCTGCTTCTCGTTCCCTATCGTACTCCCAGTACCCGGCAGTTCCCCCCCCTATCCCCCCCTAGCCGACTGACCGGGGCCCTAACACACACAGCCCCGGACGACCGAGATCCTCAATGACAGAAAACCGTAGACATACCCCAACTCCCGAGGTCGCGTCGATCTTACGGTGTTTGGCCTCACGTTGTAACCTGACCTGGCTGCTTCTACTGTATATTTCCGCGTTTTTGCTACATAGTTAGAGAGATACCATATTGGCGTCCTCGGGGTTGTTGCGGGTATGCTCCTTGGAAGTCTCTGAGGATTTCCATCTTCTCCTTACATCTGGATCATCCTCTGCGCCATCTCCCCCTCGGGCGCCAGCGTGTTTGGCTGCACCGATACGCGACGAGCGGAGGGAAACCTCGCTGGGGTCATCGCCTTCGCCACCACCTGGCGAAGTGCCCCGAGGGCCTCCGTGTACCCCCGCACAATAACCTCGTTACCGTACCGATAGACGACGACAGGGGGGCGCCTGCCGGCAGTGTCGAATAACCCGACAGAAAATCCACGAGAGCGACGGCGCCGCCGCCTGCTCCTACCCCAGAATGCGTCTCCGCCAGGGCGTCGTCGCGCGTGCGCACGATAACCGACCCCTGCTGAGCCTGGCAGTCCAAATGGCCTTGTGTGTGGTTGACGTTAGAAAAGGTTGTATTTTTTTTGTGTGAATTTAATCAGAAACAGGATTCGGGGAAACGAAGAGAAGCCAGCACAATTCGATGCGAGTCGACGAGGGAAGAAAAGGCTGAAATTTTCTCGCGATAAAAATGAAGGCACGTACCGTAGCGGGAAGGGGGGAGAAGAGCCTGCTATGTGACCCCGGATCTGAGTTACGAGTTGGAAGGAGAGAGAGAAGAAGATGTGCGAAGATAATGAATGGGATGGAAAAAAAAAAAAAAAAAAAAAAATAGCGTAATTTTAAATTTGCGTCTCCGCCGGCGCCTTCAGCGGGATCCTCGGGTGGCGACTCCGGCGGGCCCTCCGGGGTCACCTCCAGCGAGCCCCCCTCGGCCGGGTTTTCTTTTATGGTTCGCTTTTCTCGTCTGACTTGAGCCGGCAACTCGGCTGGCCCCGCCCGTCGACTTACCGACTAAAGTCAGCCATCATAGTCGGCTTCGCCCACTAGCGACTAATACCAGGTACCAGGGTAGTTATTATTAGTCGTGAAATGCTGCCGACTCGCAGCCCTAGATACCACAAATGTAACCCTACCCCTAACCCACGAAATATGCGCTACTATTCATATTGATATGAATGCTAATATTAATGGTACCCACTACGACTACTGCTGCTCTGCCTGTAGATGGCTCAATCACGAGGCTCCCTTCCGGCAACACGATCGAAACAACTTACTGGTATCTGGTACCAGGTATAGAACGGTATTATTTAATAGTAGTAATAGTAATAGTAATATACGACATGCTGGTACCTGGTACCTGGTACCAGCAAAAGATATCCAAGAAACCGGTATCTGCCCGTAAAAATATCTAGGTACCGGGTGTATCAGCATTAGATCATGAGGTATCCGTACGTAGAGATCGGTGATCTCTCTTCTGTGCACCCTCGTGCAGCAAAGAAATATGTCAGGAGACAGCACTCTCACCCGTTCACAGACAGCAACTTTTCCTCGACATGCCTTGACTGGCACCCCAAACTAACGTACCAGAGGTACTACTCCTGCTGTACTCGTAGGGAGGGTTTAGTGTGGAACACTCGGGCCTACATCCTTGACAGCGCACACTTTGCGTGGCTTGGCATGTCTCGTGACATATTTATCGCGCAGAGCTCCGACCTTTCTTCGTATTTTCATTTTCGACTCGCGGACTCCTGTCCCACTGCTGTTCCAACGTTCTAAAAACGAACAGCCGAGAGCACTATTACGGGGGACCATAGTAAGTAGGACCAAATATTGTAAGGAAAAATACGTAAATGTATTGTTTTTTGTGTGTGCCATAGGTCCTATTAACTATGGTCCACCGTAATACGTACTCGTACGTATGATACGTGTACGTACGTAAGATCTGATACGAGTACGAGTGCAGCAACCAACATCACACCATGTACAATGCACATATCATACGACTCCTCGCCTTTGCCCTGGCGTCTGCAGCGTCCCTCCTGGTCTTGATGTCGTGGTACTTGAGCTGCCAGCCCTCGGTGGATTGATACGCCTGCTTCTCCACGCCTCGATCAGGCTGAAACACATCGTCGCTGCTGCTGCTGCTGCTGCTGCTGTCATCGTCGACATCTAAATCTGTTTTGTTGACGTCACCGACCTTTGCCCTAGACAACATCATCGATACTGCCTGCCCTCTCGCATCGCAGCTCTGCACCCTCGCGTCCACCGCCGCACTTGCGCTCCGAAATCCGCAGCCTCCTGTACCACCGAGCTTTCGTCGGGCTCTCGGCCCGACAGCTGGAGAAGACCGTGCCGGCGGCGCAAAGAGAAAAGCGGACACATGATGATTTCTCTCGTTGTTGCTGCAGCAAGAAGAGGCGATCAAGTAGGCTAGCGCGCACAGAGAAGCAGATACGCTCCACATGTGAGGAAAATCGCTGCCAGCTGCGGGGTTCCAGCGCTTGGGGCGGCGGCTGCGAGGGGTCGACGGTCGCGTTGGGGAAGGAGCCGAAACGACGCGGCCGATGTATGAAACGTGTGCCTGTTGTCTACCGCCAGCGCACAGAAAAGCGTTCGTACTCGTCCTTGCAGTTCCACCGCAATGGAGTTCCATATTGACAAACAAGCGTTTTTTACGTGGGATATATTATGGGCTTCGTGTCGGCGTAAGAACGCTCGACCCGGCCCTCGAGCTAGTAGGCCCCATTTCTCGGGACCGAAGACGAGGCATATGCAGAGTGACCCCCCGGTGAGGACTAGGGGTTTCTCGTCGCGAGATGGAGGCTTCCGCTCGCCGGCTAGCGCTGTTGGCGTGCTAAAAACTCCACTAGCGCGACGCCCAAATCAACGACAAATTACTCAAACCGTCGCTGTCGAAACACTCGCTCGTAGAGGAGCCCCTCCGAGTTCGAAGCGGGGCACGGTCCAGCAGCAGCAGCAGCGACAGCAGCAGCAGCAGCTGCAGCAGCAAACCATGGTGCGACAGTCCAGGGCAGTTTTCAGTAGCACTGCTGCTGGTGCAACTGCTGCTGCGGCTGGTGCTGGAGGAGAGATGGCAAATACCGTTGTTCTTCACAGCGGCGGCAACAGCAGCGGTAGAAAAGTGGTGAGAACAGACATCGCCTTCAACCATCGTCGTGGCACGGGAGCAGCAGCAACGAAAGGCACCACGCCGCCGCCGCAATCTCCACGTACTACGGGGGCAAGGAGAATTGGGCAAGTGCGAGGGGGGGGAAATGTGGACCGCGAGGTGAGAGGAGCCCGAGGACGCTGAATTGCTGTCGCGGCCATGTGGCTTTTTGTCGAACACGGTTGATCTTGATTGACTACTGCTGTAGCGCAGGTTTGAATTCATGAGACTCGTCGAGCCTCTTTAATACGGTTATGAGCCCACTTCGTCGAGCAGCAGCAGCAGCAGCAGCGTTGGTGAACCCCCCTGTGCGTTGTACTCGCTCAGCAGGAACACGACGCATAATATCCATCGTAGAATCGTAGATTGAGGAGTTCCATGCTGGATAGGGATTTCTGGTTGTGGGATATCGGGATAATGTGTGAGCCTCCTGGTGTCACTCGTTGTGTAGCTCCTTCATGAGGCGAGTCAGTTCGACAGCTTGGGAAGACAAGAAGAGAGAGTTCCGTGTTACTACTGTCTGGAGTCAACCACGCATTCTTGTGCCAGCTACGTCTACCAGGTATACCTTTAGAGATCAGTCAACACCCCCCCCACAGCAGTCAGTACGAACATTTTCCTTGACATCGACATCGGACGGCGGTGGTGGGGAAAAATTACCGCTTGAACCTCGTCTGCCGCACCATCCGTCACCATATCTTGAAGCATCATCGCCACAGCAGTCACAGACTTGAGCAGAGTTGTTCCGCTGCTTAGTACCTGGTATATGTGAGACTACCCGCTTCCGGTACTAGTGCCGCTGCAAGGATAGGATCCAGTACGATTGCCAGTGTTCAAGGGTCTTCGCGGGTGGGGCCAACTTTCGCGCCGGCGGGGGGGGGGGGGGGGGGCGCGACCGGCCGGGCTAGGCGCATGATATCTTCGGACGCGGATGCGATTCCAATCTCACGGGCGGTCGGCTCGGCCCGGCCCGCGAGATTCCAATCTCACCTGTCGTCTACTCGGCCCGGCCCCTGAGACCGTCCCGCGGTGTGGAAACCAAGAAGTAGCACCTACGCGTGGCCAGTGCATCTTCTATTAATAGTATGATAGCTCGTACATACAATAGGAGTATATAGCTGTCGGTCCAGTTGCACGTGGAGGTAAATACATTAATGCTGCTCTTTACCTCGTATATACCTGGTGCGTACTCGCAACTCTTTGTACCGGGGTCGTTGCGTGACGTCGGATTTTTTACCGGTAAGCTGCTGCTGTACCGTATTCCGGAGAATACATTACCTGCTACGATTACTCTGAACTCCGTACCAGGTACTGCTGTACCAGGTATACACCACGTATTTCTTCGGCAGTGCTGATACGGTACCGAACTTGAAGACAGCTGTAGTACAAGCAGTAGGAGTCTACACAGCAAAGCTGCTCTGCTGTATGTAGAGTAACTACACACAGCTGTGCAGAGGGTGAGCGAGTGGACCCAGATACGATATTGTAACTACCAAGTGGTTTTGATATTGTCCACATATGCAACGCGTACTGCTGTTGTTGTGCAATCAACTATTACTTATACTTGGCATGACACTACGGTAGACACAGTGTAGCAGTTGGTGTGTTGTACTCGTGTATGATTTTGTAATGCTGTTGTTTCGTTGACATTATCACCCCTCGCCCCCCACCACAACTGCTCATCTTGGATCCTTTTCGCGTGGATAAGGTTGACACTTCCATCCCGCGCACGGGCAAGGGCGTCACCGGAGCCATCAGCCGCCAGCCACCGAAGGCAAGGGCAACCTCTGTGCTGAAGACTGCGCCCAAGAGGGGCAGCGCGGCCAAGTCCGCGTCGAGTCGCCGAGGTGTGCTGTCCCGCCATGTACGATAGGTATCAATCAAGTAGGAAGCACCAGGGATACTTACAACGAGTATGGTCCCTTTCACGTTAAAGAGTCATTTTGTTACCACTCCTTGTCAAATGCCCTATTGCACTCCGAGAATCCCTAAGCGGTCGTACTAATTACCAGGTACCAGGTATTTTTTTTTGTATGTAGAGAAGATCCGAAGTTTGTGATAGCAAGGTGCGTGCGTGTACTCCACCTTACACCGTTCTTTCTGCCGGTCGACAAGCTACGAGACGCTACATACATGATTCGTAGAGTGTGCACACTCCGGACGAACGGGCAGATTGAGAGGTGTACGACGAATGGAGCCGCGGTTTCGACCCCTGACGCTTCCCCGCGGTACTTATGAGCAGACGCCGAGATATCTGAAGAAACGCCTCGCACTCCATATCGGAACCCAACAATTCCCCTATTTCGCTTGTGTTTTCGTAATATTAATAGTTGCGGCCTCGTCTGCTCGGAGAGGTAAGACCGCAGTCGGCACCGCCACTACCCCCGCCTTCACTGCCATCGCCACAGCCGCTGCAGCTGCAGCGGAAGGCGTAGCGGCAGCGGCAAAGGGTGACGTCGCGGGGGAGGCGCCTTCGATGGCCGGAGCGGGGGGGACTCCAGCGTTGTGGGTGGCCGATCGGGTGGTGACAGAGTACGAGAAGCTCCTCGAGGCGATCCCGACGATGGCGCAGCACATGTGGAGGCTTCAGGGGGACACCGAAACCATGGCCGAGGGTAAGGGCCGTGCCTCACTGTACTGCGCCCCTTCGCCGCATTTTTTGTCGAAGGTAGTTTCGTTTCCTCCTGTTTCGCCGCATTCCTGAGCGATAATTTCACGGCTCCTGACAGAGCCGTTTTCTTTTTCGACGGCATATAGTTTCAATCCCCCTGTTGCACCCCATTTCGTCAACAACATTTGTTAAATTGTTTTTTTTGTTTTTTTTCCTCCGGCGGATTGGTAAACATATAGCTTAAGCTCAGCACATTTCCGCGTTAATTTCGTTTCGTGTGTCAATTTAGTCCATAGTTTGTGAACGGAGTTTTGTTCTTCTTCGTCATGCGTGGCATGTTTTCAACATTGCTTCGTTCCTCTTGTTGCGCCGCTTTGTTTCAGCGGACTTGCAGTCCTCCTGCTGCGCCGTTTTGTTTTTGCAACTGTCGTTTTGTTCACTTTTTCGGCCTGTCGGTCTGGTGCCGGTACATACCGGTACCCTGGGTAGGTACGTAGCTATGTTGTTTATATATATCGCGCGAAAAAAGTTTTTTTTTTTTCCTTTGGAGCTGCGCCTACGTGTGTGGGACAAGGTATTAGAGTGCGCCCAGCCTGCTATCAATGTAAGAGGCCGGATTTTTCTAGCTAGACGATGGTTCTGCTGGAATTGGTACGCGGTTTAGAGGTGTGTGTTTGGGACAGCCCCCCGCCCACTAGGCAGTTACATAGTTCCCCCATTGCTGTCTCTGGACTTGGCTAGACCGGAATATAAATTGATTCGTTGAAGCTGTCATCCATGTGCTAATCCGCCTCACAAGCGGTTGTTCGTAGGGTGCCCCCCATCCTTCATGCGACTCGCCGAACACCTCACGGCGTTTTTCGCTTGTTGCAAGTAATGCCTGCCTGGTCGGTTAAAACCCGACATGCTCCGGTCCGGCATCGTAGGGGTGCGAGGGTTTATGGTCTTACGACTACGGCCATGCATGATATCGAGTACACGCCCCTCCCCCCCCTCGCCCGCGGGATCCACTCTCCCTCCCCACATCCACCTACCCACCCCACATCCACCCACCCACACCCACACACCCACCCACCCACCCACCCACCCACCCGCCGTTGCCGTTGCCGCCTCTGACAGGCTTGGAGACGCGCGTGAGGAGCCTGGTGGACGGCTACCGCGAGCTGAACGAGCTGGTAGAGCAGGCTCCTTCGCGAGTCATCGGCGCTGCCTCGGAGTACGCGGAGGTGCTCGGCTGCCGCCCACTGGGGCCCTCTCTCTCGCCCGGCGGCGGCGGCGACGACGGCGGGGGGTTTGGTCAGGCAAGCCGCGTTCCTGTTACTTACATATTCTATCTGTTGTGGAGGTCTCGCAGGGAGGGTTATTATCATGCCCTCGCCTTTTCTCCTTCCCCCGACGAGGATTACTCGACGAGTGGTTTTACGTTTGCCGCCGGTAACAGCAAAAGTGATATCTGCAACAGCGAACTCGCCGCGTCAGTTGCGAGTTGCGAACACATTTTTCACAAGTTACGGTTAGCCGTTGATCCACAGTCTACCTAACTAGCTATTTTTTCATGTATTGCTAAAGCAGCACAACAGCAACCGTCGATCCATGTGCAGTAGTTCAGCCTATTTTTCGTGCATTATCAAAGCAGCATGATACCAGCCGTCGGTCTATGTAGTCCAGCTACGTACGTACGCAGCTGGACGAAAGTTTGACCTTTATTTTTCACCGACACAGCCGTTCTGTTTTTTGTTCGACCATTGCAAAAATGACCCCACACTGACTCCAAGCCGACTTTCCCCCCAGAAAACGTCGCTTGCAGCTCTAGAACGGATACTAGCCCTTTCCATATTGAAAACAAAAATGGCATTTTAATTCGAAGTAGTTTTTTTCTCGAAGCGGGAGTGGAGTGCAGCACTGAAAGGCTTAGTCAAGGCTCGGTCGGCGTGCGCGCGGACTGCCCTCTGGGTGTGTGTCTTCTGTTTTGTTTTGTTTGGTGTTCTAGGCGCTGGACGTGGAAGGCATTCACAGGGAGCTCTTCGCGCTCAGGGAGGCAAAGCTCGCCCTCGACAAGGCCGTCTCGCCCGCCCCCGACTTCCGCTCAAGCCATCATCGGCAAGCTGGGGTCGCCGCTAGCCTTGCCCGCGGCGGAGGTAGCGGCGTCACTTCGGGCGTGTCACAGCACCGCACGCCTTCCTCCTCGACCTTGGGAGCGCGAGCACGAAATAAGATGAGGGCCGACCGCTCATCAGTCGCGGTGACGGCGACGGGGGCGGCGGCGGTGGTCGTGCACGCGGCGACAACGGCGGCGGCCGTGTCCGGTACGGGAAAGCCCAGCGGGAGGCGGGCTTTGGCCGAGGTGCAGCTAGACCCGGACCTCCCGCTTCCTTTGCCTGTCTTCCCCGGGTACCGAAAAACGCCTCCGCTGCAGACCGGCGGAGCTGCAAGGCAGGACGGGGTAGACAAGCGTCATCGCTCCGACGCTTTCGGAAACCCTACATCTGTCGGTGGTGGCGGCGGCGGCGGCGGCGATAAGAGCGCTGGGGGCGCCCACGGCTACTTCGTCCCCGGTGTGCTGATCCCTCGACAGCGGCAAAGCCATAGTCTCCCGCTGGAGCTGCGCGCCATCTCCACAACCCCGAAGCCTGAGCAGTTGCCCCCCTCGGGGAGCTCGACGGGAAGGCGTAAGGTTCGCTCTAGGTCCACTAAATCGGGAGTCGGGAAGGCGCCTCAGGCAGCACCGCCGCGGCTGCCGCAGTCGTCGCTTTCGCAGAACCGGGACGCGTCTGCTGGCCTGCCGCCAGAATCCGCGGCGGCGTTGGCTGTCGCCCGTGATCAGGCGTTGGCTTCCGCCCGCGAGCAGCGAGAGGGCGCTACCCGGGCGGTGGACGAGCTGAGGAAAGAGATGCGCGAGCGGGAGGGGCGGCTGCAACGGGAGTTGGACAGGCTGAGAAGCGTGAAAATGAACCGCGCTGCGCCCGAAGGAATCGCTACCGCCGCCGCCGCCGCCGCTGCTGGTAGTGCTTCCACCACTGCTAACACTACCGGTGCCGTTACCGCCACCGCTCCTGCTGCTGATACGTCTGCTGCGGCGACTGCGACTGCGGCTGCGGCTGCCGCTGCCGCTTCTTTCACCGCAGCAACACGAAAGGTAAGGCCTAAGCCAGCGGCAGCAAAGGCGGCGGTGGTTGCGAAGCTGTACGGAGCGAGGAACCGTCAGCGCCGAGACAAGGGACGGTCGACACGCGCCCCCGGCCCGAACCCCAAGAAGACCGTCTCTAGCACACACGTTCCTAACAAGCGCACGCCTGACGGCCGACTAGCGGGCTTGGACAAGGGGGACAGTAGCAGCGAAGCTTTAGGGCAAGCTAGGCCCTCGGAGACGGCCGACGCTCAAGCACAGACGGGTGCGGGCGAGGTGCAGCTGTTTCTTCCCCCGCAGCCGGCGGTACAGGACGCTCTGCGAAGCCAGGACCGGCTTCGGCGACGGCCCTTCGGGGGAACGCCGCTTGGTGCGAAACCCGCTCCGGTGAGGATGGGGCGAGGCGTTCGTGTCGACGGCCGCTACCGCCATGACGACGATTATGACCACGATGGTGGTAGTGGGGGTGGTGGGGGTAATGATGGCGGTGGTAATGACGCTTCTCTGATGTCGAAGTCATCGTCTTCATTGGTGTCGACGGAGGATAGCCCCCACCCGCTCCATGCCGCTCGCCGGGTTTTCCCGCCACCCCCCGTAGTGTTTCTCGAAGGAGAAGGAAGGAACGCCTCCTGGCGCCCGTCTGACGATGACCAGCTTTTGCGGGGGCGGGGAAGAAGGGACAGCGGCTGGGGCGGCGGTGGCGGCGGTGGTGGCGGCGGCGGCGGCGGTGGATGCGTTAGAAGCGATACAACTGGTACAAGAGAAACCACCAGGCTCGTTATCGCCGCTCCGGCCGGAGAAGGAGCGAAAGAAGGGGAAGAAGACGGAGGAGGAGAAGGAGGAGGGGCGGCGGCGGCCAGGACGCTGCGGCTCACTACGGGACGGCTTAAACCTGCATCGGAGGTTGGTGCGGAGAGCGTTGGGTGGGTGGAGTTGGGTGGAATGCTGCGGTTGTCGGCGGCCGCTTCGAGGGCCGCAGAAATGGCGAACGGTGTGGAGGAACCGCCTGCTGCTGTGGAAGGGGATGGGAAATCTTTGGAAGGCGTTTCTGCCTCAGTTGTTTCGCCCGAGATCTTGAACCTGATGCGGGAGGTGGTCGCGCAGCAGAAGGACTTGACCGTGGAAAGGTCGGCGCTTATGCAGGTATGGTATATACCTCCGCCGCGTCATTTTTGATGTTCCAGGGAGGGGGTTACTTGACATTTTTTTTTGTCGTTGAAACGTTGGAGTAAAGTCTGATTCTGTATTTCGTTACCGAGTACGGTGCGATCGCGTTCTCTTCCGAAGGGGCTACGGCAGGGAGGCTTCACAAGCTTCGGACTAACGGCACACTTTTTGAAACGGACGACCAGAATCGAATATCATACCTGTATACCAGACACTCGTGATACAGGTATATATATATATATCTTATATATATTTGTAGTGGTACCGCCGAGGATAGCTTGCCCTCGGTCAACTTACTAGCACTATCGTAGTAGTACAGTATACCCTACCTCCACCTATGATGTAGACGTATGTTGTATTCTCGGTTCATCCCACTCGTGCGTGTAGGAAACCCGTAAAAACAATCATGTGCTGCTGTGGTTCTACGTACTGGAGCAAATGGTGCGGCGGAAAGGCGGTGCGAATTCAAATCGAAAGGGAGTCACATTACGCTATAGTACGCTTCAGGCATATCATCTACAGATAGATAATCTACAGATATATCATCTTCAGATAAATCATCTTCAGATAGATCATCTAGATCCTAACCTGCTGCTATGGGATATTGTGCAGGACCTGTTATATAAGTACAGATCCGACCCAGGAAACATTACCTAGGTCATCCAGGAATTTCCGGGTCTCACCCGGCAATATGAGCTAGATTGTACCATATCGAGAATGTATGATCTATCTGCCCTGAGTGATCTAGATCATGAAGTTGGAATGGTCTGTAGATGACCTGTCAGACGTGTGCACTAGTTTACCTGTATTATCCCCGCCTATCACCCCCCCCCCCCCCTATTATTTATTATTACTGTTTTGGGTAGGCGTCGATAGGCAAGGACACTATAATACATGCCGTCCACTATGTGAGTTAGGCATCCAGGGCTCCGTTTTGTTGGGGGGGTTGGCGGTCGGTCACAGCTGGCGTCCGAGTTAGATAATTTTTGTGAGGTGGAGAACCCCTGCTCCGTACAAGAGAAATGAACGTGTCACGTACCCACGAGGCGGTTGCAGAGTAACCGCATTGCTGTCTACGGAAGTGACCACACCGGAAAATAGTTCCACTCATTGAACCTTTCGTCCTCATGCAAGTCCGCCTTACAAGTGGTTCTTAGTACGATGCAGCTCACCCTTCATGCTTCTCGCCGAACACTTCACGGCGCTTGGCGCTTGGTGCAAACCATGTCTACCTGGTCTGTGAAAACCCGACGTGTTCCGTCCCGGCATTGTAGGGATGCGAGAGTTTATGGTCGTACGGCTACGGCCATGCATGGTATCGAGTACACCCCCCCCTCCCCCTCCCCCTCCCAGGCCTGCCCCTAAACCTTACACAAATGTGTCCCTCCAGTATAGTTTTTTTTCAAGTGGATTCTCAACGTGAGTTCGATATAGTTTGTTCGATACGACACACCTGTTACTTGTGTTGTAGGAGCAGCCAGTAGTCCCTGTGACCCGAATCAGAGTGGTATATACTAATCTAGATACAATAGCACCTGTAATAATGTGCAAGCTGTATGTGATATTGATAAGAAGTGCTTCGATCCTATACGTGGCGTGGCGCTTGACGGGTACGTGATGCAAACACGATGATTGAGCAGGCTCTTCGCGGTGAGGTGGAGAGTCGGCGCGTCCTCCTGACCAATCAGGAGCTGTCGCTGCGAGAACGCGAAACGGCCCTTGTGGGGAGGGAGGCAGAGGCGGCGGAGGAGGAGCGGCGGCGGCGGCGGCGGCGTCTACTAGTAATACCCACCGACGACGCCCAAACAGAACTGCCGCGAACGGAGAAGGTGGAAGACAAGAAGGAAGAGGCGGGGGAGGGGAGGGGAGGGGAGGTAGCTGGGCGTTCTCTGACAGAACAGTACTGGCCAATGGAAAGGGATGGGGACGGGGAGGAGTTGATGGGGGAAGGGGGAGAAGGTCGGCAGACTGGTGCGAGGGAAGAGGGCGGGGAACAGGGAGGGGGAGGGGGGGGGGAGGGAGGGGACCGCCAGTCAGCTCTCTCAGCCTCTGCATTTTTTCAGGTTTGCATGCGCTGCGTGTTTGTTGGGGGTGGTGGCGGTAGTGGTGGTGGTGTATGTGTCGATGTTATTGTTTGTGTTGTCGCTGCTCTTGGTGTTCCTGCTTTCGTTTTGTGGTGTTGCCGTAGTTTTTCGGGTTGTTGTTGGTATCGTTGTTGTCACTGCTGCTGTTTCTGTTGCTGTTGCTTGTTGTTGTTTTTACTAGGTTCGACATATAACCGCTGTTTATTCACTTGAACGACAAAAAGTTTGGCAGTCACAGACGCACGAAACATAAAAATAAGTTTGTCAGGCACGAAACAGAACATACTATTACGGGGCACCATAGTTAATGGAACCTATGGGATACATAAAAACCTATATGGTTAACCTTTTTTACTAGTAAATAACAATATTTGGTGCTATTAACTATGGTCCCCCGTAATATTATACATCGCGCACGAAAAAGACACGAAGCAGATGCAATTCCAAACGCACTGAGTGCGAAAAATCAGAAACCAAACGTTTACCAGGTGCGTTTTAGTTACGTCTTTTTGTTTTTGTTTTACGATCTTGTTTTTATTTTTGAAAGGCCGAAATCGAAAGCAATCGTGCTTCGCTAAGAGTACTGTAGTAGCCCCTCCATAGTGCCGTTTGAGTATAATAGTGCCGCTATACAGAGTAGTGCATGTGGAATCGCCTGGCACAGATGAGACCAACCGGTGTGGTATATACATACCTGGTAGTGTACTGTTGGTAGTGCCGGTTGCGGCTATAGGGCCCGTATTTTAGGGTGGTGCATACCATACCGGCAGTATAGAGGGGTCACTACTGTGCTGTGCTGTACTAGTTATACCTCGTGCCATGCAACAATGCACCGTTTGTTTTTCGCGTGCATTGGGTTTGACGCACAAATGCATGATGTAGATGGGTATAGAGATACAATGTGGTTGCTGGTGCCCTCTGGAAGGGATGTCACTCTGGACGGAAATATACGAAACGTTTAGACATCAATGTGAACACCAAGCGGTCCTTTCATTGCCGGCCAGAGGTCAGATCGAACCCGTGGTTCACGCGATCGAAGTATCACAACATCATACGTACAGCTTGCAAGTATGAGTCTGTAAATCGACGAAATTTCCTCGGTCTCACAGCTATTGTTTTTTTTTTGTTTTTTATTGTCATAAGATATACCAGGTAAGCCCGTATTAATAGTATTATGTAGTAATATACAGGTAAGAAGTGTCAACACACCACAGCTTGCAAATACGAGCAAGTTCTGACGATTTTTTTCTCGATCACACCGCTGATATTTCATTTTTTTTTACGAATATCTTCATCTTGGGGTTTTATATACTTTTCTGCCTCGCTTTTCTGGACAAGCCGTGGTCACAGGTGTCTGCCTTCCCTTCTTCCCTCCTCCCCTCCGGTAGTTGACATGCATGCCGTTATGCCGTTGCGTCACGCAGCAGCAGTCTATACGTGGCACCTGGTATATTAATACTTGTAGCAAACTGTTAGTCTAATACCTGGTATTGATTAGTCCGAGGCCGTTTCTTATGCAAGATTATGTTACGCTGAACTACCTTCCATCGTTAGTCGTAAAATCAGATCCGATATCACGTTTGCAGGCTCACCTCCCCCCTCCCCACCACAGTTCGCGCCTTCCTTAGGAATACTAGGCCCTTCACCCTTGACGTCACACGTTTTTGCCCTGCATGACACATCTCCTATTAATAACGTCATTGCTCGGTACTTTATTTTTTCTTGCCTTTTCCTCTCCCCAGTTCTTACCTTCGTCCTTCTTGTATCTCTCCCCCTCCTATTAGCACTTGTAAACTCAGATCCGGGATTACATAACAGCCCCCCCCCCCCCCCCCCCCCCTCCCTCTCTTGTATGGTTTGTGCCTTCAGTTTTATCGCGTGAAGACTGCATCTCTTGCTCCCCTCGCCCACTGGGATATATATATATATACCTGGTATATATTTTTGCCGTTGTTAGACATAAATTTCGTCATGCACATTGTGAGATGCCTCCTTATTACATGGCGTCGTGTTGGACGTATTGCTTGGAGTATTGCGCGTGTGCTCTTAGAGGCGTGCCCTTAATAATATGTCCGAGTAAGTGAACACTGGGGGCTTTGATGTGTCGAATTTATTGGAGTATTGTGCGTGCGCGCTTGGAGGAGGAGTATCATTAATATTTCCGAGTGGTCGATGAGGTGTGTGGTGTGTGGAATACAATGGGGGTTTGTTGGAGTGTGCGCTTTCGGCGGCTAAGACACACAACGTGATTCATGGTAGATTGTTGGACTGCAGTAGCTATTATTTTAGCTGGTAAGTTTTTTGTCTTGGCTCGCTGCCTTTCTGAAGGTTCGCCTACCATGTCAAGCTTGTTTGCGGTGTTGCACGATTTCTCGTGGGTGTTCAAACGAACCAATGAGTCGCCGTCTTGATGGAAACAAAAGTTGATGTATCTCTTCCTGCATACTATTCGTAGGCGCTATCAGCTGAGCCACTATTACGGGGGACCGTAGTAAACAGGACCAAGTATTGTTAGTAAACATAGCGAAATATATAGAGGTTTTTGTGTGCACCCTAGGTCCTACTCTATTTACTATGGTCCCCCTTACCATTAATAGCATCGCTGTCAAGGTCTTGGATTTGCTTGAATGATGCGGGCGGCGTCAGCCGCAGAACCGTGTGTGATATTCCGCTTCTGTTTGTCTCCGTGAGACTGCTGTGTTTTGTTGGGCCGACACGATTATCTCGACTCGCCGAGCCCGCTCGACATCCGGATGCGGTCGCGCCGCGTGCATGGGCTCGAAAAAGCTGCGCGCGCAGAGGCGGCACGTGCTGATGGGCGATGTTAGGGTGGCTCGATAATTCTGCCTCGAACGGGTACTGCTGCTGCTGCTACTGTATACGAGCACGTATCATGTACGACGAGGTAAAAGTTGCAAGGCACAAACCAACGTGGTTTATATGATATGTGGTCTGTCGTCTTTCGTGGTCTCCCTGTCCTACGAAAAAAATGAAATTGTTTTTTTTTGGCATACGCGTGCATAAGAAACAGTGTAAACATTTCCTACGCGACTTAAAAAAAATGAAGTCACAACCAGGAGAGGCAAAAGGGCCCCCTTCTTGTACTCGTACCTCAAAACAAACTTCCCTAAGAAACGGCTTACGTAGCGATATTTTACTTAGCGATATTATTCTCGTACGACTCGAGCGCACAAAAAGGATGCATGCCATGTGAAAAAAACGAAGAAGTCTCCTCGTCGTCGCTGAAGGCCGTTTTCAACGACGCATAGTTAGAAAAAAAAAAGTTGCTAAAATTCCACACTATGGGATTTTTTACTTTCCAAAAAAGCAGAAAACTTGCCAAGCTTTTCTTTGGACATTACACTTCCTGTTCGTTGGCAAATTTAAGGAAAGAGAAGGTTGCTATTTTATTTGCTATTTTAGCCCAATAACGCCAACGCAAGGTTGTACAAATCAGACCACCCCACGACGCCCTAGGGTAGACTCGCTCTAACTTGTGTAGTAGAGGGAGATGCGAAGGATACCCGGTGGCGTTGATCACGGCCAGTGATGATAGGGCTGGCGACACTGGCCGTGAGCCCCGTGCCGATGCAACATGAGTGTCGTTTTGTACGGGGGCTACAACAGAATCGAAAACAGCAGCCGTCCCAGATTTTCCCAGGGGATTTTGGCCGGGCTGGAAGGACTGTGCCGACCTCTGAGGTACGTGGGCTGTGCCTGGAGTCCTTTCTGCGGCAGCATTTACTCCATAGAGAGCGTCGGCGTGCCTTTGTCTCCCTGCTGCTGCTGCTGCTGCTGCTGTAAGGGGTTTGAATAAAATCTCAGGGCGTTATGATGCGAACATTTGCCAAATGTTGCCACATATGCAGCTTTTCACGATTGAAGGATTTGGCAACTTTACGATATGGCAATTTTGTCTTGCCAAAATAACAAGTGTTTTACTACTTCATTCGGCCCTGAGAATCGAACCAGGGACCTTGCCTCCATTTTATAGTAAGTACGTACAGGTTGCCCAGTTTTTTTCGTAATTCTACTCAATATCTACCTGTGGGCGTAGGATATTTTACGATGATACCTATCAATAGTAGTACTGACGTAGTACTGCTGCTGTAACTGGGATTTAATTGTTGTTTGACACGGAGTTGTGGGAGATTTCGTACGTGCCTGGTATACCGCAAGCCTTTCGGACTCATGGCTCATGAGGGCTATTAAATAATGCTCGCAGTTACGGATGGTGTACATATGAGATGCGAGATACGAGGGTGTTCCTGATGTTGAAGAAACCTGATGCCAAAGGGCATGAAAAAACGCAACAAAATGTACTGCTGTACGTAGAACACGTAGAAAAGTACTATTACGGGGGGCCATAGTTAACAGGACCTATGGTATACATAAAAACCTATATGTTCAACCATTTTCACTAACAATATTTGGTCCTGTTAACTATGGTCCCCTGTAATAGTATACATAAAAACCTATATATTTAACCATTTTTACTAACAATATTTGGTCATATTTAACTATGGTCCCCCGTAAATATTAATAAAAGGATCAAGATTAAAAGGGATGCAGCAGTACTCCCACCGAGGCTCGAACCTGGGACGGGCGGAAATTCTGTACACGCAAGAAAACATCTACCAGGTAAAGGATGGAGTTAGCCGGAAACTCGGGGATGGGGGGTGGGTGGATAAGACCCTGCGCGGCCTTAATACATCATTTAGTACTATTAATACTACCAGGTATGTTGGTAATAAAGTGCAACAGGCAGAGCGGGGCAACAAAATGTAGAAATGTATTTTAAAATTATAAAAAGAAACACACAGTTACTCCCACCGGGGTTCGAACCCGGGACCTCGGCTTTATCAGAGCCGCGCTCTACCAACGGAGCTCTGGGAGCTGATGTAGATGAACCCGCACTGATATTACGAGTATTTGATTATCAACTCAAGAACAGCCAGTGCCCTATTAATAGTGCCTCAGGCACCATTCTCAAGTATATCGAATTCTACTTGTGTTTGAGTCCTGGGTTCGAGCCCCAGGTGGGTCGGACATTTGACTTTATTTGCAAAAATAAAAATAAAAAAGATTATATTGTTGAGAGCGCCTGGCAGCGTGGGTAGGCACAATTCGATGCGAGTCGACGAGGGAAGAACAGGCTGACATCTTCTCGCGATAAAAAATGAAGGCACGTACCGTAGCGGGAAGGGGGGAGAAGAGCCTGCTATGTGACCCCGGATCTGAGCTACGTGTTGAAAGGAGAGAGAAAAGAAGATGGGCGGAGATAATGAATAGGATGAGCAAAAAAAAGAAAAAATATTTACAGACTTCAGACTGAAATATAAATATCGTCAAATTTTCTCTGTAAAACAGTAGCACGACCAGTGAAAAGTTTGATTTTGTCGCTTTTTTTTTTTTTGGTCGACGGATTGGGTAAATACTACCAGGGTATTAATATTAATTTTGGCACTCCCTGCTGTACGATTATAGTCTCGATTCTTGCGTTCGCCACCCGACAAAGTGCACGCAGCATGAGCTTCAACGTTGATTACTCGTAAAGGTTCGTAAACATTCCCAGAGAGAAAACTGTGCACGTTATTCCCTATCCGAATTACAGCAGTGTGCATATCAAGAAAACCTCTCATCAACCCGACCTGTTCAAGAGTACCCTGGTAAGTATTTTGTAAAAACCGGGTTTAACCCTTTTAGGACCGCAGTCCCGTTTGGGGACAAACTACTTGAAGTTTGACTGGTTTGTCCCCAAAACGGGACTGCGGTTCTAAAAGGGTTAAGAGAGGTTTTCTGTTCAATCGGTTTAATATCAATAGAATCCTCTATTAAACCTCGGTGTAATAGAATCCTCTATTAAACCAACTCGATGTGCTTCATAGAGCACCGTATCTGTGGGTGGAATCAAGAGAGATCGAAGGGACTCTTGTGTACTGGCGCGTAGCGCAACAAGTGTTGAAAGAGCTGATTCTATGTTGGTTACACAGCAGTGTTACTGCTGTGCGTCACAGGCCCCACACCCAGCACGGTCCCTCCTTGTCTCATATATTACGTATCATACACAAGAACCCAATTAACTCTCGTGGTGTCAAAGCTATGTCCCAACATCTGGACATACCGGCCAACAGAACACACATCTCGGGAGCAACAATAACAACAATAGCAACAACAAAGAGGGAAAACACAGGATAAATAAAACCGCATACCAGTGTTCTCGTACACGTACAACAGTACCACTCTGTACCGTAATATAAACACCTTTTGGTTGAACAATCAGTGTGTAACCGGTGCTTATATAGTGGGACAGAGTGGTATAGTACAGCAGTACAGCAGTACATCAGCGCTAAATATCCCACTACCAGCGACACTCAAGCACCTACACCCCTCCTACTGTTGTACGTAGTACGACAGCTTCTGCAACTTTACACGGAGTCTGCGATGCAAGTTTGCTTCGTCATCCTTGACGGCGTTTGTGGTTTTCAAACAACGGAGGGCCCGGCGTGTGGTCCGGCGTGAGTGTGCAGAGCGAACCCGCCGAGCAAGGCATCGTACTGCAGCTAGTGAAGCTGTAAGCTGTACTACTGCTGTACGCACTGAGAGTTTTTTTTCTGGGCTGCAAGAGCGGGGGGTTTGCGGTGGGTTCAATATAAGAGAAAAAGGGTTATCTTCAAAGGAGGGTGTGCCAAGCTACTTTGACTTCTCTTAAAACCGCAATTATCTTAAACCAGCCTCTCTTCAACCATATAGATGCCACTGTACTTGCGTGGCAAAATTTCATCCCACCTTAATCCAATCCAAGTCGTCTGGCCCCGAAAGTTTTAACCGTTGAAATATTTCAAGGTTTCGGCGACAAGCGAAATCGGACAATGGTCGCGCGCGTTTTCCAGCCTTGGTCGTTCAGCCCGCTCTTTTTTTTTCGCTCGCTTCTTTTTTCGCGTTTTTAAAAATATAATCGGCCTTGACCCCCCCCCTCATTTTATTTTCTCGTCTCGCCTCGCTGACTGGCTCGCTCGTTCGTTTTTGTTGGTGTTGTTCCGTTCGCTCACTGCTCGTTTGTTGTTGATGTTGCTGCTGTTGCTAATGCTCGGCTGCCTGGATGGGGCAGATCAAACCTTGGACGCGTGCTTGCGGCGGGGAGCGGGTGGGGCGATGCCCCCGTGGACGAAGCAAGGGCCCCTGGGAGGCGTTACTCTACCAGTCTAGGCCGCGCGCTAGCCGGTGAGCGTTGAGTGAACGGATATGTGCGTAGTGTCGACAGTATTGGAACAACCCGTATGGTGTACAATTTGTGGTGTGATTTTTTTGTATGAGCTGGGTTTTTGCATACATGGTACATCTGTATGATGTGTTGTGTATGTTTCGCAGACTTGTTTTGCTTCAATGATGCTATATGAGTTTCAATGGTTTGTACCATGCACCATTTGAACAACGAAAATAGCCTGTACGTATGATTTGTGCGAGTTTCGTATCACACACACGGGCGAATTTTGCATCACGCATATACATACGAACGAAAAGCAAAAGACTCTCAAGCGTACGAGGGTATCTACTACCTGGTAGCGGAGGTAAGGCCGTTTTTTTCATGCGATACTTTTTTTCTGAGCTTGCCCACAGTTTTTGCTGTTCTTCTTTCTGTTGTTTTTACTCCGGGAAGCGAGGAAGTCGGGTGGGCTCTTCTCAGAACAAATCCGGCCACACGACTGCTCTCGGAGAGATAACAAGATCAGCTTACCGCTTCTCAAGGGTCGCAGTTGCAATACCTTCGGACTACAACAGTAGCAGCTCATTTTTCTGCTTTCTAAACCAGAAAAAAAAATGTTTTTTGAGCCACTGAAAACTATTCCTACGAATTAAAATTGAAGGTGGGTGGTGGCAGCGATAAAGCACCTCAAGCATCCAACAGCAGGTCATCGAAAACCCCGAGAAGTACGTATCCTCTCCGGGAGACTCTAGTCATAGGAAAGGGGGTTGCCTTGAAGCACCGAGGCGCTCGAACTTATCGCATGACGTTTTTGTTCATCATTTGTTTGCGCTCATGCTCACTCAGGTGGACCAGCCTGGCAGCAGCTGCCTCTCGGCGACGAGCTTTCGCAGAGTTCGGTGCTGGATAAAACGGCCGGCGTAAGAAATGGTCACGAAATGGAGCAGCGCCGAAGCGGCACCAATCTCGCCGCCAGCGGAACGGGCGAAGCTGGGGTGCAGGTGCGATGAACGAAAAGAGAAAGAGAGGGGGCACGGGGGAGGGGGTCTCAGGTTCAGATTTGCTTCGGTCGAGGTCACCTGGGCTTGTGCGAGTCTAGACGCCCTTATCATCTATTTCGCCGCACCCATTGTCTATCGCACCGCACCCTTGGCTATTGCGCCGCAACTTTATAAAGAACGCACCTCTGAAACACATACCGGTACCAACTTCTTGCTTGAAATTCCTCAAAATACGGTATACAAGCACAGCAGTTTTCGAATTTACATAAACAGGAAGGCGATAGTCCTTGTCGTTTATCTCATGGCTTTTATTATGCACACTGTAGTGCGAACAATATATGTTTTAACCCCTTTAGAACTCCAGTCCCGTTTTGGGGACAAGGCACTCAAATTCCAAGTAATTTGTCCCCTATTGTCCCCAAAACGAGACTGCAGTCCTAAAAGGGTTAACATCACATCATCAGTGATAGCGACAGCAGCAGCAGCTCATTTCCCCGAAAAACTCCACCCGACATAATTTCGGGAGTACCGATGCCTGATTTAGGTGCGGCCACATTGAGCCATATCAAATACAATCCGAGCATCACAGCAGCAGCAACGACTACAGTAAAAAATATTCGCAGTTAGAACCATCCCATACAAAAAGTCGATAGGTTAATCAATATTGGTAAAATGAAAAGATTTCAACATGTTGCAAAGTCATATTACCCTCCCTTATCTGGGTTAAGATAGTATCAGTGCGCAGAATGATTGTGTATATTGTCCTGTTGACCCGGGCAGCATCCAGGGGAGTCACTGGCCTATATCTTTGACAAGGAAATACATACCAGGTGCCAGGTATGGAATACGCGCGAACGGCTTATCATAAAATTTGGCAATTCAGTAAAAATGGGATATAGACGGCACATATTACGCAGCTTGCAAAGTTGAGTATCAACTATTAGTATGTAATCAGTCGAACTCACAGCTGACGTATTTCATAATTTTATAAAAAAAAACGCCCCACCCTTGCTGTCGAATGGCATCGTATCTGGCATACATATATTGTGCCGCGTGATTTTATATTGCGCCGCATTTTGTCAATTTCGCCGCATCACCCTTGTCACTTGCGACCTTGCGTCGCACCGATTTCTATTGCAGCGCACCCTCAACTCTAACATACGGCACCGCGGTTTTGTTCATTGCGCCGCGTACTTTCGTTACTCATTACGCTACACGTTCATAGTATTGCGCCTCGTCGCTGTCCGTTGCGCTGCTGATATTCGTTTACATGTGTAGTTTTCTACCTTTCTGCGATGCAGGATACCGCTCTGACCTGTAATATAGTACCCAGACGGGCTCTGATATTGATAGTAGACGGTGCTTTTCTTCTCGGCCCAAAATGGGATACCTTTTATGATATACATGTGTTACTATAACATATAGTTGTAGTTGCTGTTATTGATATTAATAGTAGACTCGTCGATCGTTGGTATGATTTTGATTTAAACCGCGCCCATCGACACCTGACTAATAAAAATGCCGCTTCCCTGTGTAGGAACTCCTGTGGGAGGCTGGGAGGGCGGGCACAGAAGGAGGGGACGTGGGTGGCATGTCCCCAGAAACGGCCGCGGTGAAGCGAGCCTCGGCGCTTGAGTCTCGCAGGTTTTTGGACTCCACTGCCGAGGCCGAGGCTGAGGCGAGGAGAACGAGGACGCTTTTCGACGGAGGGGATGATAGTGGTTCATCCCCGAGCGACGACGAGAGTGTCGCCGCGGCACCGGTGAGAGGTTTATGCGATAGTGGGTGGGTGAAGTGGCATTTCGTTCGCGGCGGCTTTTCAAAGGAGGGCGAAGAGGGTGCTTCCTCCCCGGGGGGGACGAGAGTGATGCTGCGCCACCGGTGATATGTTTTTTACAAAGTAGGAGAGGTTGATATAAATCGTGTTGGATATCGGATATCGAACAAGAATCGAGTTCGTTGCGATACCGATATATATATATATATATACCTGGTATATTTTTAACTGCCCGGCATAGGTACGATTCCGATATGTGATACATCGAAGCTTTCGTTCGGTGTCAGGTGATGTATGGAGGGCAGCACACGTTCGACGTATATGTATATTGTTGTAAGTATACGATATATAAAAACTTGCGATACGAAATCCAAAACTGGGTGATATATCCACAGTAGGTTTCGCGGTCAGGAGTGGGTGGGTGGGTGGGAGAAGTGGATTTTTGTTCATGGAGGCGTTTCGATGAAGGGAAGGAGAGTGATTAATCCCTGGGGGGTGTCGAGAGTGACAGGACGGTACCGGTAGGGTTTGTAGAGAGGTTGCGGTCAGGACTGGATGGGTGGATGGAATTTATTGACGGCGAGCGCTCGGCCTCAAAAACGCTCAAATTCTAAATGGTGTACGACTCCTTTGTAGGCAATAGGTGTCTCTTCATCCTTTTGCTGCTGTACTTTTCAGAAACATGTATTTTAGTAGAAGCCTTCTGTAGCTGCTCTGTTCAGAAACATGCGTTCAAGCACAATCACAACTGCTCAGAATCACTACTGCTCTGACCAAAAACCCGTATTTTAAGTGTACTCCTTTCACTACAGTAGTACTGCTCTGTTCCGAAACACGTGTTTCGAGTATATTACGTTTAATACTGAACTACTGCTCAGACACATGTATTTGGGTAGAATCCTTTTACTACTGAAATGCTGTTCAGAAACATGCATATATGTACAAACATTGTACTTGTTCAGAAGCAGGTGTTCAAGTAGAATCCGTTTGCTACTGCTCTATTGAGGAACGCGTATCTACCATATATAGGTGTAATCCTCTTGCTACTGCTCCGTTCAGAAACATGAATTTAATATTTAAGTACGATGCTGCTACTATTACGGGGGACCATAGTAAATAGAACCAAATATTGTTCGTAAAAATAGCGAAATATAAAGGTTTTTGTGTGCACCGTAGGTCCTATTAACTACGGTCCCCCGTAATACTGAAGTACTGTTTAGAATCGCTTATATAAAATAGAATCGTTTCACTATTACGGGGGACCATAGTTAATAGGACCTATGGTACACATAAAAACCTATATATTTAACCATTTTTACTAATAATATTTGGTCCTATTAACTATGGCCCCCCGTAATAGTGCTTTATCCAGAAACAAGTATTTAAGTATATTTCTTTCACTAGTGGTTCCTGCGGAAACATGTCGAGTCTACATTTATTTCCCAAGAGGTGCGCTGGCCTAATCGGGTTGGGGCGTGAAAGTCGGAATGATTGAGGCGGCGGTAGCGACTGCTGTTTGTGGATTGTGAAACAGAAGCGGTCAATCCAATTTAAAGCAAACGCATAAAATTCTGGTATGCTGTACCAGCTATCAATACCGGTTAGCGTTTATGTTTCTCTTGCGGCCGTGGATTTCGACAGTCTGCGTACGTACGTCAAGGTACTTTTCCCCCCTTCGTTTTTGGTGTTCTTTTTTAGTAAGGACCACGCTGTTTTGTTTGAGCTGATGTGGTGTACCATGAGTGCACCATGCACCGGGTACTTGGTATGTTTCGAGGTGTCTGGCTTCGTTTTTCGCGCTTCAGGTTTTGTTTTTTGTCTTCTCTGCTTTCTCTTTGATCTGCTCTATTCGTTCGTTTAGGAGTTCTTCTTTTCTGCCCCTGGCTGCATTTTCGTTTTTGCTCACCTGTTGTTTTTTTTTGTGTGTGCTGACCGTTTTGACCATCTTGACAATCCTCCCCACAACCCGCCGCGGCACGCGAAAAACTTGAAAAAAAAAATGAAGCGAAATTGCCGGACTGGACATTAAAAACAAAACAAAAATCAATCAGACTGAGTTATAGTCAAACGGAATAAAACCAAGGCAAGACCAAACAAAACAAGACAAACCACAAGAAAAAACACTGCTGTAGAAAACATAGACTAAAATTTGCCGACGTGTTTTAATACTGAAACAACGCTACGCGTGTTCTTGATTTCGCCGACACACGCAAATTTTTACGAACGAGTCTGCGCTTCACGATACACTTTTGCCGCGACGCGTCAGGCGGCAGCAGACGTGTGCATCCAGACGGAGGGAGGGGACACGAGCCATCTATCCCCGCCCGTTCCCGCCTCCGCTGACCCCTCCTCTAACTCCCGTGCCCTTCAACGGGACGCCGGGAGGCTCCATCTCTCGATGGCTACCGCTGTCCTGTCCGTGGCTCAGCGAATGAGCGATATGGAAGAGAGGGCATCGGCGAGAGTGAGGGGGGCGGAGGGGTTGGCCCGACAGGCTCTGGAAGAGGCACGGAGAGAGGTAAGGGAGGAAGGGAAGGAGGGAGGGAGGGAGGGAGGGAGGGAGGGGCGGTATTGAGTTTGACCAAGCTTCGATTAGATGGGTGAAACTCAGTTGATTCTACATGCTAACCCTGACCTCGACTGCCTCGGAAATTTCTCGGAAGGGTCGGTTTGTCACGGGGTGCTCTTGACCCGAGGTATCCCCTGTAGTCTGATACCCCAACCAACTATTGATGTTCAACCAACCCACCAACAATTGATGTTCAAACGTCAGCCATGCAACCAACGAAATACCCAACCAATGAACAACTCGACCAAGCAACCACATGCTCACCCAACGAGCAAAACCTCAGCCCGATACGAATTAGCCTAAGCTAATCAACGGAACATCATTCAACCAATCAACACGTCGAAAAATTCAACCAACCTACCGACCAATGAACAAATAGACCAACCAACCGAACGACCACTCAACCAACCAACCAACCGAACGAACGACCACTCAACCGACCGACCACTCAACCATCGAACCCATCAACCAACCAACCCAAAAACCGACCAACCCAGAGCAACGAAGGACGAGAACGCCAGTCGGCGGTCATGCTCCGGCTACAAAGGATGGAGCACGGCTCGGAACAGCGAGTGAGAGCCGTTACCGGTCAGATCGCTATGCTCAGGGAAGAGGGGCGCCGCCTCACAAGGGAGCCCGACCCCCCGCAGAAGGTTAGTGCTTTGTTCTTGTAGGGCTGTGAGATGTTAGCTGACTGTAAGGTGCCAACTAATAGTGTAGTCGCCAACTAGTTCTCAGTCGCACGCTGGACTTTGCCGACCTATGTGTCATTGCAGCTGACAGGCGCTTTTTTGGATGGGATTGTGTGCTGCACACAAATATTTTTTTAGTTAGAGTCAGTTAGGTAGATTCAGCTATCAGCGGATGGTAGGTTCAACGATCATTGGCTGGTAGCTTCGGACAGGGGTCCGCGATCGTTTTTCGGCTCTTGGCTTCTCCAGAACGGCAAAAAAATGTCAACACCGAAGAACATTAAGTATGTTTTCGGAAATATCTGGTCGAGATCCTGCCGAAAATGGTGTTATCTTCAATTTTCAACACCCTCGCCAGTCTCGGGAAAACAAAAGGCTCTGGAAAACGATAAGACCCCCTCATGCAAACTCAGCTCCCTTGAAGGTACGATATTTTGGTGGAGCCAGTCAGTCGGCTTGCAAGCCGCCCAGCTATTGAGAGTAAGCAGCTAGCTGCGAAGTCCACCCAGCTCACAGCCCTCTTTTTCTGCTTATACGTGCGTACTATTTCGGCGGACCATAATAAAGAGGACCTACGATACTCACAAAAACTTATATGTTTCCCTGTGTTTACCAACAATGTTTGGTCCAGTTTAATATCGTCCCCTGTTATAGGGGTTCTGATGGGCTTCTCCGCCCCAAGGGCGAATCCGTCACAATCAGGAAACAATAGCAGATTTCAATGGAGGCCCAGGGGTGGTAAGGCAAAACAAATCTGAGTGATGGAGCTGCTTCTGCATCGAGGAACTACACGACGTGATTTGCCACTGGAACATCGTTTGGTTTTTCACTGTGCTTTGATGTAGACCTACAGTAGTAGGCCATGGCACTGATTGCTCGTACCCCCATGCCCCCCCCCCCCCCCCCCCCCCGCCCCCCCTCCATATCTGGGACTGAAGAAAAAAGGTGGGGTGTCGATTTTTTTTTCGTGTGTGCCCTTGGCTCAAGCGTACCTGGTACACTTTTTATTGAAAGAAAGCCGTATTCGGGCGGTGGATAGGAAGCTCCCCGGGGAGCCTCAGGGTAACTTTAAGGTACACCCCCTATAGACCCGAGCACGCCTCCGCCGTTACTCAGAGTGGGATTGACTTCTCGCGGAGCTTTGGTTGGTTCCTTTGTTTTTTCGCCTTTGCTCCGCCGCCGCCCCTTTGATGGAGGCCCCGCAACCATTGTAGTATCATTGGAATCCTTACTCCCAACGAAATATTAGATTTTTTGTTGTTTTTCCGCGCCACTTTTTTTAGTGCCGGCAGTTGGTTGGGAGATGGAGCAAAACGGCAACCGTTTTCGCCCGGAAATCGCAGTGAAGAAGTAGGCGATTATCCCATTCATTCGTCCCGTGAAAAAAGGCGTACATAGCCCACACAGGTTTGGGAAGGAGGCCGGGGGGGGGGGGGGGGGGGGGGGGTCAAGCAACCTATCTTGCGGCCGATCATGCACGGCGATTGCCGCTTTTAGGGGTGGGGGGGGGGGGGTGTACTCATGGCATGCATGGCCGTAGTCGTATGACCTTAGACCCTCGCATCCCCACAACGCCGGGACGGGTAGAAGAGGGGGGCGTTTCCCACATTTTGAGCTCGTATCTCCAACCTCTTCCTCCCTCGGGTTTCCCGTTTTTTTCCCGCCGCCTTTTGTTTTGTTTTGTTTGTTAGGCCTTCGGTCCTGCTCAACGTGTTGGTGAGTTTTGGGGTGTTGAGATGTATTTTTACGGATTTTCGTTGCAAGGAGAGTCTCCGGGTCCGTCTGTCTGGCCGTGTCTGCCGCCCTCTCTGGTTCTCTCTTGAACGTGTTCACTCCCGCCCCTCCCCTCCTCGCCCCTGCCCTTCCCTCTAGGAGACGATGGGAAGCGCTTCCAGCTGCAGCAGCGGGAAGGAGGATTTCCTGGACGATCTAGCCGCCGAAGTTCTGCCGGTGTCCGGTCCGGTAGAACAGCGGCAGGAAAAGCCTGCTTGGAGGTGAAACCTGAAACCGTCAAAAATTCGTTTGGTTAGATTTGCTATTGTGCGATCTCTCTGTTAGTCAAATGTAGCAAAGCCGCGTGCTGACCTCCTTCCGTAGGATAGGAAACCTACACATGCAACCTACCGTCCGCCTTCCGTCCGCATCCCTCCCCCGATATGAAAACCCGCAGCTAGCTCTGCCCCCCCCCCCCCCCCCCACAAAGTGCTCTGGAAGTGCCTACACCGGAAATTCGATTAACTCATTGAAGCTGTCATCCACATGCAAGTCCGCCTCACAAGCGGTTCTTAGTAGGATGCAGCTCACCCTCCGCCGGACACCTCACGGAGCTTCGCGCTTGGTCCAAGCAATGTCTGCCTGGTCGGTGAAAATCCGACGTGCTCCGTCCCGACATTGTAGGGATGCGAGGGTCTATTATATGGTCAGACGACTATGGCCATGCATGAGTTTCGAGTACAGATCTCCTATCGAGTACACCCCCCCCCCCCTGCCCCCCCCCCCCTCCCCCTCCACTCATCCAGTTCCCTCCGCCGAAATGGAAACCCACGTTTTTGTTCTACCCCCCCCCCCCCCCCCCCCCCCCGCCTCCGCCCATCCCCTCCGCTGACGTAAGAACTGCCGTCCGCTCTTCCCCCCCCCCCCCTCCCTCATGCCCCCTCCCCTTCCCCCTCAGCGAGTCGCGGTCGTCTATGTCGGAGGGGCAGCTTCGCGGCTCCTTCAGCGATGGTGAGCTTGTCCGACCCATCCCTTGTGAGGGCAGAGGGAACGAAGCCCTGGAAGACGGTGAAATTAACCCCGATCCCAGAATGACGTCAGGCCCCCCAGGCGCTAACCGGGGGGCTGGACAGCCTTCACTAGGTGGTGCTGGGGGTGATGGTGGTGCGAGGGGGTGTGGGGGTGGTACCGGTGTTGGCGTTGGTGGGGGTGGCGGTGCTACGGCTGCGACCACTACACAAGGGGGGGTTTTGGGAGGGGGGGACGGAGGCGTGGCGCTGGGGGGGGACAAGGGAGATCCGAAGCGACACCTGACCTTACTCATGTCGGCAAACCCTCGCCTAAGGACCAACCGATCGCGCGGCGGCAGAGGTGGGGTAAGCGCTGGTGGTGGCGGCGGTGGCGGCGGTGGCAGCGGTGTTGGTGGTGTTGTTGTTGGTGGTGGCAAGGGGGGGTGGGGGGCGCTAGCAGGAGAGGTGGAGGTAGCGGTGGCACCTGCTGCTGCTGCTGCTGCTGCTGCTGCTGCTGCTGCTATGCCACACGTGACGCTCGAAGAGGAGGGTTCCGGGGGTGCTTCAAGAAGCATTCCTTCAGGAGAGTCAACGAACACGGAGGGAGAAGAAGAAGTAGGGTTTCGACAAAAATATGGCGTGTTCGAAGCGGGTCTCATAGGCACCAACAGCACTGGCGACGGAAATGTCGGCATATCACCCCTCAGCGACAGCGACTGTAGCCGCGAACCCGGAGAGGTCCACGCCAACGATCACCGGCATCTCCATCGACGAAGGTGGGATGACAACAAAATCGGAAGCGAAACCAGCGCAGCCGCCGCCACCGCCGTCTGGAATCGTCCTGCAGCATCTCGTGGGGGGGGGCAGGGTGAGGGGAGAGGTTCGGCCGCGGTGGTCCGTGGTAGCCACGACTTCGGGGTTTTCAGGCCTCCAGCCGCGGCGTGGGACAGAGGTGTAGCTTCGCGTTCGGAGTCGATGGGGGAGGCTAGCAGCGGGGCGGAAGCTGGGGAAAGGTCACATTTTGCTGATGCGGAGGAGTTTGTGGGCGGTTTGTTGGCGGGACCGGGAGGGGGAAGTGAGGCGGGAGGGGGGGGACACGGGGGAGTTTCTAGGCCGCTGGTCCCGTTGAGGATTGGGGCTGGTGCGTCGGACAGAGGGAGGTGAGGAATGAGCGGGATCGGTCGGCTGCAGTAGAAACAACGGTATGGTCGTTCACGGTGAAGTCGGAGCGGGTGGGGGGGGGGGGGGGGGTGTATTTATGCCATGCATGGCCGTAGTACAGTAGTATGGGCATGGACCCTCGCATCCCTGTAAAGCTGGGGCGGACCAGGTCGGGTTTTTTACCGGCGAGGCAGGCATTGCTTTTAAACGCGAAAAGCCGTCAATGTCTGACGAGTCGCATGAGGGGGGAGGGGGGGGGTGCGCAGCAGGAACTTTTGCCCCAAGCCGGTTTTTGGCGGTGGTTGTGGTGGTGGTGATTATGGAGGTGGTGGCGGGTGTGTTGCGGGGTTTGCTGCTGTTCTTGTTTTTGTTGGTGGTGGTGACGGGGTTGTCTGACGGGTTTGTTGATGTTGCTCATGTTGTTGGTTGTGGTGGTTGTCGCAATCGGTGTTATAGTTGTCAATCGGCGGCATATTTGTTCGTTTCTCGCACCGCGCAGCACATCAATACTTTTAAGCAGCACGCCACAGTACCAGTTGCAGCATCTACACCGCACCACACCTCACTACACTACACTACACCACAAAATACACCCTCCGTCATACGAAAGCCAACCCGCCGACGCATCCCCGGCACCTCCTAAAACAACCCCCCCCCCCCCCCCCCCCCCGCCGCTCTAATAACGCCACCCACCCCCTCCATGGTCACACGACTACGGTCATGCATAACAGTGAATACCCTTGTTTCTAACGTGTGCGCTGAAGGTGGAGGCAATTGGAGATAGACCGAGCAGCTGCCGAGGCAGAGCTTGATCTCCTTACCAGGGCCACCGTCGCACACTACCCTGGAGGCGTCAACGCTGACGAGGACGTCCGAGAAGCCGGGCAAGCAGCCGGCAAGGCCGAGGGTGGTGCTGGTGTGGATGGTGTGGATGGGCGTAGGGGTGGGGGTGATGGTGGGGGTAATGGTGTAGGCGAGGGTGAGGGTAGGAGAGGGGGTGAGAGTAAGAGTGGGTTTGGGGATGATGGTGATGGTGCCGATTTCAGTGGGGACTCGGAGGCACTATTGGGTAGACCGGGGTTTGCACAGAGTGTCGGCCTTGAGCTGGGGGAGATAGGGGACGGTGAATGTTAAGTACAATAGGCGATGTGTTTGTGCTTGTGCACAGTGGGGTCAGGGAATGCGGGATTGTAGTTGTAGCATAGGTTGTGTTGGAGGGTTTGTTCTGGTGGGGAGGTATCAGTCTTGTGACAGCTGGTTTGTGTTTCTCGGTACAAGCGCTTGGGGTTGATGCGATGGCCCATCGATGAATACGGTACAAGGTGCGTACTGTTTGTAGCTACGAAAATGGGCTGTAAGAAAGTCATGCCTTAGGCCTGGTTCGAAAAATCGGTTTCAACTATTACTCTCGATCTCGAAACACTAGCCCGATATCCCCGACCGCTTGGGGAGTTTCTCCGAATTGTGAGGTATCTGGCGAACTCTTAGCTTTTCCGTCTGAAACAAAAATATCAAACTTCTGAATGAATCTGAGGCGCACGTTGACTTGGTTGTCTGACGCCAATTCTTGACCGCCACCCCTACGTAGTGTGGACTATTACCGACAATTTTGTCGCAGCAGGGGCAAGTTGTGAATACAATAATTCGCGACTGGCAAAATCGGCAAGGAGTTAGAATGCCGAACTCTCTGATCAATAAAAAAAACAAACACCGTGAAACCATTTCGAGGTGCTCTCACGTTCTTGCGGCCGAATTACTTGAAATTACTGCAGTGCGCGATCATCTTGCGAATACTGTGCTGCGCGATCATTCTCCGTGTGGCAGAATCCACCACCAGAATTAAGAACCCTGTTGTGCTGTCCGTGAAGGATATGGGTCCAGTTCCACATTCCATCCCACATTGATATTCCCACATTCCCCAAGCCTATATGAAGTGGATACACTGTAGTGGTTGATAGGTTGAAGCTTCCGGAGGACTCGCCCTTCGTCTTTTTCATCATGGACTGTATTTCGCTTCAGAATCTTGGTGTCGTGACCACATACCACACACGGCAGATGCCACATACCACACACGATAAAGACTGGCAAGGATGTTACAGCTCACAAGTTTTGAGCATACATGTGTTCCTGGGGCGTGGTGGGGCTCTGTGAGCGTTTGTCCCGAATACGTACCACCTTTCTCACCTGAAACCCTGCATCCACATTTAGACTGGGAGGATGTGATTGGGCGTGGCATACATTTGGGAGGATTTGATTTGGCGACAAATCTATTTGATTTTGGCGACACATATCACGAACAACAACGTTCGTCCATTTTTCGACCACCGATCACCCGCCGCCACAACCTCCTGAGCAACCCGGGCCCAAGCAAGCACGTAAGCAGCCCGACACAACTCGAACGACCCCTCTAACTCCCAATCGAGGGTGCGAACCTGTTGCCGACGGGTGCGTTGGGCGGGAACGGGACCGTCCTTATCGCAGCAGGCGAGGGACACGCGACGACACTCGCAGGGTGGGGCCTGAAGTCAGAAATAATCCGCTACATAACAAAATGGGATGACTATCACTGCGCACGACCGGCCTCCTTCAACGCCCAACAACCAGGACGTACGTAAGTAAGACCCTGTGACTACCACGTACAACCGGCTCTCAAATGGGAAATAATCTCCCATCGCGTTTCGAGGGACACGCTGCTTGGACGTAGCGTAGACTTGACAATTTCCTGCGGAAGCAGAAGGATTTTTGGCCATGTCCTATCCGAAAAAACTATCCGAGCGACACTACTGATACCGAAAAACTATCCGAGGAGACCGCGGGTTGACTCCTTGACTGACCGCCCCTACACTAAAAATAGTATATTAAGGCCTAAAGAGACAACCTTGACACGCCCTACAAGACCGGCCTTGTAATACAGCATTTTCACCACTAACAGACAGCAACAAGAACGTCACATCATGGTACGGAAGCATTCAGGAATGTCGAGTGTCTAATCAAAGTCCTCGTCGGACTTCTGTGCCACGCCTCTTCTCAGCCTCACACAGCGTGAGGTAACCCCTCCTCCCCCTCCCTTGGGAGAAGCGTGAGCCTGGTTACGGATAAAACGCAACGCATGTCTCCCCCCCCCCCCCCCCCTATTCCGCAACGATGCCAACAAAACATACAACGAAAATATAGTCCTCTCGCCTCCCCCCCCCCCCCCTCCTTCCCTACTTAAGTAACAATCCACGCAAAAACGCCTCGCAATTGTGAGAAACCTAGTGTTAAACCCGGGCTCTTTCTGTGGGAAAAAAAAAACATTCATTCTTGCTTGCTCGAGGGTTGGACGAGCACCAACAACATCAAGAGGTTGGGTTTCGGACGTTTGACCTTGACCTGTCCCGCACAGCCCACGACTCGTTGACCCCTGTAGCAAGCACCAGGTACAAAATGTCAGGTATGTCAGGACCCAGCACTTTCACCCCTTTAGAGACAACGCAATTTGCCTTAATTTGCCTTGACCGACACTAAGCTACTGCCTGGGAGGTTACACTATCGAACACTCGGCCCGACGCCCTTAACAGCGCGCGTTTGTTCTCTACTTGACCTGTCTTCTGGCATAGTTGCCCTTAAGAAGAACTGAACCCTCATCTTTTAGCGACGATTTTCCCGGGAAAAGGTGTGGAGTACATTTAACTCACTACTAGTAGTACACGGGTGTGTCGCCAGAACTTCGAACTACGCCCTCGATTGTTCACCACTATCTGCTCAGAATGAGTGTGAGAATACATGCAGCAGTGAAAATAGTTAAAATACAGCGCTGAAATGCATCAACCGAACGTCCCAATGCGCGCTTCCGAGACACACGGAGGCGAAAAAACGGGCCAAAACCATAATCAAGACTCCTTCTCGTACGCTCTTCTAGTTTAGCTTATCCAGTTGGCTAAATACGCCAAAATAATGGAACACACTCAAAGTGGCCCCCCCTTCCCCCTCGTTCCTTCCCCCCCCACCCGCCCTGAGAAGCCTTGTATATGGCCTCCATATAGTGGTCTAACTATAATATATGCAGTGGTCAAACCGTATGTGGTGGCCAAACCATATGTAGTGGTCTCTGCCCACCTGTAGTGGTCTAAAACAGGCAGATTCACCCCTTTGGAACCGCAGTCCCGTTTTGGGGACAAATTACTTAGAATTTGACTGGTTTGTCCCCAAAACGGGACTGCGGTTCTAAGAGGGTTAAGGAGATTTTTTTGTAGAAGTCTGAGGCCAGCTAAATGGTGCCCGAGCAAACCAAGGTGTTGCTGTTTGCACCGGTGTTCTTGTAGTCTAATACCGCTATGGAAAAAGACGGACCAGACAAGACGAAGACTCAGCCTCACTGGACTAAGACTAAACTACACTAAGCCTAGACGACCAGGGACTACAGTAGAGGACAGTACTGCAGACAACACATCATAGTATACTACTCCGTAGAACACTGCCGTGACTAGACTTAAGCTAGTGGACTGACAAAGTTATCGATAGACTATTGCCCAATAGGGAAACCAAACTATTAACAGGCAAGACTGGAACATACCAGGCAACAATAGACCAAATGGGAGGCGATGCACTCCCCTCCGTCTGTTCTCCTGCATGAAACCAACAGCCCAGTATGTTGTGTGTATAGTCTATGTAGTGCGTACGTCTTTGCCCGTGTGCGAAACCGTCGACAGAATCACGCACGCGGATGACATACCCATCCAGGAAACAAACCTCGCTTCGAGTGCTCACGAATCCTTCCACTCACACCACCACCTCTACTGTCCAAACATTGGGACCTTCCCTCCTTCCTTCCTTCCCCCCTCCTCGCCTGGTCTTGTGTGGCACAGTCCGAGCGAATGTAATGTGCCCATCCATCGCGTCATCATGATGCTTTACACGAATCGCGCGGATAACCGAACTATATCCGGTTCTTGGCAGGTCATGCCAGGATGAAGCAGTTACCGCCCGACAACTTTAAGAGGGCGCCCACGTTAAGCTGAACAATGATCGACTCGTCAGACCCCTGGCGGTGGGTAGGGTGTAAGAGGCGGGATGGGGAGGGGGGGGTGAATCGCGGGGGGAAGGGTCTCACGCTCATTCACTTCGTATTCCTATTAACGCCGGTCTATATGCCTTATTTTCGGGATCGCTATTTCGATCGTCCGTATTTCAAGGTTTCAATATTTCGGGCATTTTGCTCTTTCAATATTTCAATATTTCGATGTTACGGGGCACTTTGCTGGCCACAGAGACTGGTCGGTGTGAGGGAAATAACAGCGTTGACATCATCGCCGGCTGCAATTCGAGGTTCGATCCCTCTCCACAGTAGTAGGCTGGAACAACGCGTGAGGGAGGGGTGAAAGGTGCCGTCGTCTATTGTCCAGGCACGCTGCAAACTCGTCCAGAGACGAAATGCTCGCAATTTCGACGATTCCTAGTAAAAGGGGCAAATGTCCACTATGCGTGGGTAATACGGCGACACAAATTTATCCTCGGAGAACTACTTTTGCGCTTGCCATCTAACAATGTGCAGCAGCATGAGCTTCACCGCTAAGCACACATAAAATATCACAATACAGCCCCCAAAAGAAAAGGAAGAAGAAGAAGAAGAAGGAAGAACCAAAGGGAAACCAAACACAAAAAACAAGCACGATCACCATCAATCAAGCACGCGGCAAGTCATTACGGTAAAACATACACGCACATACAACAGGAAAAAATGGCAGAACACCCCCCGAACCCTCCCCCGTCAGACGATTTTGTCAAGCTGGTTCTCTCTTAACGCCGAGCGATGCATGTGTCTTATTCAAATATTTTCAACAAGATGTTTCCAAAGCCGTACACTTTCGGTGTGCGCCCCTTTTAATAAGGCACCTTAAGGCACCTTAAGTTTTTGCTTCGCTTCATCTTCTTTTGTAGATTTTTGTCTGCTATTAATAGTCTCCTTTTTGCTTCCCTGGTGTCCGCAGTGGCGGAGTGCGTATGCTTGTTTTTTGTTTTTTTCCTCTGTTTTACTACCGAGGCATTTCTTCCACTCCAGAGTTATTGGAGCCTGTCCTGCGACCACGGACTGCATTGTATTGTGAGTTAATGTGAGAACAACAACAACAACAACAACAACAACAACAACAACAAAGGCACCTTAAGGCATATTTTGGGGGGAAATCATCAAGGAAATTCAATCCAGGGAGGGCGTGTTATCTCAACCCTTAGAAGACTGCAGAAAACACTAAACCTGCCAACGCTACCAATAAGGGCAAGGTGTTAAATCGGTGCCACCTGGTACGCACCAACAGCGAACTAATCGAAACCTATCGAACCAACGAACATGTGGCACCTGGGGGACTTGCACGAGGCATTCTCCTGGCTCGGCGTCTAGGAAGATGACCGCGTCCAAGTTCAAGGGGCTTGTCGACTCCAGCACTATGCGAGGTTCTGCTCGGCAAATAAAGCGTGCGGGGTTGTCGTCAATAGGGCGGGGGGGAGGGGGGTGAGGAGAGAGAGAGAGAGAGAGAGAGAGAGAGAGAGAGGGGGGAGGAGGCAGGACAAGACACGGTAACGGCGACAAGAGAGGGAGGCAAGGCAAGAAAACGAAAAAAGTGGGAGGATGCAGGTACATTCACCACCTTCTCGCAAACGCGGCAAGACGGGGGCGGCAAGGCAACGCAATGGCAGGATATAGGCGAGTAAACCACCTCCCCGCAGAAGTAGTATGCACCTTTTTTTATCACCTCCCCGCAACCCACGTACCTGCCCGAAAAGAAGAAACAACGCCCTTCATCCCTCAGCGTCACGCCAAAATTCACTGCCCAGGTAGGCATATTTACCGCCTCTCCACACAAAACCCGCGTCATGCGTAGGCACGTTTACCACCTCTCTTCGCCAAATACACTGCCTAGGTAGACACATGCCCACCTAACATATCTTCCCGCCAAATACACTCATCGATGTAGGCGCGTTTACTATCTCCGCATGAAACATGCAAGTGCCAAAAAGCTCAAAGGCATTACCTACGACGTAGGCATGTTTATCACCCCCATATCAACAACATTGCCTCCGAGGTACAAGGGTATGTTGCCACCCCACCTACAGTATGTACTACTGTAGCACCGCACGCACCTGTTCCCGGGAAAATTTGAATGCCCTTTAGCACAATGCCAGAAGAGCTGCCGGTGATGACAAGGTTGGCGGACTGAAGCCCGCCCTCCCCCGCCGGAGGGCGGATGTCGCCGGTGGGGTCACCGAACTCGTCGTCTCCTCCGACCTCGAAGACCACATCCGTCGAGTCCTCGATTAGCAAGCCGTTTATGGACTGCAGTGATTAATTAGCACATCGACACCGCCGACACAACGGCCAACGTTAGCAGCAGCGACACCATCACCAACACCACCAACATCACCATCACCAGAAGCAGGACCACCACCATTGTCAGCAGCAGCAGCAGCAGCAGCATCCGTACGAGCAGCAACAGCACCAGCCGCAACACCACCACGACCCCCACCAGGAGCAGGACCAGGAGCAGTAGTCGTATCAATCCCAGGAGCAGAAGCAGGAGCAGCAACAGGACCAGGAGCAGTAGGACCACCAGCAGCAGCAGCAGCAGCAGCGGAAAATACGAACGAAGCGTAAAACACTCGAGTGGTCAGGGAGAACATGTAAAACAACATGTGACACCCTCCGGCATTGTGCTTGAACCGTGAAACTCGGCACCCTCAGGCGAAGCAGTACGGGCAGTGCTACGAGTGATGTGCTTGCACGTATTATGCCGATAGTGTCGCTGCCTCTCTCGGTGCGTGTGTCATGATGCCGTCCATCGTGATGCTTGCAATCATAATCTTGTCGTGACAATGTGTTCTTAATCATGGTATGTTGCGATGTACTGCTATGAACTATGCAGTTGCCACGCTATGATGCTGTCAATGATACCCTCGTCCTGATGCTATCAAAAAAATTTAAGAATGCTATCAACATGATGCTGCCATGATGTAACCCTCACGATCTCGTCGTCATGATGCTATCGAAAGTGCCGTTGCTATCATGTCACCAACCATGACGCTGTCACGATGTTATCAAGCTTGCTATTGTCACGGCATTATCATGATGATGCTGCCATTACGTAGTTCTCCCGATGCCATCATGATGATAATACCATCACGCTGTCGTAACTTGTCATGGCGCTATCGTCGTCACGACGTTGTCCCGCGTTCTTCGCAATGAATCATTAATACTCGGAATTCGGGTGAGAGACCTGTTTTAAGATGGTAAACGAGATACAAAACCACCCCCCGCCTACGGCATTTCAAGAGCAAAAGAGTTGCGACGCTGCTTACGGTAACATCACCATGCTGTTGTTGCTTGACCAGTAGAACAGTAGGATGTATTACTCTGGACGTAAATATAAGCACCGCTTGGTATTCATATTAATGTGTATACTGTCTTTACATTCACAACCAGAGCGGTACCGGTTCTCCGAGGAATCTATTGACGCTCACTGCGTCCGGTTGGCGCAGAGGACTACCAGTACGTACGTAGCACCCTGCGCAGTGGTTGATTGGGTCTGATCGCCTCAGGGCTAGGGTCAGGGTCACAACTATCAAGCTAGCCCCCTAGTCGGGCTGTTGTCTGTGCACTGACCGTTCGGGTGATGTAAGAGTCCGTCACTCCCTTCAGGATGAGCGTGTTGCCTTCTGTCGTGCCACCTCCAGAGCCGAAATCGAACCTACCAGCAGTCCGTACAGGGTACAAGCAACACGGAACGCGCCCGACCGGAAAAACACGTCAATCATGGCGTCGAGGCTCAATTTGACCGAAGAAACGGTGCTTACTACTCAATGCGCTTAGGCGGTCGTGTAAAATGGCAAACTACTGTATGACAGATGACGATCTATCTTATCTATCTGTTGTAGATTATCTAGTTCCTCATCTGCCGCTGTGAGATGCTGTGCAGGACCTGCTTCGTAGCACAGATCCCAATCCAGGAAACATGCGCTAGATGGATCGTCCAGGACACACGGGTCCCACCCGACAGCTCGAGCTAGATCATACGTAATCGGAAACTGATCTGCCTTGGAAGGTCTAGATGTTCAAGTGGGAATCAGATACGTGAAACATTCCAGACAGCTACGAGGTGGTATCAAGGGGTATGCACCTTTTCCTCACCGCAAAACGTTAGCGACTAACGTCCCAAGCAGCTGCAGTTTGTTTTTTCTCAAAAATCGTGGTTGCAGTTGGGAAGAGGTAACCAGCGAAACCTCTCGGCACTAATCTCCGTTGCTTGATTCTATAGTGTAGAGGGGAAGGGTGTCGATTTTCTCGCTCGCTTGTAGTATAAAACCAAGAGCGATGAACACGTTTCGCATTGTTGCACGCTCTCTCCCTATCAAAAAGACGGATGAGAACGGCGCTGAGATTATGCCTTGGCTTTCGCGTAGAAATGTGAGCAAGGCATGCCTTGGCTGATGATCACGGCTACCGCGCTGTCCTGACCTACAGTACGTCGCCTTTTTGGAACAAACGTTTCCTCTATAAATGTTCCTCGTGTAGAGTGGGGCGACGCAGTGAGCCGGATCACTCACCCACGTCGAGCCACAAATGCGCCAGTCAGATGCACAGGAAAGGCGCACAACTGCGCAGATATTACCGCTCGCACCCAACTGTGCTATTCCTAGCCAACTAGATGACTGGCGAAGCTAACTATATTTTGGAGTACATTGTGAGATGTAACTTACTAACCTTGAGGGCGATAATTCAGCATCAAATCGCAGGAACCTTTCAGCAATGCTTTCAACGAAAGACAATTGTAGTATTATTAAAGAAAACAGTAAATGGTTTCATTATACTCGTACCATAGGTAGCTACATAGATAATAGGAGAGGCAGATGGCATAAAAGCTCACGTGATCTGGTCGCTGTCGGTGAAGCGGGCTCCCGCGGAGGGGCAGTCATGGAGGTCGACCTGTTCAAACTCCATTCCCTTCAAAGATGATGAGTATCAATAGTAGAGCGCAGCAATAGAGGAAACGGGACGATTCACCGCTATGTAATTACGGTGCGCACGCTCACACGCACGCACATACAAAACGATAAAACAAAATCCAACACAAAAAACGTCCACACGTCGGATAGATCGGATAGACGGGATAGATCGGATAGATCAGATAGATCGGAGATATCAGATAGATCGGAAATATCAGATGCATCAGATAGATTCAATAAATCGGGTAGACCAGATGGATCGGATAGATCAGATATATCAGATATATCGCATAGATCGGATAGGTCAGGTATATCGCATAGATCGGATAGAGAGATATATCGCATAGATCGGATAGACCAGATATATCGGATATATCAGATAGATCGCAGACTACAGACCCATCCCAGGAAAAACATATGTTACGTCGATCATGCAGGATATACGCCCCCCCCCCCGGCAACATGAGCTAGATCATACAGATCATACAGATCAGGTATATAAATATATATATATATATATATATATATCCTGAAGGATCTGGATGATGATCAGCAGATGATCTGCACATGACCTGTCTGTCCGAGGTGTGTAACGGTTGAGGTTCTGGCTGAGGATACAAGTGGCCACCCAAACACTACCTGGTATACAAAATGATGGGACAACAATCGGATGCAGCATGTAAACTAGCCGACCGCGCGAACACACGATGACGAACAAAAAAAGCACGAGGCGAGAGCCGAGTTTACCGCAACAACAAAATCTCATTCGGAACCGGAATCTCAACCGCAATATCAACCTCAGCGGTAACCTAGACCGAAACCTTCGCCGAAACCGTACCCTCAGCCGTAACACCTGCCGAGACCATGCCCTCTACCGTAAGCTCAACATCCACCGTAGCATCAAGCATCAACTTTTTCCTCGACCGGAACCTCAGCGGGAACCGCAACCTCAAGCGCAGCGTCAACCAAGACCAAATCCTCAACCGCGACCTCAACACCGTAACATCAACTACCTCTTTAACCGAAACCGTAGCCTCAACCGTCAGCCGAAACGAAAACCGATCCGAATCACCGTAAACGCGAGCGTATCCCTTGTGTTCACCATGTTAGCTGTAGCCATAACCACCACCCCGACCGCGACCTCAACCGTACCCACAACGAAAGCGACGAGCACGACGTCCACCGCTCCGCTTGACGACCAGGTCCACACCCAATGATATCGACAGCGGACAGCTACCTGCTTTAACGCAAAACAAACATGGCGGGGAGCCCAACGCATACAAGGACCCTCCCCATCCTCCCCCCCTGCCATCCCCAGGTTTAAGGCGTTATATTGTAACTTGTAACTTACTCGGTAAATCGGACGCCCCTCCCCCCGCGCGGGAATTCCACATGTAAGGCGATGCTTTCCAAATATTTCAAAGAAAAATGGAAACACCGACGCCCCCCCTACCCCCGTCTTCCCTTCGCCCCTTTCCAACCCTCCTTCCTCCCTCTCCCCCCGCCAACCCCGCATGCAAGGCGTTATTTTACATGGATAGTTCATGTGGCAGAACGGACGCACCTCAGAATTGTTGACGTCGAGGCAAACACTTCCGAACGTTCCGGGAACCGCTGCCCCCTCTTCCATGCCAGAATTCACGATTATCTCAGACACCTTCATGACCGCAGACAACAGGGGAGAACGTGAGGGAGGGGCCGAACAATTAACGAACGAAAACGAAAATAATTGGTTTAGTTCGTTTACTTTAACCCGCATCTTTTTGGGGGGGCAAGCTACTTGGGTTTAGTGTGGGACATATTTTGGAGTAGTACAACGCCCACCTGACCCCACAGTGTTCCCTTCCGATTCGGCACCCAGATCCCGAGTAGGAGCCTCTCGAAACTACAAGGAAACCCTGAGCCTCTCCGGCTGATGCTACGTTCACCTTTTCGCACATGAAACCTGAAGATGCAAGACGAAATGTAAGATAGCACACCACATGCATCACTACCGACACCAACACCACTATTACTGGGGACCATAGTAAATAGAACCTATGGTACATACAAAAACCTGTATGTTTTCCCAATTTTAGCAACAATGTTTGGTCCTATTTACTATGGTCCCCCGTAATACCACCACCACCACCACCCCCACCAGCGCTACCACAACCAGCACCAGCACCACTCCTATTCCCACCCCCAGCACCACCACACTCACCTCCCCCCCGGTTACCCCGTCGGCGGTGATAATGGCTTCATAGCCCAAGCTACCGCCTCCATATGATTCCATCATAGTCAGGTCGCCATCGTCCAGGAAAAACATGCCCTTCAAGTCGATGCCGTCCTTCAGTAGCACCGGCCCGTCTACGAAGTACGTACCGGGTATCAGCCTTACAGGGGTGTTCTGCGTGCGAGGAATGGGGGGGGGGGGGGGGGTGTACTCATTATCATGCATGGCCATCGTCGTATGACTATAGACCCTCGGGGGGGGCGGGGGCGGGGGGGCGGGGCGGGGGGGGGGGTGGAGTACCATACAACGCACCAGGTGAATAAACATTAACGAGGCAGTCATCAGGCATACTGGGGGGTTGTATATAGCATCGGAGCGGAGGAGGGGTTCGAATATTACACAAAGGAACTACTGCATATCGCACCGTGTATCGGGTTCACCTACGGTCATACGGGTGTGCAGAAGGGGAAGGGCGTGTGGGTTGAGTACCGTACAAAGGAACGTTCACGTACCATACTGGGGTGTTCTATGTGTATGGGAGGGGGGGGGGTGTTTGGAAGGGGTTGGGTTTTTTTTTTTCATGCATGGCCGTAGTCGTATGACCATAGACCTTCGCATCCTTACTATGCCAGGACGGGACGCGTCGGATCTTCACCCACCAGGCCGACTTTGCTTGCACTAATCGCGAAGCGCCGTGAGGTGCTCGGTGAGTCGCATGAAGGGTGAGCTGCATCCTGCTGAGCACCGCTTGCGACGGGGACGGTCTTGCATATGGATGGCAGCGTCGAATTGTTGATTTGTTTTCCGGTGTGGCCACTTCCAGAGACAGCATAGGGTGGACTATGCAACTGCCTCGTGGGTGCCTTACCATACACACGCTATACCTGGTACGTGATACGATTATTCCCCTTGTGCGGTGTAAAGATTCTCCATCTCGCAGAAATGATCCAACTCGACCGCCAGCCGTGGTGACCGCGGAACAAAACCAACAGCACCCTGGTTATCTACTGCCTCACGCATTGAGAGAAGTGCTACTATTTTTCTGGGGGGGGGGGGGGGTATGGGGGTTGAGTACCACACAAAGAAACAGCCATGTACCGGTTGTCAGATCTACTGGGGTGTTTCACGTGTGGGGAGGGGGAGAGGGGGAGGGGAGAGAGATGGAGGTTGGATAATATACAAAAAAATCGTTAACGCACCGCTTATCATGTTTTCGGGGGTTTTCTACCTGAAAGGAAGGGGAGGGGGGTATTGGAAAGGGGGACAGGGAGGAAGTATAGGGATCGACGTATCATATATATACAAAGCAATGTTAACGTATCGGCCACCATGTTCGCTTAATGCGGTGTTCCGGATGCATAACATGGGGGGGGGGGGGGGGGGGGGTGTGAGTACAAAGGATAGTTCTGTCTACCACATTCGCTGAGGTATATTAGGGGTACGGAGGGAAAGGGGGAGTGAAGGCAGGGGAAGGCCGTAGTTGAACGTTCTGGGTACTGGGGTGTTAAAGAGGCACAGAGGGGGGGGGGATTCGGGGGTTGGGGGGGCAGGCGTAGGGGTTGCGTACATAGTGCTGCAAGCGAGAAGTCATGCCGCGATGTTACGAGGGGGAGAGGGAAAACGCCGCAGTATACGCGGCCGAGGCATTTGCTGCTCCAGTTGCACAAACGATGTCGACAGCGGCAGACCATCCAGATGTACCAGTGCATAGGCCGACAAGAAGTACCAGGGTGTTGCGCGAAAGCCGTGTTACACACATCCCAGCTTAGGATTAACAAACATGATCTAGATCCAGCAGATCATATCGATAGATCAGGGGCCTATTAACAGATGTCCTTCAAGATCTAGATGGTGTAATGGGGGCCTAGCCCGACCGATGCACAAAACCTTTTTCGTGAAAAACTAACAGCAAACCCAACAAAACAAAACGCCAACCTGGGGAGTTCCAGAAACGACGCCGTCGCACGTTACGCCTCCGAAGCCCTCTCCGGCCCCCTTGCAGATGGCGGTCATGAGCTCTTCTTGGTCGCTGTTGCCATCCCCGATGTAGTCCGGAATCACGCTCCAGGATTCAATCATGGTGGAGGCCACCTGCAAGAAGCGATTGAGGGGGGGGGGGGAGTAAGGCAGTTCAGGGTTACCGCTTTTTCGATACTATGGTTGACGCATGCTGTGTACGTACAAAACGTAAGTGCTGCACCTACTGCTGTACCCACTGCATATGCTGCGCCTAATAGGCATACCGCTAACCATTGTCGGCTAGGCTAGGGTTAGGGATATTAGTATTAGTGTCGGGTATCGCTGCTCCACGAGTAAATCACGGTTGAGGCCGCCTTCCGTGGCAGCGACGGCGGAGGGGGGGTGCCGCACAACGAGACACACTGCTGTGCCTACCCCCCCTACTGCTGTACCTACTGCACCTACTGCTGCACCTACCGCACATACTGCGCCTAATAGGTACACCTCTTGTCATTGTTGGTTGGGTTAGGGTTAGGGTTAGAGTAATATTTAAGTTCGTGTCGGGTATTGCTGCTACAGTAGTTAAATCCTGGTTGAGGCCGCCTTCCGCAGCGGCGGCGGCGGGCGGGTGAGCTTTAGCCCTTTTAGAATCGCAGTTCCGTGTTGGGGACAAACCAGTATAAGTAATTTTTCCCCAAAACGGGACTGCGGTTCTAAAAGGGTTGACACGCGAACAAAAAAAATATAACCAGGTACGGAAAAACACACACGTTAAGATTGCATACGTAGTAGCAAGTACCTGGCATGATACCTGATATGATCACTATTCGCCCAGCCTGCCTTCCCCTGTCGTCACGTCCCTCAGCCCGATCGGTTGCTTGGTAGTCGTATACTATACGTTGAAACTCGTACAGCACACCTGGTATGTATCTTATATTAGACGTACGTACGCACGCTGATGTGTTTGATTTGATTCGGGTAGTTGACGTATGAGGCACATATTAGACGTCGTATATATGGATTTCTTGACGTACGGTTCCACTTCAGCAGACTGTCTTGTGTCCACCGACTAGACCATGGTAGCTAGTGAGTGTGATAATAATAACAGCAGCAGCAACAGCAGCAGCAGCAGCAGCAGCAGCAGCAACGCCACCCACACGACCACAAACAACAATAGCAACAACAGCAACAGCAGCAGCAACAACAACAGCAACAACAACAACAACAGCAACAACAACAACAACAAACAACAACAACAACAACAACAACAACAACAACAACAACAACAACAACAACAACAAACACCACCAAGCAACAACGAAAAGTTCTCACCCACGTGCTGCGGGAGCTGTTGAGGAACCCGACCGCCTTGCAGTCGCTGGCCCTTAGGGTGGGGTAGTCCGCATCAGCACCTTCGGGTCCTTCCACCGCCACAATGGAGATCTGAGAAACGTCCACGGACTCGGAAAAGGCGAACTCCTCCCACCTTGTCGACCCCCCGGCCGAGGTGAACCTCTAACAAAACGTTTTCGTTTGGCGTCAACGTTCGGGGTAGGGTTCGCGGTTAGCGCCAAGAGATAGGGTTAGCGTTAGCGTGGTTACAGGGGTAAGGTTTAGCATTGCAGAGTTTGGCATAGGTTACGGCATAACGTTTGGTGACATGTTGGCGCCTAGCTTCAGCGTCAGCGTGGGGGGTTGTACCAACGTTGTATCGCAGCCGGGCTCCAAACGTTTCCCACCAGCGGAGGAGCTACCCAATATCTATGGTTGTTTTTTCGTATTGCATACCGGAAGGATCTACTATTTGCGAACCTACTTGATCGTGAATCGGGCTCGGCTTACGATGGTTCTCGAAGCCGGCTGTCAGGTGGGTTAGCGGTAGCGAAAATATCGTGATAGGGCTACTGATGGCTTCAGCGTTAGGGTTAATTTTAGGGTTGGCGCTCGCGGTTTGGGGTAGGGCTACGCTGGCGTTACGTTGGCGTTACGCTAGTGACAGCTAATATTGCGTTAAGCGTTTCGCGTCAAAGAGAAAAGATACAGTAGTCGTTACCTCCATGACGTCCTCTACAGTAGCAGGTATACCTGGTTTTACTTTCAGCTCTTGCTGAAGCCATGCCAAATCAAATTGCTCGGCAAAATTCCCACCGACTTGCCAACGAAGATTTGGGGGGAGCACCCAACGAACAAAGCTAAAAAAAAACCCAGCTAAGATGGCATATCCAATTTTCCATCAAGGTCGCTAAAAACGACCCTAATGAGGAGCGGTCAGGCATGATACGGGTACCAACTGCCGGTAGGAATTAGTAAGAATACAAGACGATCCTTACATTTCTGCCCCTAGTAGGGTGTGTTTCCGTACAAACGAGGGCCAGTCAGCCGAGAGTACTCGGAAAAAGAGACAAAACTACCTAGATTCCTTCCAAAGGTGATAATAAGACACAAGCCAGAATCGTGACATTTTTCTGACAGGCTAAGACAAAAAATGGGAAGACACAAAACTAGGGTTATGTTTTATTTTGGTTTTAGGATACGCCCGCTGTCTTGAATTGAAGAAAAAAAGTGGGTGTTTCGTCTATTTTTTTCGAATAGCCCTGGAGGGCCGCCGATTCGTTCTACCAAAACCACGCCCACAAGTTGGTGACGGTTACAAATATGCTGCTATGGCGGCAGTTACGCTATCTTACACACGTCTGATGGATCATCTGGATCTGAACCTGCCGTAGATATATGCTGTTCAGGATATCGCGTATATTAAATAGTACAGATTCCGACCGGGACTCTCGTCTTTATAGACCATACATCTACTACGGGGGACCATAGTTAATAGGGCCAAATATTGTTAGTAAAAAGGCTTAAATATATATGTTTTTATGTAGACCATAGGTCCTATTGACTATGGCCCCCCGTAATAGACCACCCCGCAATACTAAGCTAGATCATAGAGATCATACATATCAAACACATCACACAGATCCAACAGATCATACAGATCCTACAGATCCTACAGATCATGTGGTGTGGGAATCGATGATCCGTCAGCGGTGTGCTGTCTTACCTCCGAAACTTCATCGCGGTCATCGTTGAGCCAGGTGATGTCGAATACGTAGGTCTCGTCCTTGGGAAATTTCAGCTTGATTGCCGTGAGGGTGGCCGTCTGGTCGCCGAGCAACACGAACCGGATCTGACCAGTATCTCCCACCTATGCATGTATTGTAATTTTTTAATATATCATGTGTAAGCGAAGTGGGCATTCGCCGTCAAGTTGTGTACCATTTCATGCTACAGTAGTACTCGTTGTATTTTTTGGAAGGGGTGTGCTTATGTTCTCAGCAGTATTTCGGGGGGGTAATCAATACACTTGTATTCATGTTGTACTCGCGTTAACAAAAACGTTCCTATGAATATTATATTCCCAATAGTATATATAGGTAACGTGAAGCAAAAACATGCACACACGAAACCACTTCACCTCCTAGGAACAACACCATCGCGTCCACAGGACGTCGACGAGGACACAGGCATCAATTCCCTTGGCCAACGTCCCGTTACTATTCTCACGATACCACCCTTCACCGCTGAGGTAACTATTCTGCGCACGCTGCCCTACAGCATCAGTACACAACAATCTCGAAAGTCTCTGCCACTCGACATAAAAATCAACGCCATCAACATCAACACCAGTACCGCCACCAACACCAACAACAACAACAAGCCACTACCACCCACAGCAACACCACCACCACCACCACCACCATCACCCCACCACCACCACCCCCCACCATCGGCAGTACCATCAACGCCTCCAGCATCGACAACAACAACAATATCGCCCCCACCATTGACAACACCAGCACCCGCACAACCCTACACCAACGCCAACACCGCTGTTACGGGGGGCCATAGGCCATAGGACCTGTGGTATACATATAAAAACCTATATATTTAACCATTTCTACCAACAATGTTCGGTCCTATTAACTATGGTCCCCCGTAATACCATCAACGCCTCCACCACCACAGCAATGACAGCAGCAACACCAACACCACCATCAACAAGCACAGCGTCATAACCAACAACAGGAACAACACACCCCCCCCACCACCCGCACCATCATCCCCACCATCCCCACCATCCCCACCACTAACACGCCAGACACCACGACCCTAACCACCATCCTAACCACCGTCCTAAGCACCACCCTAAACACCACCAACCGCTTTGAACGCTCACATTGTCCAAGTCGAAGCTGAAATATTTCTTGATCTCGGAGGCGGCGAGGTCAGTCTGCACGCAGCCAACCCCCCGACCCGCAAAAACGCCCACGGGGAAGCGCAGACGAAGCACGTCAAAATACCGACGGTGCGTGTGAGGGCGGGCGTCGTCGATCGCGGAGGGAGGGGGAGAGGGTGGGCAAACCACTCCACGTCCATGCGTAGAACAGTCAGGCGCTACCGGGCTTAAAGTGTTGAGTCTTTGGAAATAATTCACCAATCAAAGCCGATCCAAACGAATCCAACCCGACAACATTCCATCCCGTCCCGCCCCGTCCCATCCCATATCATCGCATTCCACTCCACCTCATCCCACCCCTGTTTATCCCACCCAATCCGACCCGCTGCAACAGCAGGCGAAAAGAAAAATGGTTTTCACTCACGCTGACGCGGTTGGCGTTGTTGGAGAAACGCATGGAGGCCACAGCTTTCGAGTTCGGTTTCTTTTCCAGAATCACCATCTGATTGCCGGAGGATCACACACGGGGGAGAAGCATATGATGCACGAGACAAATAAATATAGAAGGGACTGAGAGAAAGACAATAATGCAAAAGAGAGAAAGCTAAGGACTTGAAAAGCGAAAAAAAAAGGGGAAATCAAAAGCAACACGAACGAAAATAAAAGCAAAAAAAGAAGGCAGAGGGAAGCAGAAAGATTAGTTGAACAGCAAAAAAAGGGAATAAAATAGAAAAAGGACAAAAAAGGAAGTAGTGAAAAAAGCCGTAAACCTTACCAGGTACCTTCTTATGCCCCCACCCACCCATCCGGAAACGAACTCGCCCCACTCAACGACCGACCCACCCCACCCCCCTACCCCACCAACCAACCCAATAACCGTCACACCTTCCCCTCGACCATCCAAAACGACTGACCAACCCCCTCACCCTCCCCATCAATCCACCGACCTACCGACAAAACAATTAACCCACAAAACCATCCAATCAACTAACCGACCAATCATCCCACCAACCCACATACCAACCAACCAACCTAAAAACTTACCAACCAACCACCCAAGCCTCCCCCGCTCACCCAACCATCCACCCAACCATCCACCAACCAACCCACAAACCAAACCAACCACGCAGCCAACTCATCAACCCACCAATCTACCGCCAACCTAATAACATGCAAACCAGCCAACCGACCATCAATCCACCAATCAACCATCCAACACACCATCCAACCAACCAACCAACGAACCACGCAACCAAACCCATCAACCATCCAACCGAACAATCAACCGTCAATCAAATGGTAGACAAACCAGCCAACCAACCCACCAACCAACCATCCAACGAAACAACCAAACAACCAATCAACCCATCAACCGTCAATCAACTTGCAGACAAACCACCCAACCAACCCACCAGCCGACCAATCAACCATCCAACGAACCGACTGACCGACCAACCAACCAATCAACCGATCAACAAACCAACCAACCAATCAACCGCCATTACAATAGTAGACAAACCAGCCAACCAACCCACCAACCAATCAACCATCCAACTAACCAAACAAGCAATCAACCCATCAACCAATCAATCAATCTACCGTCAATCAATTAGCAGACAAACCACCCAATCAACCCACCAACCGACCAACCATCCAACGAACCGACTGACCGACCAACCAACCAATCAACCGATCAACAAACCAACCAACCAATCAACCGCCATTAAAATAGTAGACAAACCAACCAACCAGCCCACCAACCAATCAACCATCCAACTAACCAAACAAACAAGCAATCAACCCATCAACCAATCAACCAATCCACCGTCAATCAAACAGTAGACAAACCTGCCAACCAACTTAAAAACCGACCAACCAACCATCCACTCAACCATCTAACCAACCAACCAACAAACCGACCAACCAACCAACCAATCTACCGATCAACAAACCAACCAACCAACCGACCGACCGACCAACCAACCAACCAACCAACCAACCACCCAGTCAACCACCAACCAACCAACCAATCAATCAAACCATCTAACTCCCCTACCCCCCTCCCGACCAACGCAGCCATCGGCTCACCTCTTTGATGCTCATCCAGTCCTTCACGCTTCCAAATTTCGGTCTGATCTGTATGGCGTTGGCGAAGGACTTGATGTCCCAGGTCTGGAAGTCCAAAGTGTCTCCCGATGAGATAGCAGATGGGATGATCGTCTGGCCAGGACACAAAGAAGTGAGGACAACAAGGTACGAGAATAAAAAGACACGAGTATAAGAAAAATATAAGGAAAGAAGATACGATAATAAGAAGATGCGAGTATAAGAAAAAGATAAGGAAAGAATATACGATAATAAGAAGATGCGAGGACAAGCAGATACGATAATAAGAATATAGGAGGATAAGAAGATGCGAGGAGAAACGTATTCGAGGATTAAAAAAACGCGAGGACGAGAAGATCCGAGAATACAAAAAACAGGAGGATAAGTAAAAGGAGAAGAAGATGCGAAGAGAAGTAGATAATAACACTCGAGGATAAAAAGATAATAAAATACGGGGATAAGAATATACCAGGTACTAGGATAAGAAGAATGTGGGGAGAAAAATGTTCGAGGTATCGAAGATAATAGGATACAAATATACAAGGATAAGAAATTACAAGGAAGTAAGCCGATACGTAGAAAAGACACAAAGACAAGAAGATGCAAGGAGAGAATATACTAGGATAAAAACAATCGAGGGTAAGAAGATATAAGGATAAGAAGATACGAGGAGAATAATAGACCAAGATAAAAATATACGAGGACAATAAAATACGAGGAGCAGAAGATGCGAGGATGAGAACACACGAGAATAAGATGCGAGGGCACGAGGATATGAGGACACATAGATAAAACGATACCGAAGCATGCAGATATGAGGACAGTAAAGGTGCACTGAGGACACGAGGATACAAAACTACCAGAATATAAGGGTATGAAGATACGAGGTACGAGGGTATGGCGGTAAGATTTGTCTGCGTACGAAGATGCGAAGGAAGAAGGGTCGTACGAGGACATGAAGATACAACGATGCGAAGACACAACAAAATAAACCGCAGTAGACATAGAAGACAGATGTAACGTAGACCTTGTGCATAGGTTTCCTTTGTATACGGGGGTTTCTTCTTCCAGGAATGTCTTGACTGATCAACGTGGAAGTTCATGCTGCCTGCACGTTGTCGGATGGCAAGACTAATAATATTAATAATAATAAGCCTCAGAACTGAAATTGCGAGGATGCAAAGACGCGAAGACAACCAAGCTACTGGGGATACGAACACACAAGGGCTTGAAGATAAGATGATGCGACCATAAGGAAAGAAAATATATAATATATGGCGAAGCCACACGAGGATACCAAGGCACTAGGATACCACGAGGAGAACACGAGGGTACGATGATAAGAAGATACGAGGATGTGAAGATTTACATCCAGATACGACGATATATTGATACCAGGCACGAGAAATATACGAAGATGCGGTGCGTAGAGGCCGCGAAGCAGCGAGGCAGCAGCAGCGTATGTGCGACAATGCAATGCGCGCGGGATAACCCGCGGACATGGCTTGGACAGCTCCGAGGTTCGATCGGCGCATAACAGCAGTGGGAGGCCTGCCGCTTTCAACCCCCCTGTATATTTATGTCTGCCTCTGTTCTTCCCCATCTCTTTTATGCCTGTCTGTCTGTCTGTCAGTCAGTCAGTCAGTCAGTCAGTCTGTCTGTCTGTCTGTCTGTCTGTCTGTCTGTCTGTCTGTCTGTCTGTCTGTCTGTCTGCCTGCCTGTCTGTCTGTCTGTCTGTCTGTCTGTCTGTCTGTATGTCTGTCTGTCTGTCTTTCTTTCCCTCTTTTCCCCCCTGCCCGCACCACCTCGCGCTCACCGCGTATCCCTCGGGCTGCTTGACGAGTACCGTGAACTCTGTGTGCCTCTCGTCGCCCTTGTAGAACGCTGTAAAAACAAAATGACCACCACCCCCCCCAAAAGACCACGAAACAAATCACCACACAAAAAAGTTATCGCCGAAACACCATCACACCCAATCACCACATAAATGGGCACAGTCACCCACCACCACCCCACACCAGTCCACACCATGCGACCCATGACATCACCAAGCGCAAATACACAACCATCACAAAATAGCCAATCGTCACATGCCACCACCACACCCCAATAGATACCACCACACACCACACGCCACACCGCACACCCAGCATGACGGCAACAGGCACCATCACCGCCGCGAGCAAGTATTCGTATAGGCATCGTTGAGCCCGCGTCGGCATTGTTGGGGGTTTGTGTTCGCCACAGATAGACAAAGACAGAGAGGGGCAGAAAGAGGTGAGATAATAATAACGTGGAAAATAGAGAGAGGGGGAGAGAGACACAGAGATACGATGAGAGAGAGGCAATATAATAAGAGACGGAGAGCACGGGAAAGAAAAGAGACAGGGAAAGGCACAGACAGACAGATAGACAGACAGACAGACAGACAGACAGACAGACAGACAAGACAGACAAGACAGACAAGACAGACAAGACAGACAAGACAGACAAGACAGACAAGACAGACAAGACAGACAAGACAGACAAGACAGACAGACAGACAGACAGGCAGGCATACGAGGGAGAGATACGAGGAAGGAGACAGGTCAGAGGTGGGAGAGAGCCCGAGCAACTTCTCAGGACGAAGGTTTGCTCGCAAGCGACTACGCGCTGCAGCGCGGGGGTGGAGGCTAGGCGTCGGCATGGGACTCGCAAGGTGCACCAGACGCGTCGATCAGGCAGCACATTGCCGCACGAATATACTTCACGATGAAACAGCGAGTGTGCGGCTCATATCGCACGCAAAACGAATCTACTCGTATCACGTATACGTGAAGCGGGGGAGGTATGGTGTATCGCGCGACTTCCTGTGTGACATGGACATCATGCTAACGAAAAAAAAAGGTGCAACACGCATGAGAGAAACCCGAACAACCTGAATAACCACAACTCATCCAACATACGCAACGACAAAAAACAATAAAGCAAAGGAACGCTACTAGTAGTCCGCGAAAAAAACAATAAGAAGGTCACTACGCAGACCGAAACAAAACAAACAACGGCAAATAATCAGAAAAAAATATAACAAAACAAAAAACCAACCCGCCAAAGAAGAGGTTCAATACTAAAAAAAAAATGTCCATAACTTTCTGGGGGATTACAAAACAAAGAGCAAAAAGAGCAGGAAAGGAAACGTTCCCGGTTTGGGTGCATACTGCTGTTGTTTTTTTCTGATTTTCTTGTTATCTTTATTTTGTCTGTTTTTACACGGTTTATCATAACCAGGAGTGGGGGGAGGGTACTCATACTATGCATAGCCGTAGTCGTATCGGGGGGGGGGAGGGGGCAGGACCCCCCCCCCCCCCCCTGGAAATCTGAACATGCAAGTTTCGATAAACATGCGGCTCCCGACAAACGAGAATACAAACCATTTGTTGAGGACTCCCTTCAGTAGCGACCACGTAGGTAAACAGATGCCCCATCATCGGCTTACCGAGCTGGAGCTGGCGAACGTAGTGGTTGGTGTTGAGGTCGAACTCGACGGTGCAGGGGTTCGCATCGTTCAGTCCGAGCTGCGGCCCGCAAGACCACCTCGAGTCGGCCGTGTTCTCCCCATCCTGCCGGTAAAAGTATCGCCGAATGATGCAAGGAGGGATGGGAGCACGGAGCAAGGGAAGCCGGTATGATGGGGTAGATAGAGCAGTAGATGTCATACAGCAGTAAATCCTCGTGGGTCGCGAGAGAGGGAGAGTCGACGATTAACGAAACAAAAAAAAGGGACGACGATTATAGCAACCGCCAACAGCGTGTCTGGGGGATGGTGCAGACTGGTGTCCGAGTTCCAATGCAAGGAGCCGTATCGAACGTGCGCGACATATTATCCTACCTGTACGGTGGGGCTCTCACGCACGTGCGATAACAACGTAACCAACCATTGTGTAATAATAACATGGTCGATAACAACAACAACGTAACCAACCATTGTGTTGTCCGCTATGTATGCTTACGCCGAAAGCGGGTGGATACACTACATACAGTATATACAGTACATGGGTACAGGAGGGAGTCAAAGTTCGTACGAGTGTAATTCGTAGTACAGGATATAGATTCTACTTTTTTTGTGTTTCTCCAGAGGTTTTCATTTTCTTCGTTGGCGTGTTTGTGAGTCACCAACGTTGCTGCCCGATGTCGGATGACAAACAACTATACATATTACACCAGGCACCAGGTATTTCATAATTAAAAGTAATTGTGGTATATCTACTGGTGTTTGCCACAATAAAAGTGGAAATAACCATACTGCTGTAGTAATAGCAGCAATATCATCAAGAGGACCATGGCGATAGCAGTAATACCATTGAGGCTCCTTCTTATCGGAGAACTTTTCTGCAGAAACTCCAAAGTCTGGAAATGATCTGAGATATGTATCAAGATAAGGAGGCGTTCTGTCACTAGATATTCGTGAATTGTCCAGAATCAAGAAAATCAAGTTCGTCAAATTTTCACGTAGTCGGGAAAAAAAGTCAGGAAAATCTGGAAGATTGATTAATTACGCGATAAAAAAATTGGGACAAGATGGAAGTGAAGCTCTCCCTCCGATAATAATGGATCTCTAAGAAGAATAATGCAATGCTACAATACCGCAGTCTTGATGTTACCGTTTTCATTACTCAGACTCTATTATACTCATAGTATCATATTTATATACTGGGTACAATACTAAAAATAAAATTACAATGACAAACAAAAGTAAAGATTTTTCACCTTGATGTTGAAGATGTTGCAACCCTCGAGACGCCCGGCGCTGCAGCCCCCTTCGACGGCCGGCTTGTCGTGGAAGCTCACCCGGAAGTTCGACGGGTCGCCGCCTGCGGGCAGCGGGCCCATGGGCACCCACTTGGTGTTGGCGTTGGCATGGGAGTAGACAGGGGCGTCTTCTCTAACACGGATGTCCACCTGTCCGCCGCGACGTAAGGAAGTGAAAAAAAAAAAAAAAAAAACGGTACGTACGCATACACAAGGAGTTTAAGGACAGATGTCAAAAGCGTGGCCCCCCTTTAGGTCGTGTGCCTTATTTTCAGTGGTGCCTTATATAGTAAGTAGTCAAAAGGGTAGCTGTATGACTTGTATGACTTGTATGACTTGTATGAGTTGTATGAGGGCTGCTGCGATAGAGGTAGCACTTTTTTTGCCAAAACAACAAACTTGCTTGCGGGGCTCCTTAACCCTTTTAAAACTGCAGTCTCATTTTGGGGACAATCCAGTCAAATTTCAAGTACTTTGTCCCCACATATGGGAGTGCGGTGCTAAAGGGGTTAACCCCTTTACGAAGGGGACGAAACGCTTAACCCCCTTTAGAACCGCAGTCCCGTTCTGTGGACAAACGACTTGAAATTTGTGCAGTTTGTCCCCAAAAGCGGACTGCGGTTCTAATAGGGTTAAAATAATTTGACTAGTTTATCCCCTAAACAGGACTGCAGAACCAGGTATACTTCGTACCAGCACACTATCACGGGGGACCATACAGCAGTAAATAGGACCTACCAGGTATGGTACACGCAAAAACCTAAACATGTACCTAGTTTTACTGACGATATTTGGTCCTGTTTACCAAGGCCCCCCGTACTATTGTTGACAGTACTAAAAGGGTTAAGGGCACTGAGGAATTCCCAATATCACTTTTTTCTGTTTTCAGTATTTTTAACACATGCCTTAAGGCGGGGCTCCTTCAGGACTCCGAAAGGACACTGAGGAATTTTCCGCAAGGGCAAAAGAAAATATTTGTCTCTCTTTCCCTGTTTTTCGACCCATGCCTTAAGGCCGGGCACCTTTAGGGCACTTCACCACTTAAGGCCACTGAGGAATTCCCACTATCACTGTGATTTTCGCTACTAGTATCTCTCTAGGATAAGGAACCAGGGCAGACACTGGGTGTGCTGATTAAGCTGGGTATAAAGGACGATTTGATGTGAAGACAACACGCACTACTTTTCAATACACGGCTTTAACCCCTTTGAAACCGCAGTCCCGTTTTGGGGACAAACTACTTAAAGTTTGACTGGTTTGCCCCCGAAACGGGACTGCGGTCCTAAAAGGGCTAAGGCCGGGGTCCTTAAGGGGTCCTTAAGGGCTCGTCAAAGTCTCCTTAAGGGCACTGAGGAATTCCCCAGTGTCACCTGACTATAATTTTGTTTTTCGCTATTTTTTAGTACATGCCTTAAGGCACGGCATTGCTCATCGGCCTGCACTTCTAGTTTTTCTCGAGGTCGGGTTTAGATTTGCTATTAGTACAGAGCTCCTGCCGTCAGAAAAGCGTAGCATGGCGTATCTCCATCGTAGCATGGTGTACCTCCATTAAAAAAATGTTGTCGATGGTATAGTAGGGAAAAGTGTTGGATATGGAATGATACAGGGACAGTGCTGGATACGATACCGACCAACAAAAAGCTAATCGTAATCGATACGACCTCTCGGCGTTTGACAGATTGAAGGTTTCGTTCAATATCGGCGAAACACAACAGGAGGTTGGGTGATGCTGCCACAGATCGATACGATATGTCGAAAGTTGGATATCTTGATATATCGAAACTTTCCATGCGATATCCAACACTACTGTAGTAGGGTCATAGATAGTCAACAATACGGCATTATCAATAGACGATACCTGGTACACAAGAAAAAACGGCATAATATCGATATACAAACTGAAAAGCGGTAAAATGGTGACCGACGTAAAATGGTAGAAGGAAGCGGTAGGTGGGAGGGAAGGAGCACGCAAGAATAAGAGCCCATCTTGACGAGAAACGTTTCTTTTTATACTCCGCCAATATTTCGTCCGTTGATTTTATTTGCATCTGATCGGTCTAAAAGTGAATCACCAACCAGGTATTTTGACGTTTGATTCGAATAAAACAAAAAAATACGTGCTCGACAAGAATTATTTAGGGACTTTTTGCTCTTCGTGTTGTTCAATGTGGGGAGTTTGTCCAACTCGACGTGGCATGTGCCTGAAACCGAAGCAAGCCACGCAAACTTGAGCCGTGTCGTCGACTGCTTCACAGATGAGATCCACCATTCCCGAGAGACAGGGCCACCGGAGCAGCCGCAGCGCGAGGTCCGACGGCCCCTAGCACAGAGTAAACAATCCGCGGCGCCTCAAAAGATCACAAGGCCGTCGCAAACCCAGTTTTTCATCCCTCTTTACCTCGCGAACCACACGAGCACCGACCAGGTCACGACTTCGCTCAGAAGTTCGATCGCTGTATCCCCGTCGTTGCTGCCTGCGTGAGGCTTCGGGGCTGCGCCACCTGCCCACGACGTCCCTAGAGCGATAGCCTCTTAGGTGGTGCCGGCAGAAACATTCGGCCGCTGACCGCGGCGCCCCCGGGGAGGTTGCGGGCCGTCGCTCGCCTCGTTGGTTTACCCTCGTGTATTCGTTGACCCTTGTGCCTTATTCTTTCTTTTTTTCAAATACGCTTATCCTCGACGGGACCCTAAGGCAAATTGTTACAGGAAATGATATTCACATCAAATCAAATTCATTTTTTTTTCTATTCGATCATCATTAAAAAATGTGAATAGTTGCGACGGGCCCTAAACAGTGGAAGGGTGCGAGTAATAATGTACGAATAATGTACGAGTAGAGGACAGAAAACGATGAATATTGCTGTTAATTCAAACAACGCACGCATCTATATACCTCGGTGATCTGGAGGTTGCCCCCGACGCTGACAACTCCCTCGATCTTCACGTATCGAGCCAGGACCCTGATTCCACCGAACGTTTGCAAATCACCCGTTTCTGTTCCGTCCCGAGCGCCTGCCGACACACCGCTCAGCACCAATCTTCCAGGAGCAGGAGCAGGAGCAGGAGAAGGAAGAGGAAAAGAAAGGAATGAAAACGCTCATTGAGGGAGGAGAATAGAACGGGGTGAAGACAAGCTGGGGAGTAGCGAGGGATAGAAACAGGAAACAGAGCGCTTCTGCTGTACTACGTTTGTCCGAGCAGCGACATCACTAACTCCTGCCATGGCAACAACAACAGCGGCAGCAACAGCTACAGTAGTAATCATAACTACAACAGCAGCTACAGCACCAACAACGACAGCGTAAACAATAACTACAGCAACAGCACCACCACCACCACCACCACCACTACCACCAACAGCAACAACACCACCGCTAACAACACCACCACCAACATCTACATCAACCCAACCACCATCACCCCCGCCATCGCCTCCGCCAACATCAACCCAACCACCATCACCCCCGCCCCTTCATATTCACCCGAAGGCCATGTCGGCCCCGGCTGTGTAGACGTTGACCATAGCCCCCGAAGTCGAAGACTCCCCGAGAAACGCTGGACATCCCGATATATCGACGGACGCACGGATTCAGGACAAAGAGTAGGAGCGATCGAAATATCACTACTATTACGGGGGACCATAGTTAATAGGACCTATGGTATACATAAAGACCTACCTGGTATATATTTAATCAATTTTACGAAAAATATTTGGTCCTATTAACTATGGTCCTCCGTAATATTATAGTACCGCGCGCAGCTTGCAAAGACCAATTTCGACGAAAAATTCCTCGATCTCGCAGCTCATATTGTTTTTTTTTTTCTACACAAAACGTGAAAAACGAACAACAGAACCGAGGGGAAAAGAAAACAGAACCGAGGAGCCAACAGTTTCATAAAAAGGAAAAGAGGGTGACGGAAAGGCAGGAGGATCCCATAACGAAAAAACCGATGGCTGAACCAAATAGTGGTTACAGGGGATAACGAATCAAGGAACCATGAGGTGCCAAAAAACGGTATACCGAGTCTCATGGTGTATACGAGTATGTCTCTTCGGGAATATCACAAGGATCGTATGCATGGGTATAATGGCAGCATTGTAATGTTAAGACAACGGCTGCGAGATAGAGGATTTGGTCGAAACTCCTCTTGGCAATCTGTTGTGTGATACATCGATCGCGCGTGCTTCGAACGGGTTTTAGACTGTATGACCTCATGCCTCATGCACGAAAATATTCTGCATATTTATCGCTTGCATCGTCCAGGACCACCATAAACAGGAGTAGTTCCTCTGTGGTATTAATAGATGAACCATACACCAATCCGTACCTAAATCTAACGACCTTCTGCATATAAGTATTCAATACAAACCTTCCTTATATTTTGATACAGAGTGGTACATATATTGTACGAAGTACAGCAGTGCAGGGTACCCACTAGAAAAAGGAACACCAACAAAACCAACAGTACCGAAACGAGCACTGAGAGAACCAGCGCTAAGAATGCGATCACTAAGCAAACAAGCGGTAAGAAAAATAACAGGACCAGTGCTAAGAAAATTAACACCAAGCCAACGAGCGCTAAGAAGGCCAGCACTATTTTTTTTCAATAAGCGAACGAGCACTTGAGAACACGGGCGACACGAAAACGAGCACTAACAACACTACTGTAGCACTATTACGGGGGACCATAGTTAATAGGACCTACGGTAAACGCAAAAACCTACATATATATTTCCCTATTTTCACTAACAATATTTGGTCCTATTTACTATGGGCCCCCGTAATAGTGAAAGGACCCCTTAAAATTGAGTGCTAAGAAAACGAGCACGAAGAGAACCGGCTCTATAGAGTGACCACTATTACGGGGGACCATAGTAAATAGGACCAAATATTGTTATCAAAAACAGCAATTTATTTAGGTTTTTGTGTGTACCGTAGGTCCTGTTAACTATGGCCCCCCGTAATAAGAACAGCAGAACAGTCCAAATCCGGGAGCCGTTTTACTATTTAAGTTAGTGTGGAACCCAACGTCCCCCGGATAATAAAGCCAGCTCAGGCCAGCATTCCCGTTTCTTGCTATTAATAGGGCTACTATTAGGTCTACTAGTAGGTCTAGTAATAGGTCTGCTGACAGGTCTGTACATAGGTCTATTGACAGGTCTACCAGCAGCCCTATTAATAGGTCTACTATTAATATTAAAATTAGTACTTGATTATAGAGAGGTCTGCTAACAGGTGTCCTGTGCCGCACCATGTACCAGGTACCGGTCTGGACTATGATGTGAAAACAATTCCCATTGCGTTCTCTGATGTGAACACCAGACGGGTCCACGATTCCACCCATCATGGCCAGATCTATGGGTATACTATTAATATTAATAGTAGGTCAATAAGCAGGTCTACTAATAGGTCTAACAATAGGTACTGGTATATCAACAGGTCTATTAATAGGTCTCCCATATATAAGAGGTCAATTAATAGGCCAACTAGTAGGTGTCCCGTACCGTCCCATAGACCACTTTGGCCGGCAACACAGTAACCTTTCGGGATCTCATGTGAAAATGAAACCGTGATTATACTGCTGGCCGGAGGGGTCGACGATATTCATTGCAATATTCCTTATACGCTCAGCCGCGAGTTGGCGAAAGCGGTCGATACTCAGACATTGCCGTGGACCACCTGGAAAGGCCAGCAACTACCTGGCTGCAAGGTATCCGGATCGTATTTCTATTGCTCGGGAGGCGTATAACAGTTGGGAAACCAGAGGTTTCCCAGCACGAGGCAACTAGAGCCCTTGCTTTAGCTCTCCTTCGTGACGTGTCTCTTTTTTTATCTCCAAGCATCCAACACACGTGAGAGAAAACAACGATAACCTGCTCGATAGGCCAACCCGGCAATGGATGCTCTTTGTCCCGACCTGATGATATCACACGTGGCGTCGAGGGCAGGACGACAAAAATATTTACTGTATGATACCACACGGAGCAAAATACAGAGGTCATCGTTAGTGTGCATGTAATGATGCATCACATATTAGAACGAGCTCCTTGGACATCGACCCGCGCATAGGGCGACAACCCCGCCCCCTCCCCCCTCCCCCGGCCCCTACTTCGCCTCCCCGCCAACCAAGCACACCACCAAGCCAGTCAGTCGTAAATCCCCGTATGGCTATGAATAGCTAGCTGGATCGTTAGAGCAGCCAGCTCACCGATTCGGATCTGGTGAAGGGACTGCACGGTCTCGAGGTCGTACGTGATTTCGCACTCGTCCCCCGCGGCGCAAGACCACGCCCGTTGCTCGCTCGTGTCTCCGTCCTTTTTCAAGCGAAGTGCAGCCGTTACATGCGGCGCAATTGAACCGGAAGTGAGGGGGGGGGGGCGAAGGCACGAGGGAGAGGTATCGAAACGGACGAAACCGCCGGTCCTTTCTTCGCCGAAAGGAGAGTGTGTGCATGCATCAGTCAAACCACGCCGTTAACGTCTTGCCGAACATCCCAATGTTCTCATCATGCCAGCAGATATTTTGGTGTCCAAGACAGGCCCCTTCTATCCCGTTGCTTATTTCGTGATTTTCCTCCTGAAACAATGTCTATCCCTGCTCCGGAGAATCGGTGTACCAAGCACTGATTTTTTGCCGAAACATACCGTACAAATCTTCCTTATATTTAGGACCAGGAGCTGCAAAATGTCAGAGTGGGTGCCCCTATTTAAGAGCGCCCGAGATACGTAAAGAGCGGCCAAATCTGCAAGTCCCCCTTTTCCTAAAAACCACAGGGTGTATATTGCCCGCTACAGTTCAGAACGCCTGTTTTGGCTTGTTATGGATCGCTCTTAAATCGGGGTGTACCCACTGTACTCACATTTGGCGAACATACAACATGCCAAGGTTACGTTCTGCAGGGTTTGTGTATTCCGGCTACGGGTATGGAAGACCTCCAGAACTCACAGAAGTTCCGGGTACGGGTACGGGTACAGAAAGTCATGCAGAACTCGCAGAAATCCCGAGTATTGTGGCCTCAGCGCTCAGAACTTACAGAAGTTCCGGGTACGGGCATGAGCGTCCGAGTACGGGTATGAATGTCGTGCAGAAAACTCACAGAAGTTCTTCGTAGGGGAATACCCTGGGAAGTACCCCGAGTATGTTTCTGTCGGACGTACAGAACAGAAAATAACATTTCAACGCTTCCTTACCTCTAGGACTTTAGACTGTAAATTGTTACCTACATTCGCCGAAACATAAAAAAAATGTTACTTATATTTTAGGACCAGACTGGAGGTTGATACCCGCCTTTGGTTGTGATGGTTCTCACCAAGGTTAACCCCGCGGAGTCTGCATTGACGGTGGCTGTAGCGGTGACATCACCACGCTCCGCCGCCGACACTCCGGTGATGATCACTTCGTCGACTTCCACGTATATCTCCGTCTGGGGTGGGGGTAAGGAGATGGGGGTGGGGACGGCATTAGAGGTGGGGAGTTGGGGGAGGTAGGGGGGGGGGGGGGGGGGTTGGGGATTGAGGGAACATGCCGGTACACACACGTTTGAGCAAAAAAATGTAAACAAAAAAAAAATCGCGATAAATAAAATAGTAAAAACGAATTGTGGAACTGAAAAAAAAAACATGGAACGAAATACAAGTACGTTGTTTCGACCATTACTGTACTTTCCAGCTTAACTTGTCTTGTATGTACGTGGGACGTCTAACCCTCGGCGTTTTTCCGGGTTATGTCAGATTATTATTGATAGCAGTAGCCGTGGTCACAGGTGTTTTCTCGTCTCCCTCACGGTATCTGTCCCCGTTTGTATCACGCAGAGGCTTCAGCATTCCCCTTGCTCGTCGACTTGGCGTCGAAATTTGGCCACCTCGCACTCTACATACTGGTGACAAAACAACGAGCTCGGCGGAGATTACAACTTGAAAAAAATTAAGATGGTCCTGGGGAGGATGAGGTTGCTCCAACTAAATTAGTTATTGTGGGATATTCCGGAGCTTCTTCTCGCGCCGTGGCTTTTCCAAACCCTAATAAAACCTCGCTCACAACAAAGTCACTCCCTAAACCAGGCCCACGCCGCAGTAGTAGTGTCAGATGCAACTTCAGTATTGCAGCATCAGTTTGGCAAATACGTGGTACGTAGGGCTCTCAGCTTCAGCAGCAGCACGCCAAACGTCGGGTTTTTACCTACAGCAAAGGCACACCACCAGTCGCAACATCTAGGCGTTCGAGTCGAAACAGGAGGCTTCATTTATCTTCAAAATCGGAATGGTACGCCAGGACGCCAATGCTCACGTTGCGCGGGAACCACCGCCACAAAAACCATCACCGCGACAACCACCACCAGCGACACCATTACCACCAACATCACCCTCTCCACTAGTATCACCACCACCACCCCCTCCACCACCTCACCACCTCTTCCCCCACCCCCGCCACTCACCGTCTCGAAAGGTATGCGTGGTCAATGGCCAAACGACTAAGGCAAGCAACAAATGAGTACGCCACCTCCACTCACCACCACCGCCACCTCTTCCCCCACCCCCCCCTCCACTCACCAAAGTCACCCTCCTACCAGCACCACCCCCCCACCCCCACCGCCTCCAGCCGCCACCGTCACCACCCCCCCCCCGACAAACACACCATAACCAGGCCCCCTCCCCGACCAACACCGGTAACACCGCAACCCCCACCGCTGCCACACGCCGACCATACCTCTGTGATCCCCATCCACTCCCCCCCCTCCATGACGGCCTCGATGGACAGCTCTCCGCCGACGAAGCCGCCGAGGCCCGGTATCTCCTGCAGGGCGGTCGATCCCTCCTGTCCGGCCCACGACTCCAGCACGATCGTATCGTCTAGCAGAACCCTTAGCGTCGTCTTGCTGTTCGCGGCGAAAGCTGGTCGGGATGCAGCGGCGGCGACGGTAGCCGGGGTGGTGGGAGGTGTTGGTTTTGGGTGGGAGTGGTGGGGGTGGTGGTAGCCGGTGGTGGGGGTGGTGGTAGCCGGTGGTGGTGGTAGTGGTGGTGGCGGCAGAACTGTCAATTGAACGCTTCAAGCGTTATTAGTCATCAACAGTTAATCTGGTCCACAAAAAACAATATCAGGAACGCAATTTTTACTGCACTATGGTGCACAAATCGATCTGGAAATACGAAGTGCGAACTATTTACAGCAACTCTCTGGCCATTGGCGATATAGCCATCCCCACATCCACGTCGATGCCGCTATTGATATCGGAATCGGCTGCCTATCGAATGGAATCGTCCCCCTCGCCATCGACGATCCTTCCAGGTCGATATCAGATATTGACACATATCAACATCGATCGATACCAGACATTGATGTATACGAATCAACATCGAACACGTTATTGTCACGAAAAAACCGTCTTCCTTGTTGCCGGCGATATCTCCGTAACGACATCGACATCTCCATAGCGATATTAATATCAGGAATACATACAAATAGCGATACACAAACGAACCCGTTTTCCTCGACATCGCCGATATCTCTCTCTATATACCGATGTCGATGAAGACATCGACCATCGACCATTATCGGCATCTTACAGGGATATCAATGTAAATATCGGCTATCAATGTAATCATATATATGCTGGTACCAGATATACGTACAGAAAAATAATTTCCGATCAAATTTGAGCCCGTTTTCCTCGTCATCGACGATAATTCGATAAAGACATCGACTATTAACCTACATTAATACGTATCAGTCAGAGGATTCATGACGATATATCGATATATCGATATCGATTTAGACGTGGAGATAACGGTATCAGCGTGGATGTAAGGACTTCGATATCGATACAGATGTGGATATATCGAGATGTCGGTATGGATGTGGAGATATCGATATCGATATCAATGCAGATATAAAGACATGGAGATATCATTATCGATATAAATGTGTAGATATCGATATCGATGTACTTGTGGAGACATCGATATCGATATACATGTAGATAAATCGATATCGATAAAGTCGTGTAGAAATCGATATTGACATCGTCGTGGAGATATGGATACCGATATCGACATAGATGCGGAGTTATCGATATTGATACCGATATATAGAATCACAAAGGCTATTAGTAGTACTCGCTAGGAACTTGCACCGGTGGATATTCGTAACTGCTGTGCAACTGCGCGCGCTTGAAGGGGAGCATTTCTCTTGGAGATGTCGGCCGAACGGCTCGGATCTCGGCTTCCAGAGTTCTTCAGGACCTCCGGCTCCACTCAGCTCAAAACTCAAAAGCAAGATTTAGGCAGAGGGTTCGCGTAAAAGTGTTTTTAGGTAATTCTTCACATACATGGCACCTAAACAAAAGTAAAGTCCCCTCCACTCCCGATTTGGTTGTGTTTGCGGAACAGGAGTCTCTAAAAGAGACTTTGCAAACCCTTCGTGCCGCACGAAACAGAGGAGCGGGCGAGCACGGGGAAATAAAAACGAACGCGAGTGATACCGGGTACCAGGTAGGTTAATCGTAGCAAACACGTGCTTCAATTAATTGTACTATATACATGCTGGAAACCCTACACCTATAAGATAATAACATATCTTAAACAAAACCGTAGGACTGAAGCCATGCCGCCTTTCTCCATAGTGTGTGTCGGGTGCGTATACAGTACATGACGGGATATTATTGTTTTTGAAGCATGTCGTGGAGGTCGTCACACCTGTACCGACGGGAAATCTACCAGAAGGAATTAAAAGTATATTGTAGGAGAACCTTACCGCCGAGAACTGGGGTTATCGTTTCAAAATATCCCCGAGACCTGAAGAGATGAGGTGATCCTTTTCGGCCCGGTCATACTCTCACTCTCTCAGCTTCACGTCACGAGGCATGTCGTGGAGGTCGTCACACCTGTACCGACGGGAAATCTACCAGAAGGAATTAAAAGTCTATTGTAGGAGAACCTTACCGCCGAGAACTGGGGTTATCGTTTCGAAATATCCCCGAGACCTGAAGAGATGAGGTGATCCTTTTCGGTCCGGTCATACGCTCACTCTCTCAGCTCCACGTCACTCACATTGAGGGCTCTCTCCTTGCCTACATGTAAGCAAGAAAACTGCAGCTCTCGGTAGCGGGGAAAAGCTACTATTACGGGGGACCATAGTTAATAGGACCGAATATTGTCAGTAAAAACGGTTAAAAATATAGATTTTTACGTATACCATAGGTCCTATTAACAATGGCCCCCCGTAATACACGAGAGTGGGAGATTCGAACTCACGCGGGGTAAGCCCAACGGCTTAGCGAACACACTTACAGCAATAAAAAAAGCTGTTAGTTTCACACTAAAATAATCGAAAGCTCCACACGGGCCCAAATAAGTTAAATGTTTTTACCGTAGGTCATATTCATACCCGAATTGGTGCTGACACCTTCAAAGCTATCACTGATTCACCAAACGCACGACTGTCCAGCAACTGAGATCAGTGCCAGGTATGGTAAATTTTGTGGGGAATCTCATTGCCAACTTAGCATCGACAACAGCAACAGCTCGTTTGGTAGCTCTCGCGAAGAAAAGAAGTCGTCCAAGAAGTAAGTAGGCGACCCGGGACCTATTGCGGGGGACCATAGTTAATAGGACCTATGGTACACATAAAAAACTATATATTTCACCATTTTTACTAACAATATTTGGTCCTGTTAACTATGGTCCCCCGTAATAGGAGAGTAGCGAAAACCGCTATCACTCGCTGGTATGAAACTGTAGGCTCTCACCTACCTACTGTACGTAAACCTGGAGCGAGCGGCATCGAAAAGGAAATGCATGCCAGCCCCCGGTTTGAACCCAACCATATGGATACGTCGATATTTATGCCTGTGGGGATATCGATAGACATCGATATAGACATCGCCTATGAAACCTCAATACTGACAACGGTACAGACATCGACTGTGAAATTCCCCAACAGAGATACTTACTTGGTATACAGAACACCCGTGTCTCATGTATCATGTCTATGTACCAGGTACATAAGGATGTACGTACCAGGTACGAAATAGACAAGGTAGACAAAGTCGACAAAATAGACAAAGTAGGCAAACTAGACAAACTAGAAAACTACTGTAGACAAAGTAGATGTGGACATAGCACTCTTGGGTGAATTGTAAGGACCGTTCAGACCCTCAGATGTACGCCACAGAGTGGTGTTGTATAGTAGGTAGCAGGTACTAAGGTATACAATAAACGCTAGCGGTACCACTCGAATGATGGCTTCCACTCGCCGGACATACAGATCATCTACAGATAGATCATCTACAGATAGATAAAACGTCTATAGATGGATCATCTACATATATATCAGATAACCAGATCATCTACATATAGATCGCCTAGATCAGATATTATCTACAGATGGATCATCTACAGATAGATCGTCTACATCCGATATCATCTACAGACATATCATCTACAGATATGAAGTAGATCATCTACAGATAGATCCTAACATAACCTTGTCACATGATGTGCGGGGTTTGTACAGTACACACGAAGTATATACTCGTATCTAAACCCAGGCAACACGCCCTATATACGTAAGATCGTGCAGATTATAGGTCCTACAGCTCAGGCTACTAATATTCGCTCTTTGAAAAACATCTAAATCATGAAGTGGAAGTCGATTATCCACGCTAGATAGATAAATAGATAGGTATATAGACAGATAGATAGATAGATAGATAGATAGACATATAGAAGATAGATAAAAGATAGAAGATAGATAGCTAGATAGATCGATATACTTAGATAGATAGGTGGATCGTTATCTGCCCATTGCTGTGGAACGTTCTCACCAACGTAAACGGACGCGAGCGCTGCGGTCCTGCTTCCCGACGACGACTCATACAGCCGGTATGACACCCCGCACGTGTCCTCGTGGTATCTGTTGAAATTTGGGTCCGGGTTGGTGGGGGCGGGCTGAATGCACGAGAACCGGGAATCCGCAGACAGGTCTCCGTCCTGGGGCGAGCGGCGATTAGGGAAACGGTTTCACGGATGCATTAAGCTTTTCTGTTGCGGGGTGGTTGCGCAGTTGCGCAGTCGCAACACAGGGAAAGGGGGTTTCATTGGTGCAGTTGGCTTTTTTTTTTCGGGTGGAAACGCAGTCGCAACACAGGAAAGGGGTTTGATGGGTGCAGCTGGCTTTTCTGTTGCGGGGTGGAAACGCGGGCGTAGCAGAGGTGCACTTGGCTTTTGTGCAGCGGGGTGGAAGCGCAGTCACAACACAGAGAAAGGGGTTTCCAGTGGTGAATTTGGCTTTTCTGCTACGGGATGGAAACGCAGTCGCAACACAGGGAAGGGGGGTTTCATGGGTATATTCGGATTTTCTACTGCGGGTTGGAAACGCAGGCGCACCACAGGGAATAAAAAAACAGTAATATACTTGTAGACACAAGCCCGCCACAGGTCAGAATCTACTATACCAGATTTAGTGTTGTACCGGTACTGTGTTGTTCCCGTTATTTAGGTCGCCGTTCTGGTGGGAACCCCGATTTCGGTGGATAGCATCGCGAGGGATCAAAGGCGGCGAGTGTTGTTGTTGCTGTTGTTGTTGTTGTTGTTGTTGTTGTTCTCACACTAACTCACAATACAATGCAGTCCGTGGTCGCAGGACAGACTCCGACAACTCTGGAGTGGAAGAAATACCTCGGTAGTATATCAACCGTCAGCTGGCAGCGAGCGTCGCGGGGGGTGAGCGGGACGGGACGGAAGAGCCCTGGCTAAGGCTAACCCCTTTGTGTCACAGGTATTGTAATCATTGTAATCGTCATGATGTATGCCTGGTAGGACCGAAGACGCATGCTACAATAGAGATGTACCTTTTCGTTCCCGAGGTACATATCATTTGGTGAGCTCTGTGTGCTTCGAATTATATTGTTAGTACTGTTAGTGCTGTGCTGCTAGTACTAACAGCACCCCACCCATAGCACGGCATTGAGCATAACGAAAGCGCAAGCCGATGACCAATCCTAAGCCACATAGACCAGCTTGCAAAGATGAGTTTCGAAGAAGAAAACCTCGATCTCACAGCTGACGTTGTTTTAATTTTTAGATATAGAGGAACGTACCCGGTAACTCGTACCTGGTATGTTATTACTATTTTACTAATAGCTGCAGTGTAAAACACAAACGACTGTTCAGTGTAAAACACTAATGACTGTCCAGCGATTTTTCTTTCTTTCTCGTTTTTATATTGAAAAAAAAACGTCAGCCAGAAACGTTTGAATTATATATGGGGCATGCCTTTTAGGGGATGCGTTACTCGGGGATGCCAGAGTAGGGCAGCATGCGTCATTAGGGCATGCCTTATAAGGGCATGCCTCACTAGGGCATGTCTCACTAGGGCATACCTTGTTAGGGCATGCAATATTATCTTACTATTAATAGGGCATGCCTTGTTAGGGCATGCTTTTTTAGGGGCATGCCTTACTATATTTCTAAGGCATGTCTTATTAGGGAATGCATTGTTAGGGCATGCCTTATTGGGGGCATGCCTTGTTAGGGCATGCGTTATTAAGGGCGATTTCTAAGGCATGTCTTATTAGGGAATGCATTGTTAGGGCATGCCTTGTTAGGGCATGCGTTATTAAGGGCGTGCTTTCAGCGGTATAGGGCATGCCTTACCCTAGATAGCTGAGCCAGGTCGGAGGGAGATCCTGTACGGTAGAAAACCTGAAGCCGTATATATATACGTAAATCCGCCCTGTCCAACCAAAATCTCCGTTGTGTTTTCTAACCAATCAGCAATAAAAAAAAAAAAAAACTCGACGCGAGTAGACGAGGGAAGAAAGCGCTCAACCTTTCTCGCAACAAAAGTGCAAGAAAGCGCGTATCGTAGAGGGGGGGGGGCTGGGGGGGGGGGGGGGGGGGCTACTCATGTGTTGCTTGCCTTAGTCATTTGACCATTGACAACGCATCCCTTTCGAGACGGAGCACCGTTCCTACTCCTGATGGAGACACCTCCAACAGTTGGGCGTTCATTACGTTGCTTCCATACGAAGTATGTTACATAGACACTGTTTGCTCTAATCCTATCCCCTCCCTGTTTCGCCGCCTGTAGCCACCGTCTGTCTCCTAGGGTAGCGATCGTTTTCTCGCTGCTATCTATTAACAGTGTACTAAACCCCTTCATTGTCACACGAGGCGTTCTGCAATAGGGGTTCACCCTAATTTTCCTCACTTGAAGAGCTCCATACCTCTACCCGAAAACTGACTTCAGCAAAAACCAAGTTGCATCCCGAGGGATAACCCTATGGCCCAAGTATTCAAACAAATCATTTTTCGAAACAAGATCGATATTCTGATGGTTTTGGGCGAAGGCACCCATTCATTCAGAAAGCAGTTTAGCCAGAATGTACTACCTCTATCGTAGAACGCGTCACATTCGTCTATTTGCCGTAACTCCTCTTCAAACACATCCCGTTCCTCCCAGAGTACGTTTCACATTCTCCTACTATGTGAGTCCTATACTCTCTATTGTTTTGCCGCACACACGGGCACATCTGTGCACCTACTCCCTCTTCCCCCCGGGTACACAAACACCGATGTATTTACCTATTTTTACTCAAAATATTTGGTCCTATTTACACTTGTCCCTCGTATTATGTGACCCCGGATCTGGGTTATTAATATTATGGGGGACCATAGTTAATAGGACCAAATATTTTTAGTAAAAATGGTTAAATATATAGGTTTTTAAGTATACCATGGGTCCTATTAACTATGGCCCCCCGTAATAGTACTCGGGATTGATCAGGATAGGGGAGAAAAAAATAAATGGGGGGGGGGATTAAAAAAACTGACTTCAACACTAGGGATGTACATCAACTCATCTTCACGTGTTGATTGTGGTTATTTTTATTTTTTAGTGATCCCTTTTTTCATCACGTGATGTGTTTTTTTTCGTTTCGTTTTTCGTGCACGCCCCCCTTCGAAGAAACCTTTTTAAGACTGCAGACCCGCTAGGGGACAAATCACTTGGAATTCAACTGGTTTGTCCCCAAAACGGGGCTGCAGTCTTAAAAGGGTTACGCTGCAAATCGTGCAAGGGTTCGCATTTTTTTTCTGTTTGAGCTGTACTAGGCTGTCTGTTTCAGCCATCATGTGTATCTGGCTGTTTTTTGTTTTTGGGTATTTTTTTCATCTACCTGTAATTTTTTCCCCCGGGGTCTTTTTCCGCTTCAGTTTTTGGAGCCTGTCCTGTGACCATGGATCTCAATGTTTTGGGCAATGAGGCAATGTGAGAACACCAACATACTCGAAGTAATACTGTTGTCGGTTGTTAATTATTTATTAACTAAATCATGAATACTTGATTATCAGAACTCGATCATGGTGAGTGGATTCTTTTTGACGAAAAATGAGGCGTCTTTGAGATGTAACCGCAAAAAAAAGTACCTGCGGCGCAACCAAAAGGGACCTTTTTTACCAGCCGCTTCTTCGTGGATGAACTTGTCGTTTCAAAGACGCGCAATCTTCTGAGCGGGCAAAGGGTGGGATACAGATATATATGGTGAAACGCGTTGTCACTGCCGCATCCTGCGGCTACTGCTTGCAGGGCGGTTAAGGGTATAGGAAAAAGTAGCATGCACGCCATTCGTGGTGTCGTTACCAGGCGAAAAGGGAGCAACGCATCCGGGGGTACGTGCACAATAATCAGGGCATTGACGAGGTCTGCTTTTGACACCTTCCTGTGCTGGAACACAGTTGTTTTAGCGCACTCTCGTCGATGTGTGCGGATAGCGTGAGCGGGGGGGGGGCGGCACTTAGTGCATGTTCGTGCATAAGCGAAAAATGGCGCCCCCATCCGCGCAGCTGCCGCCGGAATCTGTGAAACAGACAGATAGTTAAAAAAAATGCGTATTCGTGGTCAAGACTATTAATCGCATCATCGCGTGCGACCCTGTTAGTAGTGGATTGTGTTGATTTTCATCAACTAACCATGAACAAATCAACCTGATTTAAGACAAATTAATCACCGATCAAATCCACCCCGAAAAAGAGTTGATGGGCATCCCTACAGCACACACGAGTGGAAGACAGATACGACTGCAGCATTACGGGGGGGCATAGTTAATAGGACCAAATATTGTTAGTAGAAATGGTTAAATATATACCAGGTAGGTTTTTATGTATACCACAGGTCCTTTTAACTATGGTCCCCCGTAATATTATAGTACTGTGTAGGATTCGCCATCACTACCTCCTAGCAAGAGCTCCCCTACCCTGGCACTATCGATATATTTTTCACTGGTACTGCTGCTGTATTACGGCGGACCATAGTAAATAGGACCAAATTTTGTCAGTAAAAATATCTAAATATATGCTGGTAGGTTTTTGTGTGTACCGTAGGTCCTATTTACTATGGTCCCCCGTAATAGTATCGTGTTGGCTTACCCTGGTGAGAATCCCAAGGCAGCCAGCGGGCGGGCACGTGGTCTCGGCACTGCGGTCAAACACGGACGCCAGCGCGGGGTTGGCGATCTCCTTTAGCTCCACCTGAAAGCCTACTCTCGCGTACCAGGTACGCATTACCATACACATTACAACGAGGGACGATGCATCCATGGTGGGGGGGGGGGGGGGGGGGGGTCGGGGGGGGTGCTCGATAGGAGAGATATACTCGATCTCATGCATGGCCGCCCTCGCATCCCTACAATGCCAGGACGGGGCATGTCGGGTTTTCACCGACCAGGCAGACATTGCTTGCACCAAGCGCGAAGCGCCGTGAGGTGTCCGGCGAGTCGCATGAAGGGTGAGCTGCATCCTACTAACAAAACGTTTGTGGGGCGGACTAACATTTGGATGACAGCTCTAATGAGTTAATTTAATTACCGGTGTTGCCAATTCCACAATTCCAGAGACAACAATGGGAGTACTATGTAACGGCCTCTTGGGTGCTTTGCCAAAAAAACACTACGTGATCCGATCATTCCCGCTTGTGCGGAGTAAAGGTTGTTCACCTCGCACAAATTACCTAACTCGACAACCAGCTGTGACCGACCGCCAAAAAAACAAAACGAAACAAGACGAAAAACAAACGGTACCCTGGTTTTCTAGCTGATGTAGTTAGCGGCATGTTTTACAGTGTCGTTGCCAACCGACACCAACCCAACTTCTAAATAATAGGGTGGGGGGGGGCAGTATTAAATTAAAAGGGGGGACACATACTGTATGTAGTGGAGCAATCAGTAAACCGGGGAGTGATACAGCGAACCCTCTATGATAGCAGCATACTGGGCATCACGTCAATAATACCTCTTATATGTCTACTGCACCCGTAGTCTCGTCGCCTGCAGCTTTCACGCTATCACAACCCTACGAGCTACGGGCAGACTAACACCTGATCCGAAAGCCTGACCCTAACCCCGGCCCTGGTTTGCAACGTGCAAGAGGCCTGAAGATCTCTCCATCGTTTTTGCCGTCGTTTCCCAGTAAGTACAGCGGAACAAGAATCGTATATACTGGTCCAAGAACCTCCATACATACGTTGCATACATGATACCAGGCACTTCCTACGTCGTATTTTTTTTTTTTTTTTTTTTTCCATCCCATTTATTATCTTCGCACATCTTCTTCTCTCTCTCCTTCCAACTCGTAACTCAGATCCGGGGTCACATAGCAGGCTCTTCTCCCCCCTTCCCGCTACGGTACGTGCCTTCATTTTTATCGCGAGAAGATTTCAGCCTTTTCTTCCCTCGTCGACTCGCATCGAATTGTGCCTACCCACGCTGCAAGGCGCTCTCAACAATTGAATCCCTTTTTTTATTTTTGCAAATAAAGTCAAAGTCCGACCCTGCTAGGGCTCGAACCCAGGATACGTATATATATATGCGCATCGTATTTGCAGCTTGCAAGGAGGGCCAGTGTACCGGTAGCGAGTATTACCCCGAGGTACTACAGGTGCGAGAGAGCTCTTGACCTCGCTAGACTGGTGTAGAACTTACAGCAAGCAGTACCAATGTTACGTACCAACTGAACGCTACCACCATTCCGTACAGGCGTCATCTATCTGCTCGTGTATCATAATACTGCTGTAGCTCACGTCATTGGCAACCCTACGAATCTATCCTGGTGCCTGATGCTTGGTTGGGTTTCGCTTACTATTATGATACACACCCATCGCTATGTACTTCGAATTATGATACCAGGTAGCGGACTGCCTGTGCGCAGCTGGGTACCAGGTATATCGTGACACCATAACCTGACCTGAGGTATGATGCGGGTATGCGAGTGCGAGCGGGCCTACGGCTCGTTGTTGTGCTGTGTGCAATGCGTAAATAAATGCTACCAGGGTATTAATAATGATAAATAAATGCTTCTTGTATTTTTTTGTGCCACTTGTGACTGCTGCTGCTCGCTGCTGTTGCTCGGTGACTCGTACTGTTTTTTTTATGCGTAAGGCAATACCTGGTACTGTGCAATGCAAGATACAAACAAGTAAGGGCCCATCGTGTCAGCAGTCAGCAAATGGCAGGAGCATGGCGCATACTGGCAGGCCCCGGCCGCTCTTCCGTCGCTGTATCATTCGCTTGATTCAGGTGACTTTTAGAACCGCAGTCCCGATTTGGGGACAAACTACTTGAAATTTGACTGGTTTGTCCCCGAAAACGGAACTGCGGTTCTAAAAGGGTTAATATTGCCAAAAACAAGTTCAACATACTCCTACAGTTTTAGTAGTAGTGAGTATACCATACACCGGGACTGGATGAGGTACCTTGAGGAGGACCTCAAGGAGTTCGGCATCAAGCTCGAAGGGTGGCGCGAGACAGCACAGAAAGCCGGCAGATGGTTCCAACGGGTCGAGGAAGGGGCGGAGGCCTTCATGCGGAAATGGCATACAGATGAGAAGGAGGCATCGGCAGAACGGCATAGAATAGCTGCAACCACGACCACAGCCGTTGACGCCAACGCGAGTGTGCAGAATGACAGGGAAGAGGGGGGGGGCGAAAGGGGGACGAGGGGGAATGGCGGGGGGGGGGAGGGGAGGCGGTCTGCCCAACAGACTGAAGCCTGGTTATGGCCATCATCGTCATGATGCACTCCTTTCTTTGGGACCCAAGTAACTAGCATGGTGCCATCTGGGCAACTTTGCGTGTCTGTATGCTCCAGTGCCTGCCTTTGGTATTTTCTTTCCCCCCCGCCCGTGATTATCGCTTTTTTGTCCCTTCTTTGTTTTCATTTTTCTTTCATTCCCGTTTGTACCTCTTTGTGTCTTTGTTAGTATGGTCCGTTTTGCCTTGCCTTTTTTTCGCGTTTTGCTATCTGCGTCTGTTTTAGTTTTGTTTTTGTTTTTGTTTTGCTTAGCTTCATCTTCTTTTTTTAGGTTTTTGTCTGCTATTAATAGTCTCCTTTTTGCTTCCCTGGTGTCCGCAGTGGTGGAGTGCGTATGCCTGTTTTTTTGTTTTTTGTTTTTTTGCCTCTGTTTTTACTTGAGGTATTTCTTCCACTCCAGAGTTATTGGAGCCTGTCCTGCGACCACGGACTGCATTGAATTGTGAGTTAATGTGAGAACAACAACAACAACAACAACACCAGGCACCTGTAGATGTCTTCCAAGTGGCGCAAATTATGAGACCCGCCAGCATCACCATCATCTGCTGTTGCGCCATCCTCTTCCAAGACCATACGGCGGACATCTCGCTGATGCGTACAGCCAAGGCGCACTTGTCACTATGTGACACTAATGTTGTTGTAGTACGCTAGATACGTACTGCTTCTCCTGCCGTTGCTTTGCGTGTGCGTTGCTGGTTGCTGGTGGTGTACGTTTATTTCTTCATTGGTTGTTGTTGTTTTTTTTTTTTTTTTTAGTGGTTTTCGATGTTCTTTGGAAGCGTTCTTCGCATTTATTGCTACCGTTAAAAAATCTGTCTTAAAATATAAGGATGAAGAATATATAAGCATTGGGATACAATGTCCTTTATTTATTCGGACAGGGTGGTACTAGCACCACTTTACCTCCTTCCCTCTCTCTGAGTGTTTCGGTGTTCTTCTTTCTCATTCTCGTGATGTGGCATGTACGCACGTAGGGCATGTCGTCGCACGTAATTTACGTACGTACGTCATGCAAGCAGCGAGATGGAAAAACCCTCCTGCTATGACGACTTCAGGTCGCCGGCGATGATGTTGTTTGATGTCAACGTCAATGGATTCATCACTGCTTTTCATTTCAAAACGAGATGTACGGACGGTAGCGTAGCAGCGTCGAACAGCAAAGTCGGAGCTCCAAATTCGTCGTAGCCCAGATGCTCCATCAAAATGTTGCTCCGCTGCAGATCTTGTCCAACAACAGGGAAGATACACTGGGTGAGATACACAAGAAAGATACGAGGGAATACTTACTCGAGATACGAAGAGTTACAGTTTGATACTCGTATGGTTTTGGCGATGAAGATATTACCAGGTATTTCGTATACCGGTCGCACTCACGCTGCCACCTGCCACATCTGGTTCACACTGCTATGAATAGTCTGCCTGATGCTGCTCTGTGTGCCGCTTTTGCTGCTTGCTTTGTCTCGCGGAAGGAAGATGGATTGAATAGGTAGGTGTTGTTGCGTGTTGTTGTTGTTGTTGTTGTTGTTGTGGATCTATCTGCAACAACATGATGTATACGCCGGCGTCCCCGGTGGCTTGACATCCGCGTGCCTATCAAGATCAATTTCGTGGGTTCAAGTGTCACCGCGAGTGCTTTCTCGCAGCGGCATTTTCTTGCATAAATAAGAAAAGATTATTAGCGGAAAGCGCGAGAGCGTGAGTTAGCTACATTGCAAGTCGATGAGCAGTGGGAATGCTGATTTGAACCCTATGCGCGACAAAAATAAAGGTATGGTATGTACCGGGGGGGAGAAGGGTAGACACCTGTGACCACGGCTTGCCCAGAAGATCGCTGAGGGTAAAACCTCCTATCAGTTGAAAGTAAGAGTTATGATTAAAAAAAAAAGAGAGAGAGAAAGGAGATGGTCGGCCCGGTACTCTTCTATGAAGTACCCTTTTGTATATATATATTATCGTAGTGGTTATAGCCTCGAACGCTACTAAAAAACAACAGCTAGCCGTGAGATCAAGGGTTTTTCGTCGAAGCTCATCTTCGCTAGCTGTGTGTGATAATCAGATCGCACGTGACTACGTATACCGTCCGTGTATGAGGAAGACAAAAAAAACTGAAGCTGCAGACTTTATTAGTAGGGTTGGTACCCCCGAGTGGGAATCCCATCCGTCGCGGCGAGATTTTGACGTCATTATTATAGGGCCTGTCCTAAAAAAGCGAGGAAAAAAAAACGAAAAAAAAACGAAATACCCGAAAACGAACAGACTTTCGCTACGAGTATTTCGTATATAAAGCAGCAAGCAGGTTGAGGTTTAGCATAAATTAAAGGAACCAATTATTAATAGTATCTAGTTGCTGAGAGCGCCTTTCCTCGTAGGGTACGTAATACGGGGGACCATAGTTAATAGGACATATGGCATAATACATAAAAACCTATATATTTCGCTATTTTACTAACAATATTTGGTCCTATTAACTATGGTCCCCCGTAATAGTATACCTGGTATAATATAGGCGGATTTCGACACGGCTCGACGAGGGGAGAAATGGCTGCTGCAGTTTTCACGCGATCAAAATGCAAACGGCTCGAACCGTGCTACAACAAGTAGTAGTAGTAGTAGTAGTAGTAGTAGTAGTAGTAGTAGTAAGTAATAGTAGTAGTAGTAGTAGTAGTAGTAGTAGTAGTAGTAGTAGTAGTAGTAGTAGTGGGGAGGGGGGGTAGGGAAGAGCCTACTACGTGATCCCGGATCTGAACTGCTACTATTAAGAAGACCCAGAGCCCAATTAAGGGCGAAGATGTGAAGGTGTTAGTTACCTACTGAGCTATAGGGGTAAACAACAGACCCAGATACCCAGCCCAGGGTAATCCTTGTAACACCCTCTTCCCCGACGACGTCAAATGTGAAGGTGCTACCTACTGAGCTATGGGGGTAAAAAATCGATCGAATGTAATAAAGGGGGGATGGATAAAAAAGATGAAAAAAAGACAAAAAAAAGAGAGGCTTTGGTTCCTTCAACGTTTCTCGCTAAGCCAAACCGCAGAAGAAGAATAAGTATAGGACAAGAAGACAGCCACATCATCATCAGCGCTCTCTCTCACGACGTTTTTTTAGTCCGACCGGGGCGAACTCCGTACAGACCCCCTCCTCTCCCTCTGTGATGCTTGGTGCGTTCCGGACGGTCGTAGACAGGGGCGTACTGTCTCGACAACGACTAGGGTGTTTCGCCGGTTGTCGGGGGCCAGGGCGGCTCAGTCAGTCAGGCGGACTTTACGAGTTATTTCGCTATGTTTAAGCTCGTTCTCAGTTCTGTACACATACATGCAGCATACAAAAGAGAACCCAGGATCCCATTACTTCTGAGATATGGATGTTACCAATCAGACATTGTTTCAAAATATCGCGCGGTAATACGACTAATAAAAACGCCTATTCACGGTAACGGTATGAACACCAAAAGCTCAGTTCCGTCGTTTCGCAGGAAATCCGAAAAAAAAACACTATTTTGAGAAGTTTCACGGCGGTTTTGACCCGATGAAAACACGAAAAAATATTATCAGACGCCGACATAAAGCTAACTAACCATAAAAAACAATCGGCATCAGGCCCTCCCCCCCCCCCTCTTGCGGCCGCTTTGTACATAACAACTTTTTGCCCATGTCAGCCGTCGCGCGAAACTTGGATATGGCGTCACCAGCGTGTGTCTTAACCCCCTCCAAAGAGCATGGGAACGAGCGGAACGGAACAAGGCTGCTCGTGGTCATTCGTTCCGTTTTTATGTAAGAAAACGTGTTTGGACCCGAGTGTTGGCAGTCCGTGTTCGCCCCTCAACGCCTTGTTGTGCTGCTTCCACACGAAGGACAATTTTGGGCCGAAGCGATACCCAACCATGGTTTTGTTGACCCTGGCACTGATGAGCAATGAAAGACGCATCGACCTGCAGTATATTTTATATCGTTCGATGTCCTTCTAGTGGGACGGGTGGGTCTGTTTTTATTTGCGACCACTTGCTGGGTTCGATGAAAATGGTCAATTTTGACAATGAATGCCACCATCATCATCATCATCATCATCGTCTATCATCATCATTATTATGACGAACACGCAAAATTGAGCATCGGCGTGCTCAGTTGTACGCCCAATTATTGTGACAAGACACGATGCTTTGAAAACAAAAAAAAAGAACAAACTGAAAACGTCCCCACGCTCTTTTCAAACGAAGCAGTGCCTGGCACGGGACAGCCGTATCACCAGTCCGCGAGGCAAGCACAACCACACCGGGGCCAAACAAAATACCACGTCCCACTCCTTCCGGAAATGCAACGATCGTTTAGGCATCCACATACGTGGTAAAGATTTTGCCTGGTACGTTTCAAGACCGAGTTCAACTCAAGGCCAGCATCGCCGAAGCACCTGAGTGAGACGATCACCCTCGCCGTCACACTCTATTGCGGGAGACCATAGTAAATAGGACCAAATATTGTTAGTACAAATTGGGAAATATAGAGGTTTTTGAATATACCGGAGGTCCCATTCAAGGTCCTATTTACTATGGTCCCCTGGAATAGTAAAACATCAGCCCAGGAGCTACCGTTTTCTTTTCGTAGTATATAGAGTCGAAACGGTTACCTGGTACCATATTTCCGGCCAGTGGTACTCGTATGACTTATTATTATCCAAACATAGGAAGACCAAGAAGAGGAAGTGACTGCTGTGCGCGATTGTCTCAGCAGCAATCAGCAATATCACCCCTCATCTATTCCCGCCGCATGATCCATGCCCAACAAGGAAACCCGGGGATGCAACCCGGATGTCCCCTGACGACAGCAAAATACACAACGGTTGAGGAAAAAAAAGCGTTGGGAAAAACAATCGATGCCAGCGCAGACCCCATCACATCCGCATCCACGTTTTTGTAGACAAGTCACTTGCAACCATAATTGGGCAACCTTTTTCAGCACAGTGTACGTAGTGCCAGCACACAACAGGGTACACTATCCTTGGCTGCCTCTGACCGCGCAAAAAAAAAAAAATCGCCCCAGAGAAAAAAAAAATCCCCTCACAGCGAGAAAAAATATTGTACGTACTCGTACAAGGGTGCCAGACGGGACAAACCCGACACGATCTGCCATCTGTGAGCACGGCGAACGCGTGCTTTCATTCGACTCTGCTCTTGCCCCGGCCTGACCCGACCATGTACTTGGCGTTCTTGACCTTGCTGACCACCTTGAAGTAACCCTTGCTGACCGGCTTGGACTTTTTCACCTCCTTCCTCATCTGTGAGTGCCAACGGAAGGGGAGGGAGGGACGAGTCGGCCCCGAGGTAGGGGGCGGCAGCGCAAGCAACCGTAAGGACGTACGTAACATGGTAGCACCTGGAATAAGCGTGCTGCTGTAAAAAAGAGTCTGGTAGAACAACATGCTATCGTACATACTACTGTCCAATATGTAACAACATGCCGGCGTACCAAGATTCTGCTGGAACAAGATGCTGCTGGAACAAGATGCTGCTGGAACAAGATGCTGATGTGGCAACAATATGCTGCAACAACACTATTAGCAGGTACGTATATACTGTGAGAAAATACCACAACAAGTTTCAGGAACAAGAAGCTGAAACAAGGTGCCGACATCAACCTCAACCTTGCGGGGCTTGTCTCATTTTCTGGGCGATGGACCCCTGAGTAAACAAAAACAAAGCAATACATACTCGCACATACTTGACATTCTAGAATTCGACATTAAAATGCAGCATCGTGTGATAGAGTACTGTACAGGACACCTATTAAAATTAAGAAAACGAGCAATGAGAAAGGTGAGCTTGAGAATTACAGGAACATGAACCAATTCGGGCGTGGTTACACTGAGTTTAGTGTAGAACGCACCCATTCTTTAAATGATAAATCCAGCCAGGACTATATTCCTTCTTACTACAGTAGGTGTCCTGCTGTGCTGTACACGCAGATACTGAAGAAAAAACTAGAAAACTAGAAAAAAAAAAAACAGCTTTGATATCGGAGATTTCGTCGAAACTCATACCTGGCAACTATTATTAATAGCAAGCTGTGCGAGGCGTCTGGGACGGTAGTTTTTCGAAACCTCAGGTCAAAAGGGTTCACCGAGACGCTGTGATCACAACAGGGCTCGGACAGGGGCGGGGGGGGGTTGGGTGTTCTCGATAGGAGAGATGCACTCGATCTCATGCATGGCCGTAGTCGTATGACCATAGACCCTCGCATCCCTACAATGCCGAGACGGAGCATGTCGGGTTTTCACCGACCAGGCAGACATTGCTTGCACCAAGCGCGAAGCGCCATGAGGTGTCCGGCGAGTCGCATGAAGGGTGAGCTGCCACCTACTAAGAACCGCTTGTGGGGCGGACTTGCATATGGATGACAGCTTCAATGAGTGAATTTAATTTCCAGTGTAGCCACTTCCAGAGACAGCAATGGGAGTACTATGTAACTACCTCTTGGGTGCCTCACCATGAACACTACGCGATACGATCAATTCCCTAGTGCGGAGTAAATGTTCTTTACCTCGCACAAATGATGTACAACTCGACGACCAGCAGTGGGCGACCGCAACAACAACAAAAAAATGGTACCCTGGTTGTCTAGCTCACATAGTGAGCGGCAAGTTGTACAGTGTCGTTGCCAACCGACGCCAACCTAACCAAGTGATTCAAAATTGAAAAAATTAGGGGGGGGGGGGGGACTTGTTTTCTCCTAAATTGTGCTGTGATCACAGCGTTCCGGTTTGTGTCCCATTCTGACCATTTTTGACGTGAGGTGTCGAGTTCCGGTCGTCCCTGACCTGGATGTGATATTGTGGCATTTCGATCGCGCCTATAAGTAGTACAGGTTTGGCGTACGTCATTGAGTGGAATAAAACCGTCTACTTCGAAGCATATATTCACCGATAAAAGAAGAAACAAAATAACAAAAACATCCCCAGGAAATACGATACACGTATCAACCTTGCGGTGCCGGTCTCACTTTCTTGGCAATAGCCTCCGGGTCCGCCGGTAACCAAGAATGGTCGAACTTGCCCTGGTCAACAAGCTGCCGGACGAACCGCAGCTCGTTCTCGTGCGGCTTGATCTTGTGCTGCTCCAACGTGTCGAGGATTCTCTTGACGTGGGGTATCTCGTGGTTCCAGGCCACGCCCCTCCTAGCCCTCGCGTTAAGGATAGTGCCCAGAATTCTGCCCCGGCGCGTGGAAGGGTGGGGGGGGGGGGGGGGGGCGGAACAGGAGGAGCGGGGTGTCGTCTAAAGGAAGCGTCTATCAAACACGATGCGTCGTATGATATGTACCACCTGACATAACATCGATACATACTCAGTATGTATATATTTTCGTGTTTTCGTCTCGGTTGACAAAACTGATACCAGGTACGAATCGGAGGCGGGCGGGCATGCATACGGCTACATAACCCCCTTTCGAAAACGGTACGCTTGTTCAGGGTAACACCCGCTTGGAGTTTTCGTATACCAGGTATAGGCTACCAGGTATGTGTTGCAGCACAGCAGGGGTCCCTCTATAGTGCCGGTATGGTATGCACCAGCCGACAATACGGGCACTATAGCCGCAACTGGCACTACCAACAGCACACTATGTATATACCATGCGGGTTAGTCCCATCTGTGCCAGGCGATTCCACAGGCACTGCGAAGTGGCGGGCAGCCGGCACTACTCGACCGGCACTATAGAGGGGCCACTGCTATAGGGAAAGGGTTAACATGGACCTGGCACGGAATACACGGCCGCCAGAAATATAGGGGATAGGGGATAGAGCACGCATGCCATATTACGTTTTTCAACTGGGTCAAGCCAGAGAACCCTATACACAGCAGTCTGAAGCCTGAGATAGGCCATGCCTTTCTCTTTTAGCTGGATGGAGCCAACGATCCTACATCAAAACGAACACACCATTATGTACTGTAGATATATATACAGTAGGATATTGATGGCCCTCTGCTCTCAGCGCTCCTCAGCGTTTACTAGACGTATTGTTTTGCGTTGTCCGTGCTAGCGCGAGATGAGGTTCACCTCACGGGACGAAACTGCATCATCGTGAACCCCGACCCCGACTGTGTCGGGGGCGGCCTCGGGCGTGCTTGCGCCGTGCTCTGGCTGCCGGCTGGCCGGGTGTGAGTACGTAATTTGTGAGTTGGACCAGTTGAGTGGTCGATACTTGATTTATAACATTCTCCGAGCCCTCGCTGCCGGCAGTAGATTGGCCGATACTTGGTTTATCAGTCTCCTGGCCAAAGATTTTGGTTGACGACCTGCCTTTGCCATACCTTTGGCCCGTCAAGCCTTCTTCTGAAAAATAGTAGTTTTGAGCATTGGGATGTCGTTGACGGACAGCCGTCCGTCAAGGGGCAAATGTGCCGTCAGCCGAGATCTAGGCTCGCTCGTGAAGGCAAAAAATATATGTTCACGATGCCAGCACCCAGATTGGACCTCTTCTCCTGTGGTCGAAACGGGAGAGGCCGCATCCTCTGCGGCTTTCAACAACTCATGGCGGCAAAAGTGAGGGGAATATGAGCTGGGGTGGCCGGTCTCATGCTCCGCCGTTGCTTGTGCACGCCGGGCGACCAGACTCCGTAAGACAGAGAGGACGGATTATTTGGTGCCGACCGAATCGGATGAAGCCACGCCGCGGGACGAGCGGTACTGTGGTGGAGGTACAAACGGCGTCTACGCAAACAGTCGTGTACGCACAGCAGCAATGGCGGACAGTGTCACATGCATCGTGGAGTTTCGGTTGTGATATGAAAGGCGTTTCGTATTTTTATGTAACTGCCAAGAAAAAAAAGAAGTTATGGACGAGTACATGCATGGCTGTATGTGCGCGTTACGCTCACCCTGCAACATGTTTTTTTGCTGACCCTCGAGGGTATGCTTATGTATTACCTCGTCATGCCTACTGCTGCTGTAGAGGCGGCCTCTGCCACGCTCGCGCAGTGCCCAGACGGGACGCGAGAAATATCTCAAATACGTCAGCTGTGAGTTGTACCAAATGTACGAATGGCCGATACTGAGTTCCGTGGACCAGTCGAGTGGTAGATACTGAGTGAGACGAGTAGAGTGATCGATACCCAATTCTGCAAGCTACCAGTACGTGATTTATCGATTTCGGTTGACGGCCTACCTTTGCCCCGTTCGGACTGTTTTTGGCACTTCAAAACGTCAATCAAAATACTGTCGTTCATGGCTACTGCGGCTGCTCCTGCCGCTGCTACGCCGCTGCTCTGGTGCTGCCGCTACGTACGTGCTACTACTTCTGTGCTGTTTTACTGCTGCTGCTGCTCTTGCTATGCCTGCGATATGCTTTTGCTGCTGACCTCCGTGAGCATGGTTATTGTGCAGGTCACCCCTTCTCGGTGATGTGTCTCCGCATCTTACGATTCATCTGCTTCGGAAGCTGTACGAGTACCGTCTCGAAATCGATATTTTGTTTGGCATCTCGGCGGAGGTCTCGTGCCCGCGTAGTTTTCGTACGATACGTAACTGTGCGCTATGCTGCTGCTTCTGCTTGCTGCTGCTCAGTTTCCTGCACCAACGTAATCGCCGGCGCTTCGTACTGTCGATTTGTTCGATCGACTGCTGCTGCCCAACCAAACTGTTTTGTGGCTATCTGCACACGAAGTATACAGTACGGACGCCGAGCTTCTCGTACGGAGCACTTTGCGGTGCTGATTGCTGCTGTACGAACGAGTTTTTGCGTTGTTGTGCCCGATGGTGGATGGAAATGTTTTTTTTTCCTTGTGTTTCCAACGTTTTCTTTCTTTTCACTCAAAATTGTTTTTTATAATGCACCCCTTGGCAGTACTGTCGCACTAACAGCCTCGAGTTGCATACCCGTACACCTTCAGCCATTACGGGCATGCGCGGAGCCGCCGGCGGGCGTCAGCCCACCGCAGTGAAGCCCCCCTTGTATATATATATATATTATATATATATATGACACACCTGCGGTCTGGCGGCAAGCCGTGAGTTTCCTTGCACGTCTTGGCGAAAGCTTCGGCCAGGCCGACTCCGCGGGTGTTGACGAACATTTCAACCACCTGCAACGCCGCGTCGTTGTTGAACTTGACGCCCTGTTAGAATCGAAGCGCAAAAAAAGCGAACAGCGTAGCGGACTATTAAACAGGCGCCAAGCCCAAAGCACAAAAATAGTAAAAGCGTAACTGCAAAGCGCACGCCCCGCATGACATCGGGGCGCGTGGCACGCACCGTGTCGCACGGTATGGTATGGTATGGTATGATATGGTATGGTATGGTATGGTATGGTATGGTATGGTATGGTATGGTATGGTATGGTATGGCATGGTATGGTATGGTATGATATGGTATGGTATGGTGTGGTTTGGTGTGGTATGGCGTGGTTTGATATGAGAATGGTATAGTATGGCATAGCATGTTATTATATCGCATGGGCACGGACGCCAGCATACAGGGAACTAAGCAATCAGCCATGGAGGATTGACACAGCGCGGTCGAGTACTGTACATGTTTTAAACTTCTTGCGCTTCAGAAGGGGAAAACCCGCCTGGGAAAGAATGACAACTGAGCCACCGTCAACCCCGAGCGCGCACGGTCTAGCGGCCCCATCGTGTTTTCGTTTCGGTACCGCTACCGCATCGCACCGCATCGTATTACACCGCATCGCACAGGACAAACGAGTCGGCAAAGGGGACGAAGGCGTCAGTGAGGGCGGAGCGACGCAATGTGGCCGACTACCGAGTACCGGTAAGAAGTTTTTGAGCATGCCTGGTATATACTCATCCTGGTATGCACTAAAACGGCACAACAGCAGTGGGCGTGAGTCGGGAAAGACCTTAATTGACTTGCTCAATCAAACAAACACATACCGCATCATCGAAAGAAGCGAGAAAACGCCATACAAACTAAGCAACCCCCCGCGCTACTCTGAGCCTTTCCTCGCACCGGGGAGACCAGTGTTGCATTATCTAGATTCTTCGGGGCAAACGTGCCCGTCTCCGATTCGTCGATCTGCTAGATGGGGTCTGTACCACGACACGGCTCTTGCGCACTGTGGTCGTTGGGCGGTACTAAGTCTTCTACGTTAGGACCCCAGCCCATTTTCGGGGCCGAAGTACTCAAGAATTTGAGTGGTTTGTCCCTAAAACGGGACCGCAGCCTGCCCTAAAAGGGTGATACATAAATATCTGCGAGATACCAGTACGGCTCTTTCCACAACATCTTACAACGGCAAACATAGAAACTTGATGATATATCTGTTCTATTTGCGGGGGACCATAGTAAATAGGACCTACGGTACAAACAAAAACCTGTGTATTTACCTATTTTTACTAACAACATTTGGTCCTATTTACCATGGCCCCCCGTAGTAGTACATATTTATGGGGGGCATAGTAAATAGGACCTACGGTACACAAAGAAACCTATATATTCAGCTATTTTTACTACTGTAGCAACATTTGGTCCTCTTTACTATGGTCCCCCGTATTATCTGATATATGTGTTTTATCTGATATACTTGTTCTATCTGATCTACGTGTTCTACCTGTTATATCTGATATATATGAGCTACCTGATCTAAATGATACCTGGTACCAGGTATACGTATCTGATCTAGCAGATCAATATGATCTATCTGATATGTCCGATGTGTTAACCCTACCACGCGTACTGTAAGAGAGATCCTTCAGATCCTTCCCAGATCATGATCTAGAACTTTGAAGGCAGATATATGATATATCTCCCTGATCTGTATGATCTAACTCGTGTTGCCGCGTGAGAGCCGTGAAATCTGCATGATCTAGGACATATTTTCCCGGGTTGGACCTGTGCAACGCGGGTCCTGCACAGCACCTCATGACGTCAGCATAGGATCTATATGATCTACAGATAGATCGTGGTATGTTTAGATTGTGTGCAGTAGCTCGTGATCCCTCAAGACTATTCAAATCGCAATCCGTCTAGACTATCTAATGTATGTACATCGTGATGTGTCCGTCTACAGTAGATGGTCCACTGTAGACCATGATGTGTCTAAAATGATCTACAACGTGACCTCACAGACCTGCGAAGCGAGTTACATACGTACCTCCTTCGGGTACTCCTCCTCGACGAACTTGATGGCCTTCTTGCACAGCCGTGCCTCCGTCAGAGTTCTCAGCCGCGCCCGCATCGTAGCCTCAACCGCCGCCCCCGCCCCCCCGCCACTCCCACCCCGACCACCAAACCCACTATCAGCGTCCGCCCTCCTAGCCGCGGCCATGGCATCCGCCTCCAATATCTTCGCAACTCCCATGAGCGCCACCGTTCGCTCCTTCAGTCCCTCGTGCATCAGGGGCGTCCAATCTCCATACTCTTCTTCCTCTGTCTCTTCTTCCCCTTCCCCTCCTTCGTGGAATTCTTCCATCGCCTCGAGGCCTCGCTCGTCCTGCTCGCTTGTCAACGACCGTTCTGTTCCGAATTCCGAAGCAGCGGCGGTATTTCCGCCGCCTATTTTACCACCGCTCGGCGAGGCAAGGGAGGAGGGGGCTTCTCTGTCGAGGCTCCTTCCACTCCGAGACGCAGACTCCGCCATTATCTCTTCCAACGCTGCGCGAGCCTGCTCTTCTGGGTCTTCACCGGCGACGGTCGCCCGCTGATCAACCCCCCCCCCCCCTCGCATTTCCCTCTCCCCCTCCTCATCCTTCTCCCCCTGATCTATTCCTTCATCGCTCCAATCTTCCTCCTCCTCCCCCTCCTCCCCTTCCCATCCACCGCCATCGTCGTCCGCATACTCGCCTTCGTCGTCGCCACCCCCCTCACTTTCTCGAAAATGTCTGTGCCGATTTTTTTTCCGGTCCGAGTCTTGCTGCGCCAGCGTCCTCATCTCTTCCATAATATCATCAATATTTTCCGGAATCCACAGAGTCCCATCGTCCGACTCGGCGCCGCTTTCTTTCCCCTCCGGCACCCCGCCCATCCTACCGCCTTCCAATATGTCCAACATCGTCGGGCGCTTTAGAGCCCCACGTCTTCCAGCCCGCTCGGCATCCCCCCCTCCCCACCCTCGCCTTGCCCGCACGTCGGGCCGAATATTCCCAGAAACTTCTTCGTCGTTCCCGATGTCGCCGTCGCTCCAAGCCTGGCGTTCAGATTCCCACTCCCCCTCGTCCTCTTCTTCATCCAGCTCCTCCTCCTCGGCATAGTCTCTGACCGAGTCGCCTCGAGACCCTTGGCCGAAGGAGCTCGCGTCCTCAACCCAATCTCCTCCCTCCCCCAACGCACCATTCCCCTCTCTCCCTTCCCCCCAACCCTTCAGCCCTGATCCCCCCTCCCCACCGTCGCCTATCCCAAGCGGTAACGATTGCGCCGCTTCGTCCAAGCCACCTTCCACCCCAGGCGTAGTGGAAGACTGCAGAGTGCTGAGCCAAGACGGCATCGGAGCCCCAATGCGCTCCTCATCCCGCGGGTCCGGTAAAACGCGGGGACGATCCTTGGGGACTTTGTCGTCTGCGTCGGGGTCTTTTGACGGTTTCAGGAATTTTGAGCGTGTCGCGCGGACAATTGCGCCGCGTGGATGATTACGCCGCGTGGTCGCGCCGGGTGGATTATTGCGCCGGGGGGAACATTGCACCGCGTGGACGATTGCGCCAGGATGATTGCACCACGTGGATGATTGCGCCGCGTGGACGATTACGCCGGGCGGAACATTGCGCCGCGTAGAGGATTGCAGACGGAACCACGAATTCGGAAGGAGGGGAACACGTAACGGGTGAGAGGGGAAGAGGGAGATGATCGACACAGTGTTTCACGATTACAGTAGTTGCCGGCGGACCCTTCGCCACGAGTGCGCGGGAGGGGGGGGGGGGGGGGGGGGGGGGGGGGGGGGGTGGTACCCGATAGGATACATGTACTCAATCTCATGCATGGGCGTAGTCGTATGACCATAGACCCTCGCATATCCCTACGATGCCGGGAAGGAGCATCTCGGGCTTTCACCGACCAGGGGAGGGGGGTCTCTAGGTGTGCAGCCGTTAGGGGGGAGGGGGGGGGGGGAGGGGGTTGATAAGCATAAAAAACGACACCATGCATGGCAAGAGGCACTATGATAGGGGTGATAAGGGCAGCCCTTTTCGGCCGAGACGCTCCTCAACGATGGGGCTTGTCGACAGAGGAATTTGACCACCCAACACCGTTTTCATTTGTTTTTTTCGCAATTTCGTGTCGTTTTCGTTACAGACAGACTCACTGCAGCAGGCGCCATGGAATTGGTCATGGGGTAACACGTGAATCGTCTCTTAACCCCTTTCTAGGACTGCGGTCCCGTTTTGGGGACAAAGCACTCGAGTTTTTGAGTATTACGGGGGACCATAGTTAATAGGACCAAATGTTGTTCGCAAAAATAGGGAAGTAGGGTTTTGTGTGTAACGTAGGTCCTTTTTACTATGGTCTCCCGTAATAGTTTCATCCCCGAAACGGGATAACAGTTTTGCCCTCAAAGGGCTAAAACAACTCCCAGGCACCAGGCATGCAAATGCCGAGTGGTGTTGAAAACCACTCTGGACGGATACGCAAGGACCTTAAGGCTTTCTTGATCCCTCTGAGGACAAACCGCAGTCCCGTTTTGGGGACAAACCACCCGATTTTTTTTAAGCTGGTCTGTCCCCAAAACGGGACTGCAGTTCTAACAGGCATAGAGGGTTCAAGACAGTTACTTTAACAGGCATAGAGGGTTAAAGACAGTTACTTAGTTACATAGAGTTCCTCATGCAACGAGCCTCAGAAAATTATCGATGTGCACCCCACCCCTGCCGTACGATGACGAAAAAATATTTATATATACGTACATATATATGTGTATACCTGGTATAAATACTTCGAAGTATACTATTACGGGGGACCATAGTTAATAGGACCTATGGTATACATAAAAACCTATATATTTAAACCTCTTTACCAACAATATTAGGTCCTATCAACTATGGTCCCCCGTAATAGTTGCGGAAGGACTACACTATGCGGCGACACGTCCCAAAACAAAAGCCCGCCCTGTTCACCCCTGCGCGTTGTGGGGGCAGTCTCTCGGCCGCTGCTCGCCGGCGCGATAAATGGTCGCATTGCAGTAACACTCGCGACCGACCTGCTGGAGAATACGACTGACTCTGTCACTACGTTGAACAGTTAAAGCTGGTACTCATACATCTCGAGGTCGAGCTAAAGTGCGCACGAGGCCTATTGGCATCCATCACGACTAGGGGTGGTATGCAGACGTTTGACCTTACAGGGAGGAGCACAAAACAACAACAACAAAAAAACTGATCAAAAGACATCTCTCTCACCGCCGCCCAGCTGGATGAGCCTCTCGCGCTCTTCGAGCCTGCTAGCGTGTTTGGTCTTGAGCATGACCCTCTCGTACTCGTCCTCTATCGCACGCTCGTACTCTTCGTCGCCGATCATACCATCGGGAGTCGTCACCCCTGCCGCGAAAAAAACGATGGGAAAAATAGATAAATAATGAGAATGGAAATACAAAAACGCTTCCAACACAAAAACGAAACAGCACAAAAACACACAGCGATAAAAGCAAACCAGCACGAAACCACACACAAAGAAAACACACCTGCGAAACAACACGTGAAAAAAAAAACGCAGACATGAAAAACACCGCAGCACACACAATCGTAAATACCCTAAAAAAAACTACACAAAAAACACAAACGCTAGAAAATAACACAAAACACACACAAATGCACAATACCAGTACAAAATAGACCAGAAGACGCACCAAAAACACCAAACACACAAAGAACAGCATGGCTAAGACTAAGAGGAGCACGCGAAATTGAAATTAAAATGTGACCGCTCGCCGAACCCTCCACATGTGTCCAACACAAAGTTCCCTTCCTTTACCAAATCATCAGGTCCGCCATCCCAGGCGAAGAAATCGTAGCCACGGCAGAAGTACAAACATAGTAGTAGTACGGCAAAAGCAAAAACACCAGCAACAACAACAATCCACAACAGCAAACAACGACAGCAACAACATCAGAAACAACAGCAACATCAACAACACCAACACCAACACCAACAACACCAACACCAACGCCACCAACACCAACACCAACACCAACGCCAACAACAACAACACCAACGCCAACACAAACAACACCAACACCAACACCAACACCAACACCAACGAAAAAACGGCAACAAAAGCGAAAACAACAAAAAAGAGACAGGCGTGACGGGCGCTCACCCCTAAACTTCGAGCGTTTCCCTTTTCGGAACCCCTTCCTCAGCTCCGCCTCCCCGGACTCGTCCCACTCCATGGTGGACATCTGCATCTGCCTCACTCGGTTCGCGTCCTCCTCGGGCACGTCCAAGGCGGTAATATCCATCACCAAGGCATCCTCTCCGGGAAGGATTCCCCACCTTAACTCAAGAGGACGCGTACCGATCGTTTGAAGGCGTTTTCTATAAGGGAAACGGGTGGGCAGCCGATTTTCAAGACGATTTCAACACAAAGGTGAACCTACAGTAGTACTACCGGGCAACCCACAGTTGTTAGACAGAAACAATTATGGTGTGTAAACATGGGGGGGATACATGGGTTTTCAGGTCCATCGCGGGTTCTGATTTCTTATTGCATAGGCCCACTCGCAAGACGAACTGCCCCTCTGGTCGGAAATATAAGAAACGTTCATAGATAAATAGGAAGACCCAACGGTACTTATATTTCAAGCAGAATTGGTATAGTTACGTGGGAAATAATCATCTCGTCGAAATCCTCGCATCTCACACCTGTTATTCTTTATTTTGTACTGGTACGAAGTCTGTAACACGTGGAACAAAGAGGCCGTGTAGTCCTGGCACCCCTACGGGGTTTCGTTTTATTTTGCTTCGTTCCGTTTTCCTAGACCTGGCACCAGGCACTTGCTACGCGCAAAAAAATGCGAAGATGTCAGAAGACGGCTGCTTTGCACATCGTCAGCCACACGTTTCAAAACGTCGGACAGATTACGATCCTGGTTTATAGAAGGTAAATGATCTACACATAATTTCCAGTTGATGATCTAGATTTTTCAGAGCAGATAGATAGATAATTCCTGATCTGTATGATCTGTATGAATTGTATGATCTAGCTCATCATGTTCTGCAGGGCGGGGACCGGACAATCGGCAAGCTCTACAGGACGTGTTTCCTGGTTGAGATCTGTACTTGTACGGGCGAGCCCTGCGCAAGATCTCATAACTGGAGGTGGAGGTTAGGATCTAGATCACCTCGATCATCATCTGTCCCACGTACGTGTATGTACCTTCAGGAGACCCCACATTGAAACCACAGTATAAGTTGTAGTAGTAGTACCGTAATAATGCGAGCAATCTCCCCCTCTCCCCCGGACCAACTTTTCGAGCAGGGTATCTCCACAGCAATCTCCGCAGCAAAAAGAAGAATATCAAAGAGCCTAAAAGGGGGACTATAGACCAATCTCGTGGAAGGGTGTCCGAAAAAGTCGTCCGGTATTGCTACGGAGTTATCGAGCTCGAAAAGTCGGTCCGGGGGGAGGGGGGGGGGTGGCGTATACTCGCGTTATAATAAAATTGTATTGAAGTCTAACAGACGGTAAGGGTACGAGTAGCCGCGAGTATTTATGAGGCGCCTCACCCCGAGCGACTGTACACCAATATGAGAACAATCCCATGACCAGCCGAGATGTTTCCCAAGGTTGCTATTCATGACCAAAACAAAACAACACACGAGATAGGGGTGTCTGATCTACGGTGGGAGTATCGGCCGGCAGACAACAGCCGCCGATTGTTTTCCCTCGCCCGCCACCAACGCCTCTTCTTTATTGAAATTTTCAACACTTTTCGAAAGCGCTGTATCGGCAGGCGGACAACTTGCGGCAAGATCCCGTCGCCCGCTACAAACGCCTCCTCTGTGTTGAAACACATGGCACAACCGCAAGTGCTGCCGGCGGAAGATCAGCACCTCACACCGTCGGCATGTCTACGGAGGCGGACTACCACCCTTGGGATAACCGATAGCGGTGCTGCTTATACGTGGCGTCTACCGTGTCCTCAAAAACCCTTTCGGGAGTTCAAACGGGGGGAAAGCTGGCGGTAAAAAAAGGACTATTGCGGCAACAGCCCCTGCGTGATTGTCGGGATGATACCACCCGATGTCCGAATCAGAACGCAAGGCGTTCGTGGGGCACGGGCGCAGCAAAAAAAATCGTACCCGTAATGCTGCTGGCCCGGCGCTCTCACGGTGCTCGTAGACGGTCGATGACACCAAGGTCACCAACCATTGTGTTGGTCGCTATCCATTTTTCAACACACCCAAAATCGGGTTGTTTATATGTCGCGTGCGCACCCAACGCTCGTTAACCTTGGCCTCGGTGCACTCGCCAAAACCGTATTTGGCATCGTACGGGGATGGATTACCCTCGAACAGCCGAGAGAGATTATGGGTATACAGCTAACGTGGCATACATCGTGTCCTTGACGGGCATTGGGTGCTCGTCAACCCTTTTTGGACTGCAATCCTGAAAGGAGTAAGCACAGGATGAACACCAACTCAAACCTGAACCACTCTCGGTTATCCACGGGCAGTCCGTCTCCGTAGGGATGCCATGCGCTTGGTGGGGGCACCGAGCCCAAGGGTGTCGAGCGTTGGGTGCACGTTGAGGAAAAAATCAACGCACAGCATAACTACTGTAGAATCGCTCTTGGTTATCCTTAAGGGTGGTCCGTCTCTGTAGGGATGCCAACGACGTGGGATGCCGACCTTCCGCCGGCGGCACATTCGGTCGTACCCAAAGTATGTTTTTGATATAGTAGTGGACCCTCTATAGAGCCGGCTGCTCGTTATAGTGCCTGTGCTACCGCTTGGCACAGGTGGAATCAAACAGTGTGGCTGTGTGCGGTGTAGTGTGCCGGTACAGACATTGTGGCGACGGGATCTCCACTCGCCGCCTGTTGCCCGCCTGTCGATAGTCCTAGATCAGACTCCCCCACCTTGTAGGTTATCGCCTCCCCCCCCCCCCCCTCTAGGAGATCTTTTTGACGGTCGCCCACAGCTGGTGGTCGAGTTAGATCATTATAACCTTTTCTCCGCACAAGGGAATTTATTGATCGTCTCACGTAGTGTTCGTTCATGGTAAGGTACTCAAGAGGCAGTTACATAGTACTCCCATTGCTGTCTCTGGAAATGCCTACACCGGAAATAAAATTAGTTATTGAAGCTGTCATCCATACGCAAGTCCACCCCACAAGCGGTTGCTAGTAGGATGAAGCTCACCCTTCATGCGACTCGCCGGGCACCTCACGGCGCTTCGTGCTTGGTGCAAGCAATGTCTGCCTGGTCGGTGAAAACCCGACATGCTCCGTCCCGGCATTGTAGGGATGCGAGGGTCCATGGTTACACGACTACAGCCATGCATGATATAGAGTACATGTCTCCTATCTAGTCGCCCCCCCCCCCAGGAGCTAGATGGTGACCACAGGTGGCGAAACAGGAAAGAGATAATAATAGCAAAACGTTCCTATGGAAAACATCCAAAAAAACGAAAGTGAACGCTCAAATATTGGAGGTGTCTCTAGGTCAACGGTCAAATGACTAAAGTAAACAACACACGAGTGAGCCTCTCTCCCCCCGTCCGACGGCTGAACCGATGCCGTCCAAAATCGCGTGCAGTGTGGTTATGCCAACCATCGTAGTTGTGCCAACCATAGTTGTACCAACCATTGTCGAACGCCACACTAACCGTTATAGGAATTAACATTGACGTTGGTAGTAAGTTACACCGACTAATGTATATACACCAACCATTGTAGTTGCATTTATATCATCCGATGTAGTTACACCAACCATGGTAGCCACGCCAACCATTATAGCATCACTCTGTCCCTCAATATAGTGATATTTTGTTTTTTGAAACTGAATACAAACGGCTCCTATTAGGGGCATAGTGATAAGCAATATCAACCGTTGTAGTAAGTAATACCAACTATTGCACACACGCCAACCATTGTAGTTGCATCAACCACTGTATCCCATTGCAGTTATCTCATCCATTACAGCAAGTAATACCAGCGATTTACCAATCACTGCAGTTGGTAATTACATCAGCCATTTGGTGCATATATATATCAACCATAATGTTCGAATCAAGTACGCCAACTACGGTTACACCAGCTGTTAAACTTATACCAACTACGTCTCATAGTTACGCTAACCCCCATTTATATAACCAATTCTTGTAGTTACACCAGTGACACAAAACCATTGCACAAATGACAACAATACATGGTAACACCAACTAACGTATTCACACCAAACAGTACATCCACACCAACTAGTATAGCTACAGTACACCAACCACTACAGCTACACCATTATGGCAGTTACACCAATAACTGCAGATACAAGTCAACACCAACCCTTGCAGCTACACTGCACCCTCACCTTGGCCGAGTCCCCCTATGTCTCCCCGCGCTGCAGCACCTAGCAATCGCTTCCAGCGCCGAGCAGTACGTCTGCCAGGAAAGCTTCGGCGTGCCGTCCCCCAACAGGTCTGCCGTGTGCCCCCTGAGAACGTGCGCCTCCTCGATGCACTGCAAAACCTTATCCGCGTCCCCTCCACTGTAAAGTGAAATAAAGCACACATATCAGATCAGATCAGATCAGACCCGCATTTAGATGATATATTAATAGATCTTTTGGGGAAAGCTAACCCCTGATTTACATATGATGTACACGGTCCAAATCACTTTCGTATTCCCATTTTGATGAAGCTTGACCCCTGATTTATATGATCTATATGGTCTAAATTACTCTTGAATGCCCGTTGTGATGGAGATGAACCCCTGAATTATATGACGCACACAGTCTAAATAACTTTCCAATGCCCATTTTGATGAAGATAAACCCCTGATTTATAAGATCTACAAGGTCTAAAATACTAAATACCCTTGAATGCCCATTTTGATGGAGGTTAATCCCTGATGTATATGATGTACACGGTCTAAATCACTTTCAAATGCCTATTTTGATGAAGATTAACCCCTGGCTTGTGATCTACATGGTCTAAATTGCTCTTGAATGCCCATTTTGATGGAGGTTAACCCCCGATGTATACGATGTGCACGGTCTAAATCACTTTCAAGCGCCCATTTTGATGCCCCTGCTTTATTAGATCAACCTGGTCCAGATCACTTCCAAATGCCCGCTTCCTGATCTGCATTTTTCGGGGAGGGTAGACCCCTGATTAGTATGGTCTACTCGAGATATACACATATATCTAAAACCACTCTGTCCCGAGATATTATCATCGTTTGATTTACGAATTGGAGTAAAAACGGTGCGTATATTTCGGGACATAGTGGTATACATGCGTCTGTATACATATGAAACCGGTGCTTATATTTCGGGACATAGTGGAGTAGATACGTCTGTATACATATATATATATATGAAGGTCATGTTACCATACGGCTCTTGCCCAAAATGTCACGACGGTAAATGCAAATATAGCTCACCTACGGCGGTTCGTGCTGCTGCACTGTACGCCGTGGTCTGTCCAACGCGTGAAGGTGACTAATAAAACGCATGCTAACATGCTAACATGCTATTAATAACATGCCAACGGCACCGGGGGGTAGACGCCCCGATCAGAAAGGCAAGGGTCGAAACGGCCGTGTTGTGGTCGTTGTTGTTGTTGGTGGTGTTGGCGTTGTTGTTGATGATGTTGCTGTTGTTGTGAAAGCTGTTGTTGTGGATGCCGTTGTTGTAAATGCTGTTGTTGTGAAAGCTGTTGTTGTGAATGCTGTTGAAGTTGTTGCTGTTGTATTGTTGTCTGTCGTTGTTCTCGCATGAAGTGATGGGCATACTCTAGTCCACGGCAAGAAGGCAAGGCGCCAACAATCTCGACAGGAAAAAACAAAAACAAGGTACGGTATAGCGCGTGCAATATACCGGTATACGATGCATCGAAAAGTAGATATTTCGACACCAGGCAGATCGAAACCTTCGCAACGATATCCAACTGTGATGGCAGTCAGGTAGACAACGCGTAGATACGCACAGGGCTTTTTCCTTCTACATAATCTTTAAAAGCGATAAAAGTCGCCTGGTGTAAAAGATACTAGTAGGATGCGCCTCAAAACAGCACCCGGGTTGCCCTACAAATGAAATAAAAAGAGAAAATAATAATTAATAAATCAAATTCGAATCAATCCAAAACTCAAAACCTCAAAACCTAGCACTGAACGCAGTAATCAGGAGAAATAGCGAGGGAGATGTTTAGCACATATACTTTTTAGTATACAAGCGTGTAAAACCGACAAACTTGCCTGCTGTACGCAAGCAACAAAGCCTGATAGGTGTCCTCCTTCGGGGTTAGCCCCAGGCCGATGAACCGCTGCACGAGGTCGTCCACGATGTTTCCGTAAGCCTGCCGCGCAACAGACCACCACCACACATTACAACAGCAGTTATATATATACATATGCAGTTATTTATATATATATACATACATACACCTATATACCTGGTACAGCAGTGTTGTGCCCATTTTACAAGGAACGCGGTCTTATCTGTAACATGGTTTCATGTTTTACTACCGAAGAAATGACCCCATACTAATTCCAAGTAGTTTTTTCCCGAGACACGGCGATTTACTGTACCTGGTCTTATCTCCACTATGGTCTTTCCCTTTTAGGACCGTAGTCCCGTTTTGGGGGCAAACTACTTGGAATGTGACTAGTTTGTCCCCAAAAACGGGACTACGGTTCTAACGGTCTTGACGTGGGTACAGTACACCACCGTATATATAATATGTGCAATACATCAAGGTATACCAGTATTTTACAGTTACAGTGCGGTTACAACACCGCAGTTACGCAAGGGCTAAAACTTGATAGGTCGAGGCTCCACGATGTTGCCGTAATTTTATGTCTGCGCCACAACAAGCCGCCCGTCCACTGGTACAAAACCGTACATCAAAGTACACAGGTTACATGCTCGTTCCGGTGGGCTAGTGGCACCCTCGAACGCTGGTACTCGAGGCAATAACAAGAGCGGGTGCTGGAGTTCGAGTCCCATGTGTGTCGAACGTTTGAGTTTATTTGCAAAAAAAGAAAGAAATACAGAATCAACCGCTGAGAGCGCCTATTATGAGTAGCGTGGGTAGACGTAGGGTCAACAAACTCATGGGTTTTCGGTCGATCGCCGGCAGTATAAAGCACTACCAGATTCCCCAACTCACCCGGATCCACTGCGGAGCTGTTGCCGCTGCTCTGACGAGAGTCTCCATGGTTACCCTCGTGGGTCTTTGGTCTTCCATGTCCATGTCGCTAAGGAAGGTCATAGCCATCTCGTACTGACCAGTTTCCGCACACAGCTGGAGCAGATAGAGTGGGAGAGGAAGGAGGGCAGAAATATAGGCAGGGAGAGAAGGGAAAGGGGAGAGTGAGGGCGAAATAAGGAGGGGGAGGGAGAGAAGGCGGGGGAGAGAGGAAAAGGAGGAGGCAAAAGAGACGCACAAAGAGAGATAGAGAGTGGCAGAGAGGGGGACAACCAGACAGACAGGCAGACAGAACGACAGATAAACAGGTAGGAAGGGAGGCAGTCAGGCAGACAGACAGAAAGACAGACAGACAGACAGACAGACAGACAGACAGACAGACAGACAGACAGACAGACAGACAGACAGACAGGTGAAAACGTAGGCAGTCAGGAAGCCAGGTAGACAGACAGACCGACAGACAGACAGACAGACAGATAGACGTATAGAGGAACACACATAAAACTCAGAGAGAGGGTGACCATGAATACCGCGGATGACAGGAGGTATTGTACTTATGTACCTGGTATATATAGAAAGAGCGGAACGCCACTTCCCGTGCTTACCGCGCACGCCTATCCTCCCAGCAGCCAAATGTACAAACGCACACCGCACGACGCGAAAACGATAAAAACGAGTCGGGCTCGAAACTGCAGAAACGCGAATAGTGTACAAGCTAAAAGCACCTCAAAATGAAGTTCTCAATTCAACGCTAGTCGTCCCAAGCTAAAAACACGTCAAGGCGCCATTCTCAATCCAACGCCAACCATTTCAACATCAGTACCGCGCGCGGCGAAACTAATTTTTCGTCAAAACATCGAAATGTGTCGAAGACCAAAGCGAGTCGGAAGCTCAGCTCGCGCCCGATGCTCAACACGCGAGCAAGCCAAAATCAGGGACGACCAACGACGCCCTAGTTTCTTCAGCATCCCCCGCAGTCTCCACTCATCAACTACTTCGACGAAACGGGTAGTTATGGAGAGAAAAAAAACAGTCGGAATTGGTGCGGAAAAACCATTTACAGTCTTTCACCCAGTCAGAACCGAACCTTGGAGTTACATTTAATATGACATTTTTTTGCAGTAGTAAAAGGAGTACGGGGCTGAGCAGGCACACTGGAGGTACAACCTCAGGCTGGCCGGGAAACTCAGCAATAGGGTACCGCATAATACTATCACCCTGGTGATAAAGATAACACACCCCCTCGGGCGAATTTTCGAATTTTCGAGCCAAATTTCTCCAATCCAAGGGAGCCACACACAACGCAAAATGCTTCTGGAAAGATGCATCAGACGCATCGCTCGGCGTATTCAGTACGCCCTCTCCCTTGTAGAGTAAAACCAGCTTCGAAATTTGTCCGAGGGGGTGTGTTACGTTTGATTACACGTGTGCTACTCGTACAAGGTACATATGTGTGCTATCTTATCACACGTGGGATACGGCGGTACGGTGTGTTGCGTGTTTATCAATCACACCGGTAATATACGGTACCAGGGTTGTGCATCACCTTCATCATCGTGGTGTAGGCCATCACGTCCGGCTCGACTCCCCACATGATCATTTCTTTCCACAGGCGCCACGCCCTGACCAACAAAGAGGAGGTCAACAGAACAACGCGTGAAGGCGCATTAGGTGCATGGGGCCATGTGACGCGGTACGTCTATCGTTACGCTCGCGCTACTCTACACATTGGGCGGGTATATCATTTACTGATAGATAATATATATCAGATAGATCAAGTAGATCAGATACATCAGATACATCCTCCCCTGCCGTTGTGACTCGTTCGGCAGGATCCGTGAAAATACAAAAACAGGAAAAATGTGGTACGTAGATGACGCAGATTAGGCGGCTCCCACCCGGCAGGCAGCACAAGCTATGACCATGCACATCATGACCACGTACAACCCCCTGAAGCATCTAGAGCATGGAGTGGGGATCTGATCTATCTGATCTCCCTGTTCTGTCCGATATATCTGATCTATCTGATACATCTGATCTATGTGTTTTGCCCGATGTGCACTATTCAGAGGTTGACAAAAAAAACTCTCGCTCGTTTGATCAATATCTGTGGACCCAAAAATTGTAAGTAACATCACTACCCTGGTAACTACTACTAATGCCATTCTGGCGCTTTAGTATTACCAATAGTAGAACGAGTTAAGATCGTACGGCGCACTGCATGCCGCGTTTACGGGTAAAAACAATTAAAACCGAAACATAACAAGCCAAGCGCAAAACATAGTCAAAATCAGGCGCAAAGCAAAACCAAAATACAGCAACCGAAAGAACACAGGAACTACAACCTTTTTCAATAGGGGTTTTCGACTCTGCCGACACCGTACGACAGCAGCTCACTCTTGGTAATCCCTGATGCGTGAGCTGCCGGCGATGGGCGAGGTGAAGGTGAATGTCAGACACAGACACAGAAACCACGGGAACAGAACATAAGAGACAGAAAAACAACAACAACAACAACAGCAACAACAAAACAGCGGGAAAAAAAACTAAGCAGAAACAGAACCCCAAGCCCCACTCTAAAAACAACATAAAACAGACAAAAAAACAAAAACAAAATTAACTGACTGGTGGGCGCAACTGCTCTGCCGTACCAGTACTCGTCTACCCGGTGTACAACACCACGCCCGCGGCAATCCCTCGTGCGCGTATTCCCAGCGACGACCGAGGTGTACGTGAAAAAAACAGAGATAGAGACAGCAAAAAAACAGAACCGAAACAAATCCAAAACAAAAAACAGAAAAATAAATGCAAAACAGAACCCTAAGATCACAAACAAAAAACCCCGAAACCCCGAACAACAAAACAGAAGACAGACAAAAGAGGCAACCTAACTTTTGACTGGGGGGTATAACTGCTCTGCTGTACGTAACCAGTACTACAGGGGTAGCATATACAACAACTCACCCTCCGTAGTTCCTCGTGTGCGTACTCCCGGCGATGAGCGACGTGAACGTCACCACGCACCACGGGAAACCCTTCTCGCGCATCTCCTTGCCCAGCCTCAGGGCACGCTTCATGCTGCCGGCTCTCGCGTGCGCGTTGACGCGCGAAGACCAAGCGTGCGCTTCCGGCTTTACGCCGTCCTGCAGCATCTCCAGCCACACCTGCGTCCGGGCAACATGTTGTAAGTCGTAGGGGGGAGGGGGGTCAACTCCAACCTTTCGAAAAACGGTGAGACGCCAATCGCCTCACGGCGGCAGACAATCACATCCGCCCGTCAGGCGGGGAGGGGGTTCGAAAACGCGGTTTCAGATTAATCGCTCGATGGCAACAGCCAATCAAAATCAGTCATGCGGGGGATACACTTGGGCCATGCGAAAACACAGGGCCCCGCGGCGCGAAGCGGTATGTATCTATATACCAGGCAGGTATGATCCAACCATCAATGTCACCACAGTCAGTTGTCAATACCAGTCTCACTACACTATACCGATACCACCTTCTCCGTCACTTTGGCATACACACCTCGCAACTTTCACGGCCAATATCACGCGGTCTGTGGCACGATCGGCCATCACGAACAGTACTGCCGTTGCGATCAACTACGTATCACGACTACGGTAAAACACAATGTCACTCTCGATCACTGCTGTAACTCCAAGCTCTCACGACGACGACGACTACTACTACTACTACTACTACTACTACTACTACTACTACTGCTACTACTACTACTACTACTACTACTACTACTACTACTACTACTACTGCTACTGCTACTATCACGGGGGACCATAGTTAATAGGACCTATGGCATACATAAAAACCTACATATTTAACCATTTTTACTAACAATATTTGGTCCTATTAACTATGGTCCCCCGTATTACTACAGTAGCCAATACCACTCCTTCTCCTCTACCTCCTCCCCCTCCTGCCCCCCCTCCTCCTCTAGCGCCCATCGCTTCGCGCCGGGAAGCCCCGCCCACACCCCACACCCACCTTCTCTGCCCCCGCCGCATCCTTCAAGATCGCCTGCCCCGCTAGTAGAGCCGTGTATGTATGCCCGTCCAACCTCACCCCCCTCCGCTTCATCTCCGGGACCACCCTGACCCTCGCCTCCCGAATCCTCCCGTGCGCGGCTAGCGTCCGGACCAGAAAGTTAAAGTCGCTGGTGCCTCCCGCGTGTTCCGACAGCAACGGGGCGGTCGGTAACGCCGACGACCCAGGTTCGAAAACTGACGACGGCGGTACCGACGACATCGCTTCCTGCGATACATTGCCGGCGCTTTCACCACCACCACTGCCGCTGCCGACTCCGTCAGGTGATGTCAGCTCTCCTTGTCCTCGCTGTAGCAGCAGCGGGGAGGCTGGGAGTGCCCCCCCTCCAGCGGGAAGGGGGAGGGCGTCCCCGGCGGCGGCGTCAGAGAGGGTCATGCCGAGGTTGAGCATCATGGCGTCCGGGTCCTTCTGCCGGAGGTACGCGTTGAGCCCGACCTCCTGTTGTCCGAGGGGCGAGTTGAGGAACTCTTCCGCCAACTCGTGGATCCTGGGGGGTGCGAGAGCGCGCGCGCGGGGGGGGGGGGCGTGAGGTGTATGAGCAAGAGGTACGGTGGCTGTGGTCGCTGCTGCCATCAAAACGGCTGTCATGTACCTGGTACAAGGCTGCCATGGATAGCTGCTACTATACGCAGGGAGCGCTGCTGCTGCTCTTACTTCTGGGGATGTTAGCAGCGAAGTTGAATAGGCTCGGTTCTTCCTGTAGTATATTGCGCGGTTACGTTGTGCATGCCTGCCGAATGGGGTGTGCGCGGAATGGCCTGCGGTAGACTCGATTGACGTCGCTCGAACACCAGTAGTAATGCCTTTGCACGTATCATATCATGAGCAGTACTGCGGCTGGCTGCTGTACGACTACTGCCTCTGCGTAACTCCTGTACGTCCGTACTCATAGCTGTACTGAGCAACTTGCAAGCCTTGCCTTGAGAAGCATACCCGTGCGTCCATATGTCCGTGCCAATTCTTCAATCCGAGGGCCACTAAACTACAGCATGAGTACGACACACAGGTGCTGCCAGTACATTGTAATGTACCTGGCAGTGCCTGACCAGAGTAGACAATATGCCAACGTTGTAAGCAAAACGCAACACGACCTCAAAACTCGAACAGGGCGCTGTTATTTTCGTCTATGCCTGGCACTGGTACACAGCACTGCAGGCACTGCTTGTATTTAGCATTTAGCTCGTACATACAGCACGGACCTGGTCATAACATGCTTTTACTACCGGATCATACGTAACATGCGTTAGGGCACCAGGGTGCTATGATGCAGCAGTTTGTAAGCAGGAGTAATTTCTACCATACCCTGTAATCTGGTACAGGGAGTAGCAGAACCTCTCTTCGCATTATGCAACATGCAAGCGTACACCAGAAGAGTGCAGCAAGCGGCGTGAGCCATTTATACTCCTCTCCTCCTTCCTCCTCCTCCTCCTGCCCTACCTCTTCCCCTTCATATCCACTTCTGTTTCCTATAAACATGCACTTTTTCTTACTTGACCTGGTCCTCCGGCGATATAGCCTTCATTGCCTCGAGCTTAGCCTTGCTCTCCTCCTCCAGACGCTTGTACTTGTTGACTCTCGACAGCGGAGCCCCGTGCACCTTAGGCTTCTTCTTCTTGCCCATCCCGGGAGCCTTATGGCGTGTAGGGCCTGATCGCTTCGGCATCAGCGCGGAGGCACCTCCTCGACGACCCTTCTGAGCAGGGGCTGTGGAGCTGATGCCTCTGGCTAGCACAAGCTGGGCATGCCTAGATACGCCGCCTGTGGACGGCATCAACCGTGGTCGAGAAGAGGACATCGACAGCAGCACTGCTGGAGGTACTGCTGGTGTCTCATTCAGGTGACGGTGTCCAGCCAGGCGGCGTAGCAGCAATCGTGGAGGGCACGGAAGAGGAGCGAGCCTCATACTCACGGCACGGTGCATAATTCTTTGCAGCCGTCACCTCAGAGCAAGGCTGAGGGCTCGGCTGCGGCTGCGCGGCTGAGATCTCCGGTTACAGGGAAATTTCATCTACCCCAAACATAAACGCTACATGATATTATTGAAACCCTGCCATGTCTCAGAGCTGCAGCTCTTTTAAACCAGGAACAGGATGGCAACGTTACGTCCTCTCCTACGGACAGCTGCAGCTTCCTCGCGAGCGAGAGTTCGGCGATATGCAGGCTTAGTGCCGTGCCAGGAGAGGAACGGTATGGCAGTGGGGTGCCGCGGCTTTGATGGAGCTGAATCAGCACGATATTGCGTCAGCAGTTTTGGGGCTGTAGAGCAGCAGGAGCGGGGGATTTCCTCTACCACGAAAGGTAAGCGAGCTCGTTGTCCATCGATGCATGGATGCACTTCCTGTTGCTTATTATTGATAGTGAGCGGCTGCAATCTGGTGGTACTCCTGTACTTCAGTGGTAACGCCGGTCTTGTATCGGACTCCCTCATTTCGCGCAAAGAGGGTAGACCCATCAACTGCTGTAGTCGTATGTACAACGAGCAGCCCAACCCAACAAGCACATGTATGCACGTGGTGTCGTATACCAGTATATATCATGCAGCCGCTCCGCTACGTACTCGTATTGCCCCTCTGTTCGTGTGATACGAGAGCACCAGAGCAGTACACAGCGCAGCAGCGCACAAGTAGTGTGGCATCGCCAAACATCGACCACGTATGCTTTACCCCCTGGTGAAGCCTAATTCACTTGTTGGAAGCGCTTGCCCTGCAACTTGAGGACTGACCGCTCCCGATCATCGCCAAATAGCGGTCTCGCCATGCGGAACAGCAGTTCGGGCACCTCGTACTATTACGGGGGACCATAGTTAATAGGACCAAATATTGTTAGTACAAATAGCTAAATATATAGGTTTTTATGGACACCATAGGTCCTGTTAACTATGGCCCCCCGTAAATAAGTACCTGGTATAATATACAAGCGCAGTACCAGGTACCTGGTACGTAGCACGGCGCACCTGACCGGCATGTGCATACCTGGTATACCATATCCCAGGCTACCTCTGGTACTCTCTCTACATACTCGTATACCGATACTGTAGCCAGAGGGTGGACTACGTTGCATTGCCAGTACGTATGTAGCAACCGTCAGGCGCGCCAGATCCGGGATACGAGCTACCAGTATTGTTTAGGTTATCGATGTTGTGCTTGCACCTCCTGGATCACACTCGTAAGTCCTGAGAGGTGGCATCCAGGGTCGGTGATCGGTGGTGCTACTCCGGAAGGCAAATATCAAATATGAGGACCGTTGGGTTGTACAATCATGCTACAAGTGTCCGTCCAGCGTAATCTGGCACCGGTAAGGGGTAAGTGCGCACGTGCACACAAGCCCATGAGCCGTGCTCCGGTAGGGTTTATACTTGGTTATAGTGTAGCCTGTAGTATAGCTCAAACATTGCTCACCGACGGGACTGCTCAGCTGAAGAGCTACCTGATACCGAGGCGTGGTCACCCCTCGTGAGTGAATCTGTACCGAGGTGTTGTGCTCGGCGTCCAAAGCCGACCCTCCGAGCCGACCCTATCCCGAACCCTTTGCCAGTGATCAGAGCTTCGATGCTGTGCTTGGCAAGGCTCTATTAATAGGTTGATTCGGCCGGCTTTGATGCTGTGCTTGGAAATACTCTACTGGTTGTCGGTTGATTCGGCCCGCGCGGAACGCTGTGCTTGGTAAGGCTCTACGAGTAGGTTGATTCGGCCGGCTTTGGTGTGCTTGGAAATACTATATAAATGTTGATTCGACCCGCTTGGGGTGCTGTGGCTTGGAAATACTGTACTGGTACTAATCTGGGTTGATTGAGCCGCTTATAAGACACCACAGCCGTAGCCAACCAGAGGGCGCAAAATAGCACCTTAGGAAAAAGGACTAGTAATATCGGCAGGGTGGCCACTATCAATATTAATACTGGCAATACCAGGGGATCCGATTTGTTGAGTAGGTACCATGGGATCGCGTAGCAGGCCTACAACGTACGAGGCACCTGTGCAGCAGTAGCTTAGAAGTTTCCCAGAAGTTGATTGCTGTGTGAGTGACTAGTGCCTCCTCAAGTGTGGCTAACGAAAATAACTTAGGGTCTCGACGTAGCTCGCGTCTCGCGACAGCTTCACTTCGACAACTTTCCCGGCGGTCGGGGTTAGGGTTGTTAAGTACCAGGTATTAAGGTTGTAGGGCTAGCGTTAGGGTTCAGAGTTGAAAACGTAGCAACCGTGCTGTTGAAGCCGCTGGGCCAAGTCGTATGTAGGGCGTACGCATAGGTAGATAATAGGAATGGCAGTGGTGCCAATACCTGGTACCTGGTATGAGTCACCTGTACCTGGTAAGAATTACCTGTACCTGGTAAGAGTCACCTATACCTGGTAAGAGTTACCTCATCGATACCCCTCCCTCCTAAGCTTCATGTTCTCAGATTCACCCATGGCCAAAAAGCAGTCCGTGCTCACAGCATAGGCTCCATTAACTATCAGGGGTGGGCAAGACTACTTCAGGAAAAAAATCATGCATGACTAATACGGGGGGGCATATTAACAAGTACCTGGTACTCAGGACCCATCATATACACTAAAACCTATATACCAGGTACCAGGTATTCCAGTATTTTTACCAAGCGTATTTGGTCCTGATTACCAGGCACTTTATTATATATTCCTCCGAAATAGGAATGACGCTTCGGTGAACTAACGCAAGCACCGTACCGCGTCGTTATCTTTGTCGCTTTGTCTGCGCGCTGTTTGGGTTTGGGCTGGCGACGAACGTGCAGCTCTCCATGGGGACCACGGCGCAGAATTCGAGAACGCGCAAACGTGAGACCTTGCCTTGTACTGCACCTTGTGCCTGATAGCATCGGGTGTACGTGTGTGTACCTTGAATATTTTCCTGGCGTAATCTGGTTCGCGAGTGGTACGGGATGGTGTACCACAGCCTGCAGAACCGTTCCCGTGCGTTCTGTATATATCATACCTTACCTGCGATGCATGCGTTTTTTTTTTCATGTACCTAGTACCAGGTATATACCAGTCTGACATTTTATATAGGCTCGTTATTGGCAGAGTATATCAAGCAGACTAAACGGGTACGAACTTTACCTATACAGTTCGATTCCCGGCGAGATCGTCTGTCTGCTTTTTTCACCAACATGTTTTTTTCCATTTTTTTTTGTTTTGCGTTGTGAGCCTACTCACCGCAAGTAGTACTCGGAGTAACTTTTATGATTTCGCCGGTTGGGGGCCTTCCACTATCAGAACGACATCAAATCGCAGTTCTTGACATAACTGAAAGTACCCAAAACACCTTATTAGAAACCAATGAAAAAAATCTTGATTTTTCGAACTGTACGAGCTCAGGAAAGACTCCAAAAAACCCTTACTGGAAAAAAAACTGCGCGAACTCCCGAGAATCATGGGGGGGATGAAAACTAAACATCCCCGGGTCAACCAATGTATTTTTCAAGCCCCTTGGTGTATCTGCATCGTGATACGAATATAAACAATACTGTAATACACTTGAATCGCCTTGTTTTCGACTGTTTTAGGAAACGAGCTTATATGTAGGGTTAAACGAAGTGTCAGACTGGTAGTGTGTCTAGTTGTTCTCTATCATCGGGACGCTTTGTTTTCTGACCTGTGTTTGCGATGATGGGTCTAGACTTCAGAGGAGTGAGCTAATTCGAGAACATCAAGCGATATTTGATACCTGGTACCCAGTACCCGACATAATTGTACCCCGATATTGTTTGTACTCCGATAATGTCTGCACCCGATACCATGCGGGCTTACGACTTTGTTTTTGTGTTTTCGCTCCTACTTGTCAGCATCGTGTGTAACTTGTGTATCAGAGATTGTAGATATGCACGTACATACACATGCGTAAGAGAGGAGCGCGTGCCTTCTTGTGCCAAGCGCAACCGCCCCAGTAGTACAGCGGCAGTACTGCTGAAAACTGACGTGGTTTGGCCAGTGAAATACGTAATCGGCAGTATTAAGAGCCGTCATCTACAGCAGCTCCGTTGGGCTGCTGCTTCTGCTGCTGCTGCCGCTGCTGCTGATAATTGACACCCTCGAGGTCTCATCCAAACTCTTGCCTCCCACCCCCTCTGACGACCGGATGTTGAACGCGGCTTGTTTTCAGCGTGGAAATATTGTGGGAAAGCCCTAAAGGAGGACTCCAGAAGTCCCAGGCCAAGTGCGGGATGAACCTCATGAGGGTGGCGCAAGCCCACGGCATCGATTTGGAAGGTGCGGTGCAGTGCGATGCCGTTCTGTTCGGTTCTGTTCGGTTCGGTTCGGTTCGGTGCGGTGTGGCATCTTGCGGGGCGGCCATGCCTCACAACGCTCGGAAATTCGCCCGACCGAAGTGGCGCGGATTTTCCCGCGTTGAAAATGTTGAAAAACGTGCGACTGTGCCACGAGCCCACTGATCATCCTGCACCTGTCAAGCGTGTCTATAGCCTGTAGGCAACCCGCAGGGCCGAGGACATGTACATTTTCTGGCGTGACCTACCGCGGTAGTGGCACATATCCGGCTTCCGGATTGTACGACGACGTTTATGATTGATGTGATTGTCTCGCTTCCATGGACGCAACGCAACTGGCAATTCCTAATTGTTCAATCTGGCATGTGCCATCCGTCTCGTTTTTATTGCCTGTACAAGACATTGAAAAGGTGCAATGGTTCCCTGTCACAATGCGGCTCTCTATTGCCCGACGCCGCTCGTGTTGGTGATTTCCTCGATCTGTGCGTGTCCAGGCGCTTGCGAGGGCGTTTGCGCTTGCTCGACGTGCCACGTGACCGTAACTGGGGAAGTTTTCGACAGTCTGCCGGAGCCGAGCGAGGACGAGGAGGACATGCTCGATTTGGCCTTCGGGTTGACCGAAACGTGGGTATCCCGGCAACACGCCCGGTCGACAACAAGCCGCCTTGTCGAAACTATTGCTGAAGTTGTAAGCATGGATTTATTTTAGTAGCAAAATCTGGAAACGTCGTGTGGCCCCTTCGTGACTCCATAGTTATGGTCAGGGGTTGTTGTTTTCGTTGCCTCAAAGACTCTGCCGTGCATACAGCATGTGGCGCGGGTGTGGGTGGATATGTGCGCGTCCTGCTGCTCCGGACGCGCTCAATGTTGTTGCCGTGCCGTTTTACCATTTCCGTGAAACTCGCACCAGGCATATTTGTGGTTCCTATATTTTATTTCCAATTCGTGGTGTTTACGTAAGTTCTATCGTAGTGTTTCTATTATTAATAACAGTCTTGACTCTTACAACACCGATTAATACATGTTCCATTGTTTCGTGTATTCTATCTTGTTTTGCACGATTAATCTGACCATCGTTTTTTTCAACTTTTTGCAATCCATTGTTTGTTTTTCCCGTCGCTTTTTTTAACCATGCTTGTGTCCGGTGTTTATTCTCTCGCCCCCGGTGCAGGTCTCGACTTGGTTGCCAGGTTATCGTTACGCCAGAAATGGATGGGATAGTGGTGAGTGCGGTCTTTACTCCGGGCAGTTATTATTGAAGAGCGTTTGCTCCTATTTTCCTTATTTTCTCAGTTTTTTTCTGATCTTATTCCTGGAAGAGGTTGGAAGTCTAAGCGTTGTTGACTTTTGCCCAACTGTATCATTCCCTGATATAGGAAAATGCTTCCTCTTGTTCGTATTTTTCATATCCAAGAAAAAGAGAAAAAACAGGGGAAAATCAGGGAAAACCTTCTTTGATAATCATGACCCTTAGTTCGCCGACTGTCGGATGGTTGCATGCGCTGGCCTCATGCCACGTGCCGGGACTGTCACACTTGCCATCGCTTCGCATTTCGCTTTTCGTTTCCTCTGCCTACTTGGTCTACTTGATCTGCTCTCAGCGCTTACTCTTGTTCACTCACCTGGTAGCTCGCTGTACTTGGACGCTTTGATTAATCTCCTTTCCCCCTCTCAGGTGAAACTGCCGGCCGCCACAAGAAATTTCTACGTGGACGGTCACGTTCCCCAACCACACTAACGTTTTTCGAACGATTCCTTAGCGTCCTAGGAGAGAACATTGCACACCCCGGACAAATCATCTGCAGATCATGTACAGATCATGTACAGATCATTCCCAGTTGATGATCTAGATGTTGCAGGGCAGAGAGATAGACCCCTGATCTGTATGGTCTGTATGATATGTATGATCTAGCTCATGTTGCCGCATGTGAGCCGTTTGATCTGCGTGGTCTACAGTAGGACGTGTTTCCTGGGTTGGATATGTGCTGTACAGATCGTGTACAGCATATCACAACGGCAGGTTAGATATCTAAATGATGTACGTACGTAGATCGTGATATGTTCCACTTGTGAAACTATTCCATGAGCACTACAACTACAGCACACGGCGTCTTCTCAATCTGGGAGGGAAGGATGGGGGTAATACGCAATGATTGGGTGGCCAGATATACCAAGAGCCACCCTAGCTCACCGCGTGGGCGCGTAGATATCCCGGGAAATCCCTGTGGGATGTTGCAGTATCACACGACCTAAGTCTCTGATGTCTCGATTTTCGGGAACTCTGTTGGTCGGTGGGAAGAAGTGGTCCCGGAGAGCTTGCTGTGCAAGGGGCGTGTGGTGCATTGATTGCAGCGGTACCGCTTTTTTAGGTCGAAGCCGATTAGTTTTTCACCGTTTTGTTTTTGTTACGGGGCACCAACGGCGGTTGCAAGGAGTCGAACCGAGACATTAGCGCTTACGTAGAGGAGCCGTAGTTTCCCAAGAAAAATGTGGTGTCGACGAGTTTTTTGCTACCTTTGGTCCGAATGCGCCAGTAGTAGGCGGACAAAGGCAACCCAGTTCTGGTGGCGTGGCAGGGCCTCGACATTTTCTTGGGATTCCCCACTTGGGGTTTCTGCCTCGAGATGTCCAAACGTGTCTGATCGAAAATTGTCTGTCCAACCTACGTACGCTTCTGTTTTTCCAGACGGCCACTAAGGGCTGATGCCCATACCACGCGCAGCGGAAATCGATAGCTGACACACACAAGCGTCCTGCCCCAACTTCTGGCTCTGCGGTGCCGCTGTGCCTTGAGGCAGGCGACCTACCCGAACACCCATCGATTCGCCTCTCTCACGTACTACACTTGCTCGATACGAGTATCGTTCGTAAATCACGCACAGGCCATCAACCGCAACAAATGTGGGGTTCCATGGGTAGAGGCTTCTGTCGCCCAGCGGCGTTGTTACGCGGCGTCTTTAGTGGTTGGTGCCCGCTGCTTGGTAGGAACCGGGCAAGCTGGCTTCGAAAGGGTCTGATGACGTCTGCTTGGTTTGATGACGCCTGATTGGTGTGATCGCGTCTGCTTGGTTTGACCACGTCTGGTCGGTTTCATGACGTCTGATTGGTCTGACCACGTCCGGTTTGTCTGCTGACGTCCGATTGGTCTCATCGCGTCTGGTTGGTCTGATCGCATCTGATTGGTCTGATCACGTCTGATCGGCTCTTGATTGCCATCCTTAACCCTCGTCTCCGATCGCACCCATGGCGTTTGGGGCACAACCTGCATTCCCCACAGTTTTGACCAAGGCTATATGTTGGAGGGGTGACATTCACTGTGGGTCATTTTGGTCTAGCTACTCAAGGCCACTGGACCGAATGACCACCTACCCTAATTATTTGCAAGACGTAAGATGTAATTTGTACTGTCTTTTTTGTTTCGCGATATGCGCCGTGATCATATTTGTTTGTTTAAACTGCACGCCAGCACCATTCTTTTTTTCAAGTCCGATTTTTAGTGAGGTACATAGTCACCCACCCCCCCGGTTGGCCTAAATGCGGTATACACGAGTGGAAAGATTGGCACCATACCCCCCAACCCCTACTTCTCACCCGATTGGCCTAAACGCGGTATATACGAGCGACAATAATGGCATCATACCCCCCATCCCCTACTACTGCTGTACTTGCCGTAGCAACAGTTTCTATGGGTCTCTGTGGCGGAAAACGCCAAAACGCTTGAATATTGTTGTTCTCACATTACTTCTCAAATCGAGGAGTCGGTGGTCACGCGAAGGGCGGGAGTTCTAGGAAGATCCGAAAAACAAAAAGAAAATTCGGCGAAGGTTTTTCACGACGCTTCGCACCTAAAAATACACGAGACGAAGAAAAGGTGGGCACAAAATGAAATCAATGTGCAAACTGAACTGGCACGGCCGCGTGAATTCACTCAACAAACTACAGCATGTGTCCGTCTGATTAAAGTGTGCCCCGCGACAGATGGGATAGATATACAACAAAACATTGCACAGGTCGGGCAGATCTACAGATAGATCAGACAGATAATATACAGATATATCAGGTAGATTATCTAGACCTTACTTAACCTTCCGTCTTGAGATGTTGCAGGATATGTGTGAGTACCTGTCCAACCCAGGGAAACTGTGGTACTACAACACCAGAGCATGTAGAAGATACTGCTCCCACCTGGCAACCTATATATATATATAGATCATTCATATAGATCAGGGATGTATCTACTTGACCCGAAAGATCTCGACCATCAAGACTAGCGGGAATTATCTGTAGATGATCTGCTGGAGGTGTGAAACGCTGCAACTGGCTCGACCGTAAAACAGAACAAACGCGTACACAAACACCTGGTACCTCGTACTTAAGAAGGGCAAGCCTCGCTAGTTGGGGGACGGTAAAAACATTCGATGGAGAAAGCCGTGATTCGCGGCGAGCGCTACTACACAAATTTCTACGAAAGTCTTTTTCTTTGTTTTGTAATATTTTTTACAATCACTTTTGTTTTACTTCCCATCAGCTCGACCCCAGTGGGAGCTTTTGTGCACCCTTGGGCGGGTTTTCTTTACTACTATAGCAGACTATATGCAGTATCCGTGGTCACAGGCGTCTTTCCTTCTCCTTCCCGGCACTTGCCTTCGTTATTATCGCGCGTAGAGTTCAGCATTCCCACTCCTCGTCGACTTGCTCGGATCATGTCATTAATACCAGGTAGTAAGTTATGTAGGCTTGCTTGCTCAGATCAGGTGATTCTTGATGGCGGGCCCATACTGTACAGCGTCCCGTCTGCCCGAGAAGCGCGGGTCGTGCGTGCGGCTATTCCCTATCGAACGAGCAAACCTTAAGGGCGACACCCATCTATAGCGCACCAAAAAACATTTTTAACACGGACTAAAGTAGTCATACTCGAATATACCAGGTATAGTGTTTACTCGTTGTGCAGAGTACGGCGACGGCTATGACACTTGTGCACAGTAGTAGTACCGCGACAGACTTTTAGTCTCCCGCTACAAGCCTGCCCCCCCCCTCCCCCAACCCCCACCGCCGCCCAAAGCACAGCAGAACGAAAAACAAAACATAAACACACACATGAGCAGCGAACAACGCCTACCCACCATTTTCGCAACAAAAAAAACGCCATAATATACCGGAAACCCAAGCTTCGAGAGATAAGCTCCCGCCGCAAGGCCTGCCTGAGAATTCTCACACAACATCGCACCATGCACAGCTGGAAGGTGCGCGTAAAGGCGACAGCCACAACAACAAAAAAACGGTCCAATCGGTCCCGCCTTCAGGGCCCAAGCTATACCGTCCGCGAGCAAATATGCTACAATAGTATCGCGGTTTGACCCCTGGATTGATCGCCCTCAACGCTAAAATTAGCATATTTAGATGCTAGGACACTGCGTTGTGACCGCTTGACTGACCGCCCCCTACGCTAAAATTAGCAAATCTGCCAGGAGACTGCGGTGTGACCGCTTGACTGGCCGTCCCCAGGCTAAATCAGCATATTTAGATGCTAGGAGATTGCGGCTTGACGGCTGGACTGACCGCCTTCTACGCTAAAATCAGCACATCTATATGTTAGGAGACTGCGGTTTGACCGCTTGGCTGACCGCCCCTACACTAGAACCAACATATGTGCAAGGAGGCAGCGGTTTGACCCCTTGACTGGCCGCCCCCTTCACGAAAACCAGTATAATAAGGCTTCGCCTTGACGCGCCCAAAAAGACAGGTCTCCAAAATTACCAGGTACCTTTTTTGTCCGCGAGGGACGATCTGATCTTCCCTGGCCGATTCAAAACGCCCAACAAGAGGAAAACATCATGCATATATATCACTACATGATACGTACGTATTATGATGTCGTGTCAACGGACATATTTATCACAACGTACATCACAACTGTTCCGTTTTGTTTTTCGTGTTTACAGTCAACCGCAGGGACAGTGCAAGCGTTCTCGATAGCCAGAGCAGGGTGGAGTCGCACCGCCTTCTTCCTATGTGCATGTGCCTCCGAAGTGAGACACGAGTCGGCCTGCAGCCTGTTAGAGCCGAAACACAAAAATAGGCGCGCAATCACCCTCACGACCCCTCGCAAGCACAAGCACCCGCGCAGGCGTAAGCACCCACGCAGGCGCGAGCACCCACGCAAGCGCAAGCCCCCACGCATGCGCGGCGCCAGCACGCGCAAGCACCCGCGCATATTTGCAACGAAAAGCGCCCAAGCACTCTCGCAAGCAAAAACACTCACATACTCTAGCAAGCTAAAGCACCCACGCAAGCAAAAAAAGCGCCAATGCACTCCCTCTTGCAACCTAAAGCGCCCACATACCCTCGCCAGCACCCGCGCAAACGCAAAACCAAGCGTTTGCGGGCTCCCAAGCAGAGCGCAACCACACCACGCGAAAAAAGGCAAGCGCACCACGACACAAGAGGAACCGTCGCACGTGGCGTATGTACCGGCCCAAGCAGCGAAGTCTCTGGCAAACCAACCTACCCGAACCCCAGCACAACAACATCACCACCACAGCAACAAAAACACACACACAGCAAAAAACACTACCAAATACATCCCACCGACACCTTCGCCACCACCACTACCACTACGCGCACGCTTCGGAAACAAAACCGCGAGATAGCGCACGCAAAAAACACACACGCCCCCTCGCCGCGCTCACGTCCCTTCTGAGGGTGGCGTGTGCCGTGCCCAACCGCGCCTACGCCTGCATTTGGCCGCGAACACCGACAAGTGCGATACGTGTGGCAAGACAAAGAAGCAAGCGCCAAGCGGGACGACCGCCACGGGCACCACACGCTCACGCCAGCGCTATATACGGCGAGAGTCCGCACGCGCATGTTCCCACCCACCCCGTCTGCCTGCTGTACTTGACGGGTGGGAGGGGCGAGCACAAGCATAATAGGGGCGACGGGTGCAACGGGCAGGACGCGCGTACTCTAGCGCTACGGGGAGTCCTCACGCACGCATTCCCACCCACCCACCCATCCACCCTGCCTGCCTGGCTTCCATGATCAGAAGGGGGGGGCGGGGTCTCGAGTGATCCTCCCCGACCTTGATTTTATCGGCGACACAAACAAAAAATGCGCCTTGCTAAAAGCTGATTTAAGCCACGCGGGAGACCATCGGCAGCGGGTGGGCGGAGGCCGGCGCTGACAAACCAGAACGCCCTTCGCGGGTTTCGTCGGAGTGACTTTCGTCGAAAGTTCCATCTCCGTCGTTGCCGCCGCCGCCACCACCACCGCCACCACCACCCCCCCCTTCCGCTTGATCGATGCCACTAACGTCCGCGGCAGTCCCACGTTGCAGGGCAATCGCTGCGGGCGTCGTAGACTTCTTGTGGGGCGGCGGGTTCGCTTTCCCGGCAGCCGCTACCCCCAACCCTACCGCTGCCTCGTCCCCGGCCCCCGCCTTCCGGTCGCCGCTGGCCGTAGCACGCGACGCCTTGGGCAACGGAAACCCTTGCAATTGCAACGCCTCGCTCCGCTCCTCGGCAAGGTCGCGCACTTCTCTACCCGCCGCACACCACGCGTGCCACTCGGGCGTGTAACGAACGGGGGGAACGGACCGGGGTTTCCTTGTCTTCAATCCGATGGAGGGAGGGGCGCCTGCGGGGCAATTGCTACTGCAGCTACTGCTGCTGCTGCCGCCGTTGTTGCCGCGTCTCGCAGAAGAAATGCATGTAGCGCTCTCGTTTCGATCTCCACTCCCTCCTCGTCCCGCCGGCGCCCCAAGCCCCGGTGCTGCGACCCCTTCCCCCCCCCCGTCCCCGCCCGCACCACTACCACCACCACCACCACCGCTAACTCCTCCCCTCCCCGACCGGTTCGCGCGTTTCCAAGCTTCTAGCACCCCCGTAGGAACCACGCCAAGCACGGGGTGGAAAACCAGATGGTCGGGCGCTTTTGGCCGAGTGTCCCAATTCAGGAGAACGTCATCAAAGCCTTCGTGATCTCCACCACCATTGGCGGCATTTGCTGCGATGACGGGCAGCGGCGGCACCGTCTCGGGTTCTTCGTCCCAGACAAGGTCTGGCATGGGAGGATCATCGGTGCTACCATCCAGACCTTCGCCTCTCCTTCCCGAGAGGAGGCTGCCCCTGCGGGAGCCGGGGCGGGGCAGGTCCAAGGCCCAGCCGTCGCGAAGGTCACCGCCGACGAGCGGAAGCCATCGGGGCAAAGTTCCTGCGATCGCAAATGGGGAAGGACCGGGGTGTCGATGGTGTGCGATTATAGTGTGGCGCGGGTGCCTAGCTGGCGCCAGAGAGCGGGCTTTGCATGAGATGAGCAAACAAACAAAAAATGCTTCGGAAATATCTCGGAATTATCTCGACGTCAGTGTTCCACGTCATTGTTCCACGGACAACATTGCTCGGCGCTTGCACTCGCCCAGTTGTAGAGAAAATCAGAGTCAAAACTCGTCCGAGGGGGTGGGTTATCAAATTACAAGTGTAACACGGTATAATATCAACCGGAGTGGGAGAGGAGTACGTGGGTGAGGTTATGGCGGCTTGGGGGTAGCGGGAGATTGGAGGATATATTCGTACTTCGCATGTTCACACCCTGGACATTTTCTACACCAACAGAATTTACATCGGTTGTGGAGGCTGTCTACACTCACTTAGAACTGCCCGGGCAATCGAATTCGGAGAGTCTACTAATTGGAATTTCCCGGACAATGCATTCGGAGACTTGCCTACGTATTAACACTGGCAGCATCTGTCAACAGATAATACAGCAGTACGTACGTAGTCCTACAACAGTGTCTACGTATAGTCCAGGGTGGGGGAAAAATTACGGTTCTCCATATTACATGATTGCATACACTTTGCGCGCCGACGAGTATCCGCCCAGCGCGGGCCGTTAAACCTGTACGTACCGAACAATAAATACTGCAGCGATGACCTACTACCGTAGCCCTATTTCCTAGTTTGTAGTTTACCCCCGAGACGTCGGCGCATTGACACGTCTGACAGATCATCTACAAAAGATCATCTAGATCTTAACCTGTCGCTATGAAATGCTGTGAGGGATAGGTTTAGTACAGATCCAACCCAGGAAGCATGTCCTAGATGATGCAGATTTTATGGCTTCCACCCGGCAACATGAGCCAGATGAAAGAGATCATACCGATCATACAGATCAGGAATATATCGTGCCCTGAAATATGTAGATCATCAACTGTGGGATGATGTGTAGATGATCTGTCCGATATGTGATGAATTTTCACTGGGGAGATCACGTCCTATGCACTACCAGGCGCGCTGCTCACCTTGCGCAAGCGTCAAGACCATCGCCGCGCCCGCGACAAGAGCGATCACGACTTTCCTCCACGTAATCGGCTCCTTCCCGCCACCTCCACCACCCCCAAACCCCTGCTTACCCCCTCCCCGCGCAGGCCCACCCCAACTCCACCCACCCTTGCCCCGGCGTCGCGTGCTCGTCGTTGTCTGCTGCTGCTGCTGTCTACCGTCATCTTCAAGATCCACCCCACCTTTCCCACCTCCCTCCTTAAGTACCCCCGCTTCGGTTTCTTTGGCGTTCGTCCCGGTCCCTACCGCGCGCGGGCCTTCAGGTTCGTGGAAACCCGTGCGCGTGGGCAGCGTTGGGGACATTTCGGGGACAGCAGACTGCTGGGCGGGCTCTAGGTCGAGGGTTGCGGCGGCGGCGGCGGCGGTGACACACGCCTCACCCTGCTCCTCGATACCTGGGCCTACTTCAACATCAACGTATTCCTTTGCGCCCCCCACCGATCCCACCGAGACTAGGTCGTCCGACCTTCCTGGCTCCTCTTGCAACGCGCCTTTCTCTACAGGGCCGGACTTGACAACAACCCCCTGCCCCGAACCTTCGCCCACTTCGCTTTCCTTGCTGTACGTAAGTTTCTCGAAAGAATCCGAACGGCCGCCATTTTCCGCCGCGGTGACACCTTTCGCGGCAGGCACGTCAGCGCCAGCGTGAGTGGTCACCTCGTGCGCCTCTCCACCAGCCGGTCGGCGATGCAGCTCGCCGCCACTCCCTCCGTGCCGCGCGAGGCCTCCCTCTTCCTCCTCGCTCTGCTCCTCCGCCCAGCTACCCAGGGCGGGGCTCTGCCCCTTGCTTCCGCAGCCGCCAGTCTTCGCTAGCGGAGTCCGCCCGCTTCCTCGTCGGGCAGGCACGGTCACGGCGTCGGTTGGTGTCGTGCCCGTCGTCGGGAAACCGCCGCCACCAATCTGCCGGGAAGGCGCGGCCGCTAGTGTCGCCTCCAATCCTTCGCCTCCACCCTCGCAACCCTCTTCTTGCATCGACCCGCCGACGTCGACGCCCTCCTCTGCGGACTCGCTCGGTCGGGCTCTAAGCGCCGCCGAGTTTACCGCTGCCGCCGCGTTGAGCTTCCGCTCCTGCTTCTCTCTATTGGTCAACGCTTCCGTATCGGGCGTACCCACACCCGCGCCCTCTTCAGTCGGTAACGGTGTCGTCGATATCGTTGTCAATGCCTGTTCGACGTCGCTCTCGAGTTCGCCGTCGTCTGCCGCCGCCGCCGCTGCCGCAGGGGGTGCGGTGTCTCGGACCGGGACAGGCGGGTCGGTTGCGGAGGCTTCCGTTCGAGTTTCGTGACCGACGTTATCCAAATTGTGTTCGACGTCATCAAACGTTTGTTCGACGTTACGCCCGCATGTCGGTGACGAAGCCACATCACCATCACCACTACTATCAAAACCACCACCACCACCACCACCACCACCCACGCCACCACTATCACCAGCGCTACCACCACCACAACCACCACTACCACCACCGTCATCACCACCACGACAACCAGCAGGGGCAGCAACAAAGTCGCCTCGTTCGTTGTCGCGCTCGTCCACCGCGTGCGCCAGAGACTCCACGGCCGGCCGGCGGTAGCACACCGGCACAGCAGCAACAGCAGCAGTAGCAGCAGCTCCCGTCGCCTCGTCACCCACAGCGGCGCAATCGCAGTACTCCGCGTATTCGCAGTCGCGAGATCTCCCCTCGCCGCCATTGGCACCGCAGTTTTCGTATCTACTACTGCTGTCAATCACACCTTCGACTCTGTTTGTGCTGCGGGCGCTGCTTCCCGGTGCCGACCCTGGTGGGGGGAGGTCCGATGGGTGCGGCAGCGGTGGCGGTTTGCGCGACGCTCTAGTCGCCCCAACGTCGGCAGATGCTGCGGCGGGATCGGTTTCGGTTTCGTACGTGGTGAGTGTAGCAGCCGCAGTGGCCGCAGTGGCAGCAGCAGTAGCAGCTGCTGCCGTTCCTGTTGCGGTCGAGGAAAGTAGGATGAGGGATATGGCGATGACCGATAACGTGCGAGCGAGCGCTGTAGAAGAAGCAACACGTTGGCGGCCGCGGTGGTGGTGGTGGTGGTGGTCGTCGTCGTCGTCTCCGTCGTCTTCGTCGCGGTGGTGGTGCTGGCAGCAGCTGCTACTGCTGAGCCGTTGTTCCTTTTCTATTGCTCGTCTCGAGTCGATCCTGCCGGTTTTGGTGTCGTCGTGTTGGAATCATACCCGGTACAGTCAGTCAGTATGCTATGGGGCAAGAATGAAGCGGGAAGATATTTTTTTTCTAGACTCGGCGGAGATGCAAGCGAGGGGAGACACCGGAGGAGTGAGAAGGTAGGGGTGGTATGTAAAATAGAGCAACCGTGATATTCAAAGAGAGCTGTAGTGAGAGCGAGAGAGGAAGAGAGAGGCGAGGGGGCTCAGTTCAACTTCTACTCTGTACCTCGTAGCACCGGGAAATGGACAAGGATCGAAAGGGTTCGAAAGGTATCATATCTCGACCTGGGAAAAAGATGCAAGTGCGTCGGGTACGAGTATGCGCCGGGGGGGAAGACTGGGAGGAGGATGAAACGCGCACACTGTTGGCAGAATATGGTCTAAGCAAGTGAGCGGTAGAGGAGGCATACGAGTGTGTGGTGATATGGGAAGAAGCTGAACTGCTGCTGTGCCTTATGGCCCTGTTATAAAGAGAGCGAAGTACTGCTGTAGATTACAAACCTGCATATAAACCGAAACAAAACGATTTTGAAAAACAAAAGTCACCTTCGTGGACGTTCTTTCGCCACACCAGGTCTTTGATGATGGCGCTGAAGACGACCATGACGGTAATATAGCCAGGATATTTCCATTAGCAACTACCGCCCTGTAGCCAGAGCCGCCTTCTGCTTAGTGACCACCTCACTTGGTGCCTTGGCTTTCCGTCGCCGGGGGAGCATCGACGAAAACCCCCGAGATAAAGATGCCTCATTGGAACACCTTTCGCCAAAGAACGCCTCGAGCATAACGCAACACTCGAGAGAAAAGAAGGTTTGCCTTCGCACATCACTCAAGCCCACTACTAACCAGAGCCTGCTGAAGCAAGCGCACAGCCCCCTGTGCTTAATTGCCGGATAGCCTTTCTGTGAGAGGAGCGTCGCGCCCACTTCACCTGGCCGACAAAAAGCGGTCCCCGATTGTTCCACCAGAAACGTGAGGTGCGTTCGTGAATGGGTGGGTGCCGTGCGCCCTTCTTTTCCATCCATGCCTCGCCGGCGGCTTTCAAACCGAACCATCTCTCTGCCTGAGGACAGCCTCTGCTTCGCCTCAAGAAGGCAGCGCGTGTGACATGAGAAACGTAGCCCCGAGGCCCGCGCCTCCGCGTGTCTTTGCATGCAGGTGTGTCTCTGAGGCAGATCGTGATGCGCAATGCAGGGGATTCTTCGTCTGGCTACCGTACCCAGTTTGATAGCTCGGCGCCCCATCGTCCCCGGCCTCCCCTTCTGCAACGCTGTAGTCATCGTTGCATGAACATGTATTCAATCATGGACACATACTGGCTGCTGCTCCGGCTGCAGCGTATGCTGTTGCTGCGTGTCTACAGGGCATATCAACTCTCGCGCTCGTGATGTTTGTGTTTCGTTTGTCGCATTTGAGTTGTCTCAGAATCGTGTGGCTTCGAAATTTTGCCCGCGAATGACCCAAATCGTCTTGAAAGGAACAACGCACTCGTTTGTACAGCTGTAGGGGATCCATGGTTTTCTTCGTCGACGTCTCTATTCGGCCGCTACCGTTACGGCGTTGTCCTGGGCGAGAGGCTGCGCGGCGTACTTGAGTTTAGGCTAGCCTGACGAGCTCGGCTCCGATCTGATATAGCGATCATGCACGACTGCTTCGCGCAACTTCTCCTGCTACTGCCAGGATTACTTGCACTGATTGTACCATGCGATCGTGCGTGAACAGAGAGAGATCAAACAAAGTCCATCTCTTTTGGCATGGCAAACTGACGAGCAAGACTGCTTTTATCTCACCACAAAACTACCCTCAACCCTCCTGCTTTTCATCCCAAACCCGAAACCCACACCCCGAAATTCGTCTCAGGATTGCTAGTCGCTGGAGCAGTCGGCCCGCTCGTCCTACCGCCGAGCGACCATCATGTCTTTCGGGGGAGGGTCGGGGTCTATGTTGGTATTGAACGATCCGGCAGCTCAAGTGTCGAGCTTGGAAGCGTCGAACGCTAATGGCGGGGCGACTGCTGCTCCTGTGGCAGACCTGTCGGCCTTCGCAAGCAGCAACGACATCGCCATAAAGGTGCGTCTCCTATTAATACCTGGTAGTGGTTTTCGTTGTTGGGTGTCGCAGGTAGCTCTTGACATTGCTATTATTTAATACCAGGTACCAGGTATAGTTGGCTGTTTTCCTTTCGTCGTGTTACCTACCGAGCGAGCTAAACAATTGGTTGTGTTGTGGTTAATATCTCCTTTTCACGTCTGGGTGTTTATTCGCGCTTTGTTTGGGCGGCATGGCTTCATGTTCACCAAGGACAGCAGGGTGCGGTGCATACGAAGTGGTGACCGTGAATGACGCGAACGGGCAAGTTCGTGCTGCTCGCTGGTGCTCGCATCGTACTGCAGACAGCAAACATCGTAGTCCTACGGCTGCTGGAAGTTATCTTGAGGTCCCTCTCTTGCTACTCGTAGTAGTGTCTGCCGTGTACCTGATGGCAGTTTTACGCTTTTTGTAACTGATCTATACCTGGTATATTATAAATCAATAAAAAAAAATGCGTCATCCTCGGCAGTCGGGAGATGGCCGCCTTCCTCGTGTGTCGTACTTTAATGGAGGCGTTCGAGTTAGCCCCACAAGACCTCTCGCAGAATCTGACAAGCATCGGTCGTCTGGGCTCGAGATGACGGGGGTGTTTTCGTGTTGTCTTCACAACGCGAAAACGCCGCCTCCCACGGTATCCGGCCTCAGCTGCTCCGTAACTGGTCGGGTTCACCCGACGGTACTTTTCTAGAACGTGCATGTTCCGGTCACTCACACCCTCACACGGTTTCCCATCGCCACTGCCATGTGTTCGGCCAGGTTCACCCGATGGTACTCTTTTCCGTATTGGATCACTACTTGAGACGACCCGACGGGCAAAAGCGTGTGATCGGGACTCTTTTGGGTACTGTGTCGGCCAACGTGGTGGAGATCACGAACTCCTTCGCCGTGCCTCACCTCGAACAAAACGACAAGGTAAAAGCAGGTTGAGTAAAAATCAGCTGGTATTGATGTCGCATGAGCAATGAGCCTTGCAGAACCGACTTGGTATTCGTACGTACTTCCCGTCCATCGGTTGGGCTTTCAAAAGCGACTGGGTTTGGGGTTATAGGCGCGAAGGATTACATTCCAGGAGTCGTGTCCAAGGTAACCTAGCCCCCTCTTCACTAGCAACGAACAGCAGTCTGACGTTGGTGGGGCTGTCTATTAATAGTGTATACTACTGCTGTAGTTTGGCTGTTGGGTGGGGGGTATCTTCTGTCTTGGGTCACGAGAAGGCTGTTTTGGGTGTCCCTGCATTCGTTTGTCGATCGCTCAACTAAACAGCCGTAGTTAGGTACGACAGCATCGCGCTCTCTCTCAAACCATTTGTGGATACTGCGTCGCGGTGTGTCATCAGGTTGCCGTGGGGAAGGACTTCAACAAGTCGATGCTGGCGTTGCAGCAAAGGGTCAACGGACGAGAATCCGTGGTAGGCTGGTGAGTATCTATTTACTGTACAGTTCAGACCCGTGTTTTGTTTTTGCCTCGGTACTCGAAAAGGGGGGGGAAGCTTCCGCCTTTAGGCTCTTGTACTTTGTACCTTGTGCACCTAGCATAGTATAGTCTATTTGAAGGCTGACACTTGCTTTGACGTCGGTTCGTACTATAATAGACACCACGTTATTTCGCCTGATGCCAGTGGAATGTGTCACGATATTTGTGGTGCAAGAACGACTCAAAACGATATTGGGTTTACTGTATGGCATGGTGCCGCGGTATCGACATGATGCCCGATTTTGTGTCAGCTTGAGCGTTCTCGATATATCACGTACTGCACGTTTCGAAGCCGAACAAGTCTAAAAAGGTGGCTTGTTCCGGTCAAATATTCGTTGCTAGAACAACTTGCCCCAAAAAGGGGTGGCTAGGGGTTTTGGGTGGGAGGGGTTTGCGGGAGGCCTGCCCGGCGTTCTTTAGAAGTCGCGGCACGAGCATTTCCCTGGTCGAACTTAACTCTCAATAACCTCGCGCGCATTTTTTTCAAGTACCAGGTATTAAGTTTAGCTGCTTGCCTCCGCTGATGAAAGAAAATTGGATTCATATCGAACGTTTGCAGGCGCTTTTGCATAAGTTTGGCGTCGACGCGATGATACCCGTACCTGATACCGTACCTTCAAATTACTGGCACACTAATTATCGATAGTGCTGGCTGTGCTATAATGTTCAACATCTCTACATAAGTTTAAAGGTCGTTGTCGCTCTTACGAAAGATATCACGTCACGTCACGTACCAGGTAATCATTTTGGACCTCCCTAACACGACGGCGATTAAAGCAGCTTTGGAAATGACCCACGTAGCATTCCTCCGTTTTGAATGCAACGGGCTGATATACCGATTCCTCCCATGTGACCGTTTGCTTTTGTGCTCGTCGTCGTGGTTGATGTACCAGGTACGCAACTTCGTTCGATGGCGTCCTGATCGTAGACGACTCGTCTCTGATCCACGACTTTTACACGTCCGAGTGCGAGCGACCGGTGCACCTCGTCATCGACACTGCCCTCAAGGTCAGATTGATTGGCTACCTTTTTTTCTTGAAGTTCCAAGATCCTTTTTCATGTTGGTTCATACCCAGTGGCTGCGTACGATTAGCTGGTACGAGGAAGTAACCCCTCCTAGGTTTTCCCTTCTCAACTTGATTTGAGACACCTCCGGGAATTCAATCAAGTCAACCAGAATCCCGAACGAATGGTACCTTGTAGTGTCCATTCATAGACTTCGAAGTATGCAAACTCACCCCCCGCTATTTCCGAATGGTGAGCCCCGAAACGTAAATGGCAGTTCAACCGGATTTGTACTTGCAAGAGATGTTTCGCTCGGCCGGGTTGTGATGTATCACGTTGTTGGGAATCTAGTTGGACAATGATTTCGTCATGTGCCGTTGGTTTTTTCTTGCTCTATTTTTCAAAAGTAAACTTACGCAAGGTACTACTACTGTATGTCTCACTGACGGATTTTCTGAACCGAGTGCCTCCCAAATTTACAGGGCGTACACACCATGACTGCTTTGAAAAGCAGCTATCATCGAGAGCTCTCCGTGGATGCATTGCTCGGTCTTTGCACTCTCGTCTGTGTTGAGAATCAGCCTGAAAATCGTCGGAGAGCTTGCGCGAAGGGTGTTATGTTCACGATACTTATTGAGCAGGCAGACCCGTGAGGATTGTGTTGAAAATATCATCGAACGAAAATTTCAGCATGGTTCTCTTGTTTCTGTCCATTTTGTTGTCTGTGTTTTAGGATAACATCGTCGGGTGCAAGGCATTCATCAGCACGCCCGTCCAGATCTCCGGGGCGGCGTTGGCGAACATCTTTCACGAGGTACGAACGAATAGCAAACGGTATTGTAACCTTATCGGAAGACAACATCCGTACGACGTTCCTGAGTACTTACAATTTCTCACCGGATACTATCCACATCCTGTTCGTTCGTGGTGTAACTGCACGCGCTGTGTATCTCAGATAAAGATTTGTGTCCTCTTAACTTTTTTTTTATGTTTCGATATATTCCTTCGTTCAGGTGAAGGTGAACCTGGTGTCGGCGGAAGCAGAGCGGATCTGCATCGATCGAATGGTCAAGGGCCAGGAAAAACCCTTCTCCAACCCTGAAGGGCTTGCGGAGATAGATAGCAGGATGGCAAGCTTGGTGAGAAGACCTAGCTAGCTACAGTACCATCGTCGTCCCTTCATCCACTTTGCTCGTCTTGACGTATCTCGTATTCTAGGCTTGATCTTGTGCTGTTTTTGTCTACGTAAAAGGCTCTTGCGGCATTTTTTTGCGGCTGTTGAAAATACAGCAAGAGGTGGTCGAAAACGCAGTATACAAGGAAAGGAACGTTCTGTATACGAAATATCCTTTCTTTGGCAGGCATCTGTAGTTTTTTCCCCAGACGAGCAACACCCGGTGTGCTCAGTCCGAGTTTCCACCCGATCAAATTCCCTTGTTGCATGTTTAAAAAAAGTTATCGGCGTTAGACGTGCCGTGTCGGGGGTTTCACGCGTCGAAGCTACTACTGTTTTCACTACACGAAACGGACAAAAACGGCTTGAGTAGTGCGATTGTTGACCGGCCTCGCCCTATCTGAATGCTTTCGTTGCCCCTGGTTGGTCGCCGCTGATGACGGATGACAGGAAACGTCTATGCAACGGTTGGTGTCGATGTTGCAACAAGCGGAAGACTACGTGGGGACAGTGGTGGACGGGAACTTACCCGCTGACCCCCACATGGGGCGAAAGGTACGTTACGTGAAGCTATTCGTCTTACCGGGTTGGTGCTCGCATCCGTCATCATTTTCCTGTAGCTGTGGAGTTTCGGTATTTTTAGGTGCCTAATTCTTCGGATCAGTGGTTGTGTCGGCTTCGCGTTTTTTTTTTCGCTGTTTTTTTTTAATTCCCTTCGAAGAATTTTCGGTCGGTGCCTCCCCATTAAAAGTTGTTATTACACATCAAAGCTGTTAACTTGTTTACCACCGACCGCACTCGTGTTTGCTGGACTGAACACTTGAAATTCGATTCGAGAAGCATATTCGGTAGTCGTCAAAAGGATAGTATTGATAGACGTATACGTTGTTTTTGGGTTTGTTGTAAAGAAGTCCGATTAGCATCTTAGTTATTGCGTGATGTGTGGTCAGAAGTCCGATGAGCATCATACAAGGTAATTTACGCCTGAACTCTGTGATGAAAAAATCATTTGTGAGGACTCTCGTCCAGGTCGATTATTCTTTGGCCCTCGATTTTATTCAGTACCCTGGTATGCACTTTAAACCCAATCGTCAGCTATTAACAGCTGGTCCCGTGTTGGACGTCAGTCATGAATGGTGTTTGAGCAGGTGATGTTGTAGCAAAACCGGTAACCAATCTATTCATATTGCTTTCATGTATTTTCTGTACCAGGTTGCTATGTTCGCCTCCAAGTCGGTTGGTTCGCATTGTTTTTGCGTTTTGCTAAACAAATATCCGTGTCGTGAGAGGTCCAGTGAGCTGAACATAAGGTAATTTACGCCTGAACTCTGTGATGATAAAAACATGGGTGAGGACCACACCATGACACTGGATAAGAGGTTGTGCATAGTAGTGCTTACGGCGCGCCAATCAACACTTGAGACGTCAGCGGTATTCCTGATCCCTCGTGCTACTTTCTTTCATGATTATAACCTATGTTGTTGCTCCACCTGATTAGATTTTATTCGTAACGAATTATTACCTTACATCAAAGCACGGCGTACGCAGTGGATTTGTTTAATTTCTTTGCCTTGAACAGTTCATGACGTGAGGCTGTTTACAGAGTAAGTCTTGTTTCAAGGTTGATCTTGCGCATAAGTAAGGCGTTGTTGACGAGAATGCCTTCGTCCGTCCGGTGAGCTCTAAATTTAATTAAACTCTGAGTCTCGGCACTGCAGAAAATATGTCGAAATCGGTGAGGACGACGTCGGCAACGGTCATGCAATCATGTCACATACCTGGTAGACAGCTTTAACAGCAGTATACATTTAACGTACTGCCAACCCACTTCAAGTTTCCTTTGTACGGTGTTGAGCCCCCATAACGGAAGCTTAATCCTAAAGGGGCAAAGCTTCGTCCGTCCGGTGAACTCTAAATTTAATTAAACTCTGAGTCTCGGCACTGCAGAAAATATGTCGAAATCGGTGAGGACGACGTCGGCAACGGTCATGCAATCGTGCCACATGCCTGGTAGACAGCTTTAACAGCAGTGCACATTTAACCTACTGCCAACCCAATTCAAGTTCCATTTGTACGGTATTCAGCCCCCATAACGGAAGCTTGATCTTAAAGGGGCAAAGCGCGAGTGAGGAATACCCCTTCACCCCGTTGCGATATTTGAGGGAAGCCCTGACAGGAATGTCGACGGTTACCCTTGTAACGGAATGCGCGCGCGTTTTCTTTTTGTAGAGCTGAGCACTGGCATATTATGTGCCGGCAGAGGTAGCGTACTGATTGATCCTGCTTACGCCAGTACCTGGTAGGTTTCATCTGAAGCACCTCCAATAAACACACCACACTATAGCACGACGCCCTTCGATCGCGGCCACAAGAAGTATACTGGGGCTCAACTATGCACGAAGGAGGCAAGGCTGGAAGCGGCTGATGACCAGGAAGGAGGCCAAGCCTTTCCGAGCGAACGCATACGACGGGGGATACCTGCGGACGTAATTGTGCGCAACGAAGGGCTTGGCCTCGTTGCTTGTAGCCAGACTGGCCTCTTTTGAGGAGTCAGAGCAACTCGGTGGGGCAGAAGTGTCTCAATAGGGGTCGCCAACGAACCTGAAGACGCACCTCTATCCCCAGTACCCCGGCCGCTATGCTCGGCCAGCATACTGCTGCAATTCAGTATCCTGATTTTCTTTTTCGGCGGTACAATCGATACTGACTGATTCAGGCAGTGCCCAGCCCTACATGAAGCGCGAGCAAGGAAGTCCCCTGTATCCCTGTTTACGGAGTATTTGATGAAAGCCCTGACAGATGTTTCCGCGTATCCCCTCTCTAATTGAACACACGCGTTTTTGTAAGACTCCCCCTTCAAGACTGGCGTGCTGTTGGCGGTAAAAAGAGCCCGACATATGTTGCGTCGTATTTTTTGTTGCCCGGGGTTCTCTCATCGACACTTACATGGGGTTGTTACACGCGATATACAGGGCGTTGACGTCCCGGACACGGCGTTTTTTTCACACTTTAAACTTGGTACAGGTTGTTTCAATGACTTGTTTGTGTTGTGAACCATGATCAATACTGGCGGTGCTGGGTGTATAAACCCACCCCTTACAACCCCGCCTTCCTTTCCCGCGACATATTGTGGTGTATCTTGTCGTCCTGCAGCTGGCCGACACTCTCGCGGCGGTACCTCGGATGCGACCTGAAGCGTTCAACCGCCTCTTCGACGACAACCTCCAAGACCTGCTCATGGTCTCGTACCTCAGCAGCCTCACCCGAACACAGCTGGCAATAGCGGAGAAGTTGGTCGTGCGATCACTTGATTGATTAGTAGTTGTTCGTTTGAATGTGTGGTCATGCCTATGAGGGGCAACAAAGTAGAAAGAAAAACGCCTGAGCAAGGAGGCGTAGCTCGTCTCTTTTCGAAGCGTTTCACGGGAGTTGCAGTTTGTCGCGAGCGACGCGTTCTATGTGTGTAACGTGGGGGTGAAAGGGTTTTGACCTGTGTTGTGGCTTTCGTCGTTTCGTGAGATCGGAGTCGAGACGGATTGACTACCATCGCCGTTTATCAAAAGGGACAAGATGTTAGGGGCAGTCTTCGTTTGCTCCCTTGTTTGGTGAAACGGCTAACGACTCTAATTGCCCACGAACCGTGGTGAAAAGCAATCCTGTTGTGTAGGAAAGCGGACACGACGACACGTGCAAATGTAGCGTTGGAAGGTTTTGCCTTATTCATCAAGGGCGACTATCGCAAAATCACCACAAAGTGTGGATGGATGTACAGGCGGCGATGTACTAGGGAGAGTACCCAATTTTCAAATACAATGGATTGATGATACATACTTTTTGCTGCTGTGGGTACGGTTTGCGCATTTTACGTCGGGTGTCCTTGAGAGAGAGTGGTGCATTCCCTCACCCCTGTTGCAAACCTCACCTGCGGAACCATTGCGAAAACTGTTGCCTCATGATTTTTTCAGTCTGAACTTTTATGCTTATCTTTTACCTTAGTGTGGTATACACGACCATAGCCTTCATACGTATACATGCTCGTCTTACTCACGGTGGCGATACACTTCCATCTGGCAACTTTGTTGCTCGACGGTCATGCCTAGTGAGAGGTGTGTTGCGTAGTGCACATGATGGACTTATCATAAAAGAGTCCAAGTAAGTGTTTATCCTTGACTAAAAAATGAAATGTGCGTTACATGAAGCGGAGATGTTCGCGTCATCTTTTTGGTCAATGACAGTTCCGAGAAAGAAGCCATGACATGTTCGTGCTATCCATACGAGGTATATGGGTCGGACTTTGACTTTATTTGCAAAAATAAAAAAATATTCAATTGTTGAGAGCGCCTTGCAGCGTGGGTAGGCACAATTCGATGCGAGTCGACGACGGAAGAAAAGGCTGAAATCTTCTCGCGACGAAAACTGAAGGCACGTACCGTAGCGGGAAGGGGGGAGAAGAGCCTGCTATGTGACCCCGGATCTGAGTTACGAGTTGGAAGGAGAGAAGAAGATGTGCGAAGATATTGAATGAGATGAGAAAAAATAAATTATATATATATATATATAAAACTTCGCAAAATGTTTCGTCATGTACGACTCTGAAAAACTGGGACGCTTTCGTGGTCATTTGACGGCGACGGCTCCAAAATTGACGTAAGAGATGATAGCCATATTTTTTTAGGGTAATAGTTCTTCAGGCATCGATCGTATGCGCCGGTAAAAGCGGCAACCCTGTTCCTAATTTGCCTCTGTTTTTACTTGAGGTATTTCTTCCACTCCAGAGTTATTGGAGCCTGTCCTGCGACCACGGACTGCATTGAATTGTGAGTTAATGTGAGAACAACAACAACAAACTGTGCTCGTTCTGTCGTTATTTTATACCAGTATCCCTTTTAGAACAGTAGTCCTCTTTTGGGGACAAACCAGTCTACTTCTAAGTATTTTGTCCCCGAATCGAGACTGCGATCCAAAAGGGATTCTCCGGTTGACAGGTAGGGAAACCCCATCGACCATTAGATTCCCGTTTACCCCGCGACGAAACATGCATCCTACTACTGTCGTACTGCTGTAGTGAGTATCTTTCATCAATTTACATACCGTCTTACGGTAGCTGAAGCTGCGGCGTCGCCTATGTTGTGGTTGATTCGTGCGCGCGTGAGACGACTCTAGTTTTTGAGCAAGGCGTCTGCTGTACCCCGGGCAAAAATACATACTTCGTGTATCACTACAAATACTGACATAAAATGAGCTACTTGGTGTACGTACATGGTATACTTTTACCGGGAAACATATATACGCGTGCGTGCGTGTTTCGTTTTCGAGTCCTCACGAGTAACTGCATGCCCAATTAATTGCTGGCCATTCGCTGTATAGCGCTTCCTTCTGCTCCACTCCTACTAGCACCGCTTGAACCACTAGTCGCGTCTTTGCTGTCGCGCACAAACTGATAGCGCCTCCTTCTGATGTTCCACTCCTACTAGCACCGCTTGAACCACTAGTCGCGTCTTTGCTGTCGCGCGCAACCTGTGCTATAGCTACGTAGTGAGTTATCGGTTTCAACGTTCTATAAACCAAATATAACTTGCAATCGTCGACCGGCACAACAAAATGCCGGCTCTCTCAAGGACACTAACATGGTTGCTAGACTACTATACTGTAGTACTGCAGTTGTAGTCCGGGTGCAATTCAGGGAGAACCCCAAAATACTCGCCAGTGCAGCGTGATGACGCTACACGTGAATTCCGCGCTCGATTGCCTTGGATGCTCAATGTACATACATATACATACTATTAATAATACATGTATTTCGAGAACACAGCCAGTCGCACAAGAGATCTGCTGTATAACTCGTGTTGCCGCGTGGGACCCGCAAATTCTGCGTCATCTAGGACGTGTTTCGTTGGTCGGCTATAATCTGCACTCTACTGCCGTACACAGATCCTGCACAACACATCATAACGGCAGGTTATAGAATCTCGATGATTCAAGTGACAGTCAGTCGTCATCTGTCCGGGAGGGAGTGTCGGTGACGGTGGTGACGACGGTGATGCCCCCCAGGGGCATACCCAGATCGAAAGGAGTCCCAACGTAACGGGAGAAAGGATCTCCAATACAAGGAGACGGGGTTTCGGGGCGCTGTGGAATGCGAGAGCACGAAGTGTTTTCTGGTTGAACGCGGGACAGAACCCCCAACCCCCTGGTACAATGGACATATATATTAAATCCAACGCCGAAAACCGTACCATAAATGCATATGTTGGGAACACGTTTTGTAAAGCTGAACGACCACGCCGTAACCACTCAGCTTTAGACTTTTCGTGCGTGTGGACTATGATGAATCGTTGTTGCGATGATTTTTAGCTTGTTGCAAGACGTGTCCTCAATGTATGGGTTGCGTTTCAGCGTCAGTGTATGATTCATTGTGGACGTTGGATTTGATACTCCAAGGTGCCGAGTGGAGGCGGCGGCGGCGGCGGCGGCGGTGGGGGGGTTACTCATGTAATCCATGGATGACGATAGACCTTCCAATCCCTGCAATAACCGGGACGGAGAACGTCGGGGTTCCACCGACCAGGCAAACACTGCTTGCACGACCCACAAAACGCGGTGAGGTGTTCGGCGAGTCGCATGAAGGGCAAAGGGTGAGCTGAATATTACTACAATACAGTAAGAACCCTTGTCAGGCGGACTTTCTTGCTTATTGACGGCAGCGCCGAGTTGTCTCGCGGGAGGGGAGGGGGGAGGGGGGGGGGGGTTCTCGCTTCCCTATAGTCATTTGATCATTAACCGCACGCGCCCCTTTCGAGGTGGAGCACCGTTCCTAGTCCAACTACAGTAGATCTATATCCACGCCTTAACGTTCATTACACTCGGTGCTGGAGGAAATATAGAGAGCCCTCGAGCTGGCAACCAGGTAACACATACAGGCATATATTCTGCCGAGAGGGAGACAAACTACGCGCGCGCCTATATCATACCCTGGTAGGCAAATACCAGGTACATATAATATGTAGCAGGGAGATGTGCGTTCGATTCTAGAAACGACGCGCGAGGGCGGCCATACCGACTCTACCCCGCGCGGGACAATTACTGATTGGCCTGAAAATGTTTATCGTCCCGTCGTTCGTTCATACCAGCATACATACATATATCATACCTGGTACTACATGTCAAGTGACGATGGAGTGGAAACGTCCACCGTCCCGCCGTTCGTTCATGTGAGCATATAATATGTACATGCCAAGTGCGTGATACAGAGGGGGGAGGTGTACTCGATAGGAGAGATGTACTCGATCTCATGCATGACCGTAGTATAGTCGTATGACCGTGATACAGAGGGGGGGCATTATAGGAGGTATGAGATCCGAGCCCTCCTCACTCCTCTGCAAAATATATTGAACGCCCCTAACATTTGTATTGTGGTACAACAATAGACCACACAGCAAGCAGCAATACATAAACTTACTTCTAACTCGGCACTTCTACAGCAGTAGTAGTACATGTTACGTCATGCTGCTGATGAACAACTTCACTACCACAGGTATTAAATACTACCAGGTATAATACTGCTGTCTCAATATTTATTGCATTGTTGACACTTTTGCGACCCCGAGAATGCGAGCAAGAAAACGGTGAATTTATTTGGTGTTGTTCTCGACAGCAGTACGAGCAGCTCGAGCGCCCCGCAGTACGCGTTGGGCCTATCTTGCGCCCATCCATGCCGTACGGCTGCTTGCATTGTGCGGAACTCGGACATCACAGTATTAATAGTTTACATCATCCCTCAATCACGCAGTAGCCGTCGTTGCTATTTTTTTCCAGAATTTCGTCATGACACGTTTTACCGTAACGTTCCCCCGCCCTCTGACGTCCCAAGAGGGTTACTCGTACCGTAGTGATGGTTGGTTCGTTCGAATATATATGTGCGTGTGTACGTGTTCTTCACAACATGCGCGTCTGTGATCCACCCTCCCGTGCGTCGTGTCTTCGCCCCGCCATGTAAATCGAGAGATAAATTACCATGGTACGCTATTATAGGGGGTAGCCGGATGTACCGATACTTCGTCTAATATACGGACTTTGTACATTATTTTCTTTCGCATGTAAGTTTCATGCAAGTTTGAATTTTTTCGAGTCGCGTACCGCGGTGCTTGTTCTATGTGTGTATCAACCACGACATACAACCTACTCACCTAAAACATTACCACCACCACCGGCATCATGAACGGATTTAGTTGGCAGCTGGTTCGCGGTCATCTCGCGGGACAAAGCAGCTGCTGGTACAGAGTACTGCTGGTGCAAAGTATACCCACGGCATCCAATCCACAATCCACAGCCGATAACATGATGCCATGATGGATACACACAAACAATAAACCAGTAAAATAAAACCGATATTCCACCGCGGCGGTGGAAAGCAACGACACGACAAACAATAATTTTCCGAGATTTTTACGGATAAAAATCCAAAGAACTGTGGACGGAACCCCCTCGACAAAAAAGTAACTTGTTCTATCAATGGAGCACGAACACATCTTGCCTCGCTTGCTTTGAGAAAATGGTTTCCTCCTGTTCCCTGAAACAAATACACAGCACTACACCGTTTACATCCGATAGGGCAGAAGTCACCCTACTCATTTCATCAGAGCTGCAATCCGGGTTTGTCTTCTCCATCCGCTACCACGCCTGCGATCATGCTTCTTCCACAACCACCGAAGGCTGGCGTGAAGGTGCGAGCCATGGCTGAGGCTGACGGAGCTGGCCAGCTACGAGCGCTCTCCCTGGCTGCGCTTGCTTGTTGTGTTATTTTACGGTGGTGGGTGGGGTGGTTGTTTGCCTATCATTGGCATGCTGATCTGTTCGGATATATAATGATCGTTTATTCACTATGTATATCTGTAGTTAGCTCTTATATTTCCGCACAGTCCTGCAGGGTGTGAACATGGAACGATCAATACGTACTCGTAGAACTTCGCCGTGGATTCGTTGGGCCAATACGATGTTCCTTGATCAGGCCGCTCCGAGTGGCGATGCCGGCCCACCTAGCGGTCACTCCCAAGCGAGTGGCGCTTGCTTCGTTGTTGGGGATTGGGTCACTGCTGCGGGCCGTAGAGCTGGTGGGTAGCTCTCGAGGAGGTGTCCATGGTAGACCGACCATTTTTGTTGTTTTAGAACTTTCGAAGAATCTACGACGGTAGCAATTTGTCACCTCGTAGAAATCTTATGTGTAGATGTGTGTCAAAAGAGGGAGCAGCAGCTGCCAGCAGCAGCAGTAGCAGCAGCAGCAGCAGCAGCTGCACCATCCCAAAGCTTCCTCGTATTTCCCGTATCGCTGGACTTTGCTCCTCGGCATGAGGTATGGCTGGGATCGCTTGTTCACGGCGGGGCTTGTTGCGTTGGCTAGTGTGATATATGGAGCCGACTCGTATCTTGTATTGCCTTGTGCGACTTGGAAGAGGTCCAACAACATTGGGCCCACTGGTACACACTATGAATAGGTAGTTTGCGATTGGCGACCCACGGAATACATTCAAGATTCAAGTACTCGTACTAGTTCGCACGTTTGTACCACAGATCAGATACACAAGTACACGTCATGTAATTGTACACGTCATAATAGTACGAATTGTTAATCTTGTTTTTGTTGTTGGTCTTGCTAAACCTACTCTGTTCTAACGTTCTGTTTGCCCTTTTAGGACTGCAGTCCCGTTTGGAAGACAAACCCCTCAAATTCCAAGTAGTGTGTCCTCAAAATGGGACTGCAGCCCTAACAGGGTAGTAAATCTGCTGCTGCTGCTGCTGCTGCACGAGAATCTCGATCGATCGATCATATTGAACCAGCCGTACGTGTTGTCGTCGAGTAGAAAGAACAACAGCAATCACGAACCACAATAGGCGACAGATACGGCAGCAGCAGCAGCACCACCACAACAGCAACAACAACGATAACAGCAGCGCGCAGGTTTTTGTCGTATCACCTCCAATGTTAGTTGGCACTCTGCACCTGAGTGCTGAGTACTGAGTATCAATACAGAAATACAGGCAGTAGTGGGCGCCCGCAGTTGGGAATTTTTAACTTGAGAAAATAGGGCTCAGATCGGCACGAACAATGAGAAAATTGGGTTAACCCCTTTAGAACCGCAGTCCCGTTTGGGGACAAAATTACTTGAAATTTGACTGGATTGCCCCCAGAACGGGACTGCGGTTCTAAAAGGGTTAAGAAACACAGCTCAACAGCAGTGGGACGTCCTAAACAATAGATTTATGACTATTTATACTTCAAGGTCGGGAAAAAAATCCTGGTGAGACGTCGAGCCTGGACACCAAATTGGCGTTTCTTTACACCGAGCGTCTCATCATTTATAGTACTTGTGATATGTACTTTATATTAATGTTGTGAGATGTCCATGCCTTCTTCGTGTACGAAGTACATATACTACAAATACATGTCATACAAGTACGCGTATTACACCTGGTAAGGGCCTATCTTAACGGGAAAAAATATTAGTTGATACTCTGCCGATATTTCTTTGGTTTGGTTTGGGGTGGTTTGCATCTGAGTGGTCGAAAAATTAACCACCAAGCAGGCGTTTTGACGTTTGATTCGATAAAACGAAAAAAACGAATCAGACAAGGAGGGACTAGGACTGCAGTCTCGCTTTGGAGACAATTGGGGACATATCACTTGGAATTTGAGTGGTTTGTCCCCAAAACGGGACTGGAGTTTTAAAGGGTTAGGGGCTTCTTTTGCTCTTCTTCTCTTCTTGTTATTCAATTTGGGGAGTTTGTCCAGTTCGATGTGGCATGTTCCTGAAACCGAAGCAAGGCACGCAAACTTGAGCCGTGTCGTCGACTGCTTCACAAGTGAGATTTACCATTCCCGAGAGACAGGGCCACCGGAGCAGCCGCAGCGCGAGGTCCGACGGACCCTAGCACAGAGTACACCATCCGCGGCGCCTCAAAATTTACAAGGCCGTCGCAAACCCAGTTTTTCATCCCTCTTTTGCCTCGCGAACCACACGAGCCCGACCAGGTCACGACTTCGCTCAGAAGTTCGATCGCTGTATCCCCGTCGCTGCTGCCTGCGTGGGGCGTCGGGGCTGGACCAGCCGCCCAAGACGTCCCAAGAGCGATAGCCTCGTGCCGGCAGAAATAGTTGGCCGCTGACCGCGGCGCCCCGGGGAGGACGTGGGCCGTCGCTCGCCTCGTTGGTTGCCCTCGGGTGTTCGTTGACCCTTGTGCGTTATTCGTTTTTTTCAGCAAAATACTCTATTCCTCGATAGGACCCAAAGACATATTTTTCGCGAAATTCTGTTCAAATCAAATCAAAATAATTTTTTCCTTTCCGATCATGAAAAAGGTTTCTCGCTAAGACGGGCCCTAAGCACAGCAGCAGGCTTATTAAATTAGAAACCACGAGCGGTGAGATCGAGGATTTCGTCATCTTTGCAAGCTGTGTGTGATACTTACATACTTCGATCGCGGGTTTAATGTGGTCTAAACTAAATACAGTCGCTTATAATGAGGAAGACACAATCTGAAGCTGCAGAATTCACGGACTGGGTGTGTCTGCATTTCGGAACTACTGTATTTAAAGTATGTTTGGAGGTTGCACGTAAATTGCCACGAGTGGGCAATTTTTGCGGTCGGTGTGGATGGTACTGCTGTTGGTATTAATGTTTAACATTAATGGTACTATTAATACTGCTGTTGTTGTATACTGGAAAATATATACCGATATTGGATACCATCATCAGCAGTACCTGGTATATACATTTGTTCTACACATTAATCTGGAATTATTATTATAACAATGAGTGCTGGATTTTGCTCACACTTCACTTTTAACTCGCCGACATCGTACCTAGTGCCAGACCCCTGCTCGTCCACACCCATGAGTAGAGCCCCCTAGTAATAGTAGATGGTATTCTTCCTTTCTATCTCAACCCTTCCCTGCCTCTGTCTTCCCAGTCCAACCTACTGAACCCGTCGTCACCTCAATGACCCTCGTGCCCATCCCCTCTTTCCAACGATTCAATACCTATCCACAAACCCCAGGTTTAGACCTATGCCAATGGTACAGCGAAGTTGCAATAAAAAGTTTGAATTTCAAAGATACCCGCAAAAAAAAATCAGAACACGCTTCCTATGGGCCACCTATAAAAAAAAAAAAGTTCCTAACTTTTGGAAAAGCCCGAAAAAAGCAAATCTGGGGCCGATGTTGGGCCAACATCGGCTTGAGAAAAACTCAGGCTGATCTTTGGTTCGAAGCGGCGAGATTCCGAGTCCTCGACAGACATCGATCAACAAAACCAACGATTGCGTCATGAATTCTGAACGGAGTGCGCTCGTTAGGGGCTCCGACCCACCCTAGGGTCACCGTCTTCACACCATGGCCGGTGTCATGTGGCGGGAGCTGACCAGGCGTGTGATAAAAAAACATTTGGCCGCTGGTTTGCACAAAACAGAAGACAAAACTTCTCCATCCGTCCCGAATGGCAAAAAATAGACTTTTTTTCAGGTTTGGGAGGATACCGTAGGACGCCGCCGGCAAGCTCTCGCCCCCTAGACCATGGATCCGCCTGATATCTTCGAGGCCGTCATCTATACTCGTTGGGCTTGCCAGATACCGAGTGGGTTGGCCATGGGCTGAGTCTCTGTCGAGATCGAGCGTCGAGCGTCGCACGAGCTGGTTTCGATCACCGTGTTGACAATTTGCGACCAGAAAAACACAAATTGCGCCACCTGCAGCCGTTGGGGGAAAAAAAGGAAAAAATCAAACTTTTTTTCTCTTTTTTCCCCACAGCGGCGGTACGAGAAATTTTTCGGCTGTTGTTTTAAAGCCATATATTTGAAAAAAAACTTTCGAACTTCGCGTTTCCATTGGCGTAGGTCTTAGTCCGTTCAATATTCCACTTGATGGGAGGCGAGACTCGCAACACCACGTCGCACAAAATCTGTTGATTGGTAGAGGCTAGCCTTCCGTCCGTCCGGCTGTTTTTTTTTGTTGTTGTAAGAACGCCATCGAGACGTGCACCAACCCTCGCGACCGTCCATGCCGCCCTCGAGCCCTTGACAGGGTTGAGTTGGGCTAGTCGGTCGATGCTACTTGCCCCGTTACTTGCCCCGCGAACTCTTATTTTCTCCTTCACGTGCGAAGATTTCAAGAGTTTTTTTTCTTCATGTCACTCGTTGTTGCCCGGTGGCTACGTACGAGTATGTTTTAGCTGGTACGAGAAACGTACGCCTGCAGCAGTGTTCTCCTTTCCCAGCATGAGACAATTCAGGGATTTGAAGTCAGCCACAATCCCGAAGAATAATCTTGTGTGACGTAATAAACCGCCCCGGGTGATAGCCAAAGGGTGGTATCTTACGTCATACCAGGGTATACGGTAGATACAATTTGCCCAAAAAGTACTGCACGAGTTTATTTGCAAGGTGGTGTTGCAAACGGAGTTACCCCATACACATTAATGCTCATATTTACGGCAATGGTATTTGGCTTGGCACGCACGGAAGAATGGACATCGGAACGTATGCATGCCATACACACCTGGCAACCGCTTTTTTGAGCTGCCTGCATGTTCCAAGGTACATATATACTGCGCCGTCCACTTACGGTGATGATTTTGGACCAAAGCCACGTTGAAACTATTCATAGAGTGGCAGGTCTTACAGAACACGCGATTATCTGTACTCGAATACATGCAGAACTTCCGTCGTTGGCGGCGGCAGTGACGGCGACGGCCTACTGAGCTACCCTCTCAATCTTCTCCTTCAAGCAGGTATGGTAGGCCGATGTCAGCATGCACTACTGCTGTAGAACGGTTCTACAGAAAGTGCAGACAGTAGTGCATGCTAACGCCAACGCCCCCTACCACTACTATATGCTAACGCCCACTGCCGTAAGTGCCTGAAGGAGAAGGTTGAGGGAGCAGCTCAGTCGCCCGTCGCCCGCCCTCACTGCCGCCGCCAACGTCATAAGTTCTGGGTGCATTCAAGTACAGAGGATCGCGTGTTCCGTAAGGCCTGCTCCTCTTGCATAGCTTCGAACTTTTTTTTCGCAAGGGGAGGCACCCTATACACATTGATGCTTATATGTATGACAATACCATTGGGCGTGGCGCGCACAGAAGCATGGACGTCGGAACGTACGCATATGAATAGCATATCATACATATATATGTAAATAAAAATATGGTGCAACGTAGTATCGTAGAGCGGGTTTGTTTTGTGTGCTTGGGCAAGGCAGCAAGGTTTACCTACGATGATAAATTGGTGCACGCGCCGCCCACACGCCTGTGCTGCGTCGTGCTTCTTCTGTCCCTCATACGAAAGGCGCACTCGTGCCCTCTGAGATGCTGACTGTGCTGATGCTGGTGCGATTACTGGGTACATGGTACACTGGTATGCCTGGCGTATGCTGGCAGTATCCTAGACACTGCTCGTGACGACATCTGATTTATGCTCCACGCTTTAAAAAGTAGATCAAAAGTACGAGTATACCTGGTAGCAAGCAAGTCGTACAAAACTCTGCAATGTATCAGTGTATCGCGATTTACTACTGTTTGTAGTCCCAATGTTGGAGCCGAGCCATTCGGTGTGTATTAGACTTGGCCATCCGCCCACGGCAAGTCTATGGTCTATGAGTCTGTGGCTCTTACGGTCTATATGACAATATGCTGGTATCTTCGCTAAGCCTTCCTCCGTTGAAATGTTGAGATATCGAGATGTTGATATAGAACCACTTACTTAGGTCTCACCCTCTGAGCGTGCTCGGTTGGTACATCCCTGGCCTCTCAGAGCTCCCACTTGGGAAATCGCCTTTGTTTTTTTTTACTTGGCGGACCTTTCCCGCGGTTCTTTGTTTTCTCCATTTCTCTTGGCACTTTCAGCTTTTCCCCCCCGTTTTTTCTCCTTTCGTTTCGTGTGCGTGGGTGTACTCCGAATACGGCACCGCGGGCGAGCGCGGCACCGTCGCGGGTGTCAGCGGCTGCTGGCGGGTAGAGGGGGGGTTGCAAGGAGCGCGGTCGTCGTTTTCGTGGCTAGGCGTCGCGTGTGCCTCGAGACACGAGGGAATCATGAATGGGCTCTGTCTGGCCTCCTGATGTGGTTCCGGTTATTCTTTGTACGAGTATATAAGGGTGGTTGTGATATGCAAAATAATATTCAAGCGGTGCTTATTTTTGCGACGAAACTAAAAATCCATGAGAGAGCGACGCATTCTGAGCACCAGTACTAACTTTGTTAAGCTGGCGAACGAGGGCCACGGTGAGCACCGGGCTTCACGTGAGGCGGGCGACGGGGCTCAGAGGAAAGCTTTACCCGGACTAAATCGGTTTCGAGCTGGTCGCGAGGGGGGCGGACGGCGTACGACGCTGAGAGGGAAGCTCTTCTGTTCGATTTTTTCTTTTTTTCTTTTTGATCGGGTGTAAGGTGTTCCAATCAGTCAGGCAGGAAATAAGTGCACGAGAGGGGACGGGATTTTTTTTCTTTCCGATTTTTCCGGTTTCGTTTTCATCGTTTTTGCTGTATGCTGCTGTGCCGTGCTGTGCTTTCTCTTTCGTACATACGAGTATAGACATAAAGCATATCAGGTATTAAAAGAAGAAAATAAGTACCCCTCCTGGGGTATGTACTATGTACTATGTACGCACGACATCCGCGACACGAAGCGTATGTGGCTTCCGAGCATTTTTCTCCTGAAGCATGGCGGCGGGACCCTTGGCATTGTCAAGTCGCCAGTTTGCAACTACAATCACAAAAAAACTATGTAATACTCGATCATGGACCTCTGTCCGCTTCGCATAATTTGATTTACTTTTTGTACTTTTTTTCCTGAGCGAGCGTAGCGGGCGGCGTAGGCCGCCCGCGAAGCGAAACGCCTTGCACCACATACCTGGTATATTATACGTAGGTTGACATTTTTGTGACTCGTGACACGATTTGACACATACCATATACCATCTATATGATGAGGCACATTCCTGGTGCATGGCGGAGCCGCAAAGTCCGTTTTCTCAACATTTAAGTTGGGGTTTATGCAGGCTGCGCTTTGCTCCGTGTCGGGTGTTGTTATGGTGTTATGTTGTCATTGTTGTTGTTTTGTCTGTTGTAATGTGGGATGAATAGCGACAAACAAAACGATATCTGGGGTCTGATCACTGGGGTCGTGAGTTGGCTGACTGTACATAAGTCGGCGACTAAGTTATTTAGTTGGCTGAATATGCATTACAGCTACTTGCCCCCGGTTATTTGCGGAGTTCAGCGTCGCTGTGCGTGTCTGACTTGGCGCGTTTGACGGTCGACTTGTGTCTTTTATTCATAAATAAACTATTAATACCAGGTACCTGGTGAGTCAGTTAGTTGGCTTGCGATCGCCATCCAATGAATACGCAGGATTCAGGCCCAGGCAAGGCCTGCCTGACTCTCAGCCCTGACGATCAGCGTGCAATAGCAGTACAGGTACCATCATGCCATGTTGGTGCTGCGCACACCCCTACGACGGGCTTCCCTTCGGGCGCATCCCCTACTCTGGCAGCCCGGGCCGCTTCGCGTGGCGAACGGACGCTGTAATCGCCAGGACTATATATACGAGTAAGGCTTGCCTTGTCTGGAACTTCACGGCCACTGACTGTACGAGAAGTTAGTTTTTTTTATCGTTGGATGACGAAAATAAGCCAACTGTAACTGCCTTCCCAGTTTTCATCAATGAAACGCACGTCGAGCCTCAAAACGCGCCACGTCAGATACACCGACGCAGAGCTGCAAGCAAAGTATCGGACGCCACCACCTGAAGCAACAGCAGTAGGGGTCCCTCTATAGTGCCTATCGTGCCGGTATGATTTGCGCCAGCCGGCAACACCGGCACTGCTTGCTCCACTGGTGGAAGTCTCATCTGTGCCTGGCGATTCCACAGCCACTACTCTAGATAGCGGCACTACTCAACTGGCACGATAGAGGGACCAGTGCCTACTACTGTATTAGTAGCCAACAAGTTTCTACCGTAAAGGACGTTGAAATCGCATAGGGGTGTGATCGTTTTTCGGCGTTTTTTTCTCGACAGCGGAGCGTACGTACGTGAGAGGGTGCTCCCAATAGCGCCGGAGATTATATTTTCGGAAGGCTCCCGACCAAGATCCTTCCGAAAACGCCTCAAGGTGGGGTCGGTGTTGACAACCTGTCCCCGTTCTGAATAATAAATCGACCGCCAAAAAAAAAACACAAAACGATCGCGGACCCCTGCGCGACTTCAACGCTCTTTGCGGCGGTCGCCGACGTGCAGTCAGCAACACACACAGCCCTAGGTATGCTGCATGCAGCGGTAGCAGTCGTCACTTTGTTTTCGGCGTTTTTTCCCGCGGAAGTGCTGTATGGGGTGATACGTGGCTATGCCCTACGAGTGCCGGCAGTAGGCCGTGAAGACAAGACGGGCTGACCTCTTGGGGACTGCTTTCCCGCTGCGGGGACCAAGAGGATTGAAATTTGAGTCATGTTCAGACACGTGTGCAGCCAGCAGTGCAGCACAAAAAGGGTATCCAGTGGTATCACAGCAGGCGCCGAGTATACTCGATACCTGCTGCTGTGGCTTTTCGCGACTCCGGGCCAGGTTGTAGCTGTGAGCGAATGTGAGATCGTCATCCAACAGCAAACAACCTCGCACGTAGAGTCGATCGCTCAAAATGGCATCATGTTCACATGTGGCCATCATCGTACATATGACAGTGGTATATATGTAGTTGCGGCAACATTGCCGTTGGAGTTTACCGGTACTGCTTTTATCATGTTCTGAACTGGTGCAATTCGTATGAGATCCCATTCCAAGAGAAGCCGCCTGGAAAATTGTCGGTATGTTTTTCGTGATTTGTCATGCGGACGGGTATGATATTTATTGAGAGGGATACAGCAGTATGGGCCCACCGACAAAAAAAAACGAATCTGACCACGCCGTAGACCCATATTGCGTCATCATTATTGAGCATCCTTGACCACAATGGCCTATGCTCGCCGCCGAGCAAGACTTCTTGATCCGATTTTCTTAGCGTCCTTAAAAAAGCGAGCCTCATATTCCTATTATTATCTGCTTCGTTTTGGTCGGCCTACATATACTGGTTTGTGCTGCTATGTATCGAAATCAACCGTAACCTTTGGGGTGCTTGGCGTGAAAGGAGAGCCAGACGAGCCGCCGATCCGACGGTAGTGTGTTGCGCGAAACCAGTGGTATCATGATCACACACCCGACAGGTCAGTAGGTCGTCTAGATCATCTAGATCCTACTGATGTATAGTTCCCGTTGTGGGAGGTTGTGCAGGAGCCGTACCGTACATATCCCAACCGGCCAACATATGCGTGCGCAAGAGCTGTTGCCATACAGACCCCACCCGGAAAAGTTGACTCGCTGTAGATCGTATAGGTTTTCGTGTAAATGAGGGGTTTGTCTTGCCCCGGAAGGTCTACACCATGAAATGAGGATCTGATTGATCTGTCTGGCGGAAGCGGCAGCAGCAGCAGTATAGGTAAATGTTGCCGAGGCAGACCGTCGGCCCTTTTTCCGCGTGACGAGGAACGACTTGGCCGATTTGTACTCCAGCAGTACCTCGTATTTCCGTTTTTTTATCCTTTGACTTTACAGTCTCCTTCGAATGTGGACATTGACTATTACGAATAGGACCTACGGTACACGCAAAAACTATAGATTTCCTGTTTTTACCAACAATATTTTGGTCCTATTTACTATGGTTCCCCGTAATATTATAAACTGTCAATCAACATGGAGTATATTACTGCGTATCGTACTTGAGAATTTTTTTTAGGCAAATCCTGGTTCCAAATCTTGAGAAATTCGAATCTCCCGCACCCTTCCCCCACTCCCTGCGCCCGATCGCCTCTCTTCGTAAAGGGTTCGCCAGAAAGCGACGTCACGCCCGGCTTTCCAACTGAGGGTTCTCGGGAACTCGCCGGGCCGACGCCGGCCTCCACCTCACCAATCTTGGTACGTTCGTCTCTTGCTTTCCAACTTGAGTTGGGGACCGTCATGTATAACTTGTATGGGCACTGATTTACTATATACTACCAGGTATACTGGTAGATACATTCCACTCTGTACTGACGGGTAGGGTATTCATTCCTATTAGTAGTATGAGTCAGATGAGTCCTTGCGCATCCGGGCAGGTTGGTAGTGGGTACTGGATACCAGTACGTCTATAGTAGGCCGTTGAAAATGTTTTCGATGACTTTGAGAGTGCCGCTGATGGGTCGGGTCCTCGCCTCGTCTCTACCTGTCTTGGGGTTTTTGTCTGTCTGTCGGTTTTGTCTGTTTTTTTTCTTCTGTCTTGTCATGTCTTCTTTGAGGCAATGGTTCTGGCGGGGTTCTGGCGGGACTGGCAGGTTACCGACAGTGCCATTGATTCCCTTTGTGACGACCTTTCGTTTTAACGATTAGTATGGCGCAACGTGAGGGGGCGGGTTGCCATGTGCCAGGCGCCAGAACGAATGTGTGTCCGACTGGGAAGGGCATGGAGTAGGGCATAGGGTAAGGCATGGGAGATTCGTAGTGATGTTTTCTTCCAGCCGTGATGGCTTACCCCCGCCGTTTATGGTACTACCACCGTGTGCCAGGTAGGCTAGAAATGTGTCTGGGTAGCGGGTGCACGATCGAGAAGGTGCTAGAGAGCGTGTGGGGGGTTGCGTACGCCAGGATCGTTGGGGCTGTGTCCGGTATAATGGGGCAAGGCTTGAACGTGTGTCTTTCTTTGTTGCATTGGGAAGGGCTTATGGCATGAGGCATGGGAGACTCGTCTTGTGTCGTACTTTGCCGTTCTTTTAGTCGTGGTGGCGGAGACAGTCGCTACCGCTAACGTTCTGACTGTATGAAGGCTGCGGGTGTAGGTGTGTCGTAACGTTGGGCTGTTGTACGCCATAGGCCTTGGCCCGGGATCGTGTGTGGCGGGCTGGGACGAGCATTGGCGTGGGGCATGTGGCGTGGGGGCTTGTGGCGTGGGAGGTTACTGCAGCTCTTTTTAGCTCCTTGTTTTTTTGTCTCCAGGGCCACCCTCGCCGGTTCTGTGGTACTGTATTATAGTTGAAGTGCTAGCGATACGGTCGTTACGTTATCGATGGTGGGGGTGCGATGTTTGTGTCCGGGTGGTGGGGGGTGGGGTTCGTTGCGGAGGAGCTGGGGTTGGGGAGGGGGTGGGGCCAAGGGCGGCGGTGCTAGGCGGCAGTCGACGGGTGTTGCCTGTCCTGCGTTGTGCTGCGCTGTGCTGCGCTGTGCTGAGCTGTGCTGCGCTGTGCTATGTCGTGCTGTGTTGTACTGTGCCCTGTACTCGCTGCCTGTACCCTACTTACTGTCTGTGCTATGCTGCTGTGCTGTGCTGCTGTGTTGTGCTGCTGTGCTGCTGTGCGGTTCGGCTGCGTACCTGTACCGTGGGTGCCATGGTGCTGGTGCTGGTGCTGATGCTGCTGTACTCATCACCTGCAACGTCCAGACCCGAGAGCAGCGGTTGTCGCGCCGCTACTGCGGGCTGACACGCTGGCTCGGCTTGCACAAACGAGTCGGCCGCTTTCACCGCTCGTCGCTCCACATCAACACCAATCAACGCCATCTACTCGTGCCTGCACCGGTATTGATTTAATGTAGACTGAGTACAACACCAGTATGATTTACGCCCGCACACGTTACATACCTCTCAACGATCATGTATGATGTGTTCATTTATAACGCAGCGGCAATATACCCTACTGGCTCAAAGCGGTTGTGTGTTTGCTGCTGGCGTGCCGCACGAGCAGAAGGGTACCTTAGTGGGAGATAGATTCTTGATTTTTTTGGAGGAGCATCATACCAGGCATGATATCGCGTTGGGGCGGGGAGTAATCTGAGGTTCTTGAAACAGTATCTTACCGGGCGGAAAATTGGAGGATCATAGTTTGGAGGGGTATATATCACATCACGATCGGCGGTAAGTGATCGAGAATATTCGAGGGATCTCATCGGGTCGGCGATAGATTTAGGGCTTTGGAGTATCATATCACATTCCGGCAGCAATCGATTTCCATGTTAGGAAGATCGTCACACCGGGTGGGAGTCGATTGAGGGGGTTTGGATTTTCATAGAGTATCGTATTGCGTCTTGGGGGACTCGGTCGATATTTTTGTAGGAGTATCGTGTCGCGATGGGCGAGACACGGCGGTTTTGGGAAGGTTGATAGGATTGGCATCGGGAATATACTGGGGTATAGTGTAGAGGGGGTGGGCCAGGCGGTCGGGGCTGTACATGTGCACAACATGTGCGTCGGACGATCAATTTCGAACAGCAGGAACGGAAAAACATCGTAGTCTGAGCCAATATTGGTCTCAGATGTTGATTCGCACCAAAACGATCAGTTTCGAAAAGCTCCATCGGAATAGAACGGGAATCGGAGCCAATGTTGACTTTCACTGGTGTTGATATTTGTCGGCGCATGCTTGCACAGGCATGTAAGGGGCAATTGGTATTCGTTCGGGTGTTCTTTCAGAGCGGTTCCGCATGTCTTCTGGATCCGCTTTTTTTCGGTATGGTTTGGCATCAGTAGGTTCCAGGTCATGTTACTGCAGTATGTCACGGGTATGGCGATGACAGCAGTACTCCGACTGTAGTATTACGGGGGACCATTGTTAATAGGACCAAATATTGTGAGTAAAAATGGTTAAATATATAGTTTTTTATGTGTACCATAGGTCCTATTAACTATGGTCCCCCGTAATAGTAATGTTGTACCGCTTTAGGATGAGGAACAGAGAGGGTGAGGGTGAGAAATATCGCTCTGATGGTATGTACGTAAGAGGCACTGGTACATGTTGACCTTTTTTTTGTGGCCATGTAGACGACCCGCGTATTGACGAGCAGAGTGCGGACAAGTTTTACCGGTATGTGCCGTTCCGCCCCCGTGTTGTTTTGGCCTTTTCCCCTCCTCCCGGTCATTTTTTCGCGGTTCCCCGAACATTTGTTGATGTATAATGGGAGCCCCGGCCGATGAGGACCGGATAAAGACGTAGACTTGCACCAGCCTCCATAAACAATGCTTCAAAGAACGTGCATTGTGGAGTACCTACGGCAGGCTACTCTGAGGGTACCCGGGTACCTACCCGAGTATACTATGAGGGTACCCGGGTAAACTCTGAGAGTACCCGGGTACCTACCCGAGTATACTCTGAGGGTACCCGGGTACCTACCCGAGTAGGGCTGAAAAAACAGGTTTCGTACCCGGGTCCCCCAGAGTAGCCGCCATACTACGTACTAAGCGTATACACTTGCACATGTTAGCGCTTGTTATGTTACTGGTGCTTTTACGGTACCGGTAGTTGTCTCGGGGAATACCGGTAGCTGTTAGCATCATGCCACAAAGCAAACGTTTCTAGGAAGGAGACGGGGGGGGGGGCGCACTCATCTGTTGCTTGCCTTAGTCATTTGACCATTGACCACCCATCCCTTTCGAGACGGAGGGGGGGGGGGGGGGGTTGCACTCGATATCACGCATGACCGTAGTCGTTTGAGCATAGACCCTCGCATCCCTATAATGCCGGGACGGAGCAGTTCGGGTTGCCACCGACCAGGCAGGCATTGCTTGCACCAGGAGATGGGGGGGGCGGGGGGGGGGGGGGGGGGGGGGGGACGTTCGTAACGAGGTCTAATAGATGTCTGGTCTAGATGTAGACGGCCGAGGAGCAAATATGTTAGGAGACAGCACGTTCACCCCTAGACCGATACAGTCTAGCAAAATGCCTAGACAGGCCTCCTAGACAGCAAAACCAGGGACACCTTCGAAAGATCCCCGGTTGGGGAGCGGCGTGCTTTCAACCATGTTGGCGCCCTTTTCGTTGTTTCCGGGTGATTGCGAATCCGACGGGGGTGATTTGTGTTGCCTTTTTTTTTCTTCTTCTCTTTTTTTTGTTTTTTTTTTTGTTTTGTGATTTTAGCCCGCCGGCGATTAAAATCTCTGTATTGCCACATTTATGCCAGTTGCCAGTAGCAATATCGTCATCATTTTTCGTGTATCTGTACGTATGACTATTACGGGGGGCCATAGTGAACAGGATCTACGCTACGGTACACACAAAAAACTATACTTTTTGCTAATTTTACCAAGAACATTTGGTCCTATTTACGATGGTCCCCCGTAAGAGCAATCTGCCAATCTCGACATCAATATGCCTGATTATTTTTATCAGTTTCAACACCAATGTGTGCGTATCAATGTTGATATTAATTTCAATGTTGATTTCAGTTTGCTAATTTTACTAAGAACATTTGGTCCTACCAGGTATTTACTATGGTCCCCCGTAAGAGCAACCTGCCAATCTCAACATCAATATGCCTGATTATTTTTATCAGTTTCAGTACCAATATGTGTGCGTATCAATGTTGATATTAATTTCAATGTTGATTTCGGTATTAACAACGATGTCACTGCGATGATATTCGACTGGCCGACCGAGCAGGTGCGGAGGATTTCTGTTGATGACAAGGCTAAGGTGAAGGCGTACTCGATCGAGAATGATAAGGCGGGCTGGCTGCAGAAGAAGCTCTTCAAGAAGGCAAGTTGTCCTCCATCCCTCTCCTTGCCTCGGCCAGCCCCGCCCCGAGGCCATGGCAAAACCACGCGTGTTTGTCCAGCGGTATCGTCGTAGTAGTGTTTGAAAAATGGTTATCGATGATAGTGGAAATAGCATTACTGGTAGTAGGAGTGGAAATAGTATTAGTGATAGTCATTGTGAAAATGGTATTGGTGGTAGTAGTAGTAGTAGTAGCATCAGTTGCGGTAGTGTTAGTGGTAGTAGTAGTGGTAGTCGCAGTAGTAGTAGTCGTCATAGCAGTAGTGGTGATGATCGTAGTAATCGGGGAGCTAGAAATTGTGGTATCTGACAGCCCACCGCTCCTGCAGGTGGGAGCTGCGATCATAACTTGATGGCTAAGAGGGCCACTACAACCAGTTCAGCTTCATCTAGAGGCATGTAATTAAAGGCTGACGCGGTAACGTCAACGTCGGAGCGGCCAGGTCACACGATGAACTACTCCCTCGCGGACCTCTTTCTACCTCTACGTCGATCGTCGATGGCAACTACCGGTACTCCACGCCACCACCAACACCACCACCAGCACCGACAACGCAACAGCATCAACACCACCGTTACCTTCACCATTCCCTTCACCCCTATCAATACCTAGCGCTTCCCTTACGACACCCTCTGTCTCGCCGTCTTTCTCTTCTTACTCAACCCACCACTACCACCGCCACCGCCGCCGCCACCACCAACATACACTGCCACCACGGCTTTGCACCACCATCGACATACACCACCATGACTTTGCACCGCCAACTAAGGCACCCCATGCGGCAGCTCATCTCTCTCGTGCTCGCTCTTTCTCTCTCGACATTGCCATCACGTCCAACCGGCGCTTCCCATACCCCCCCCCCCCCCCCCCCCGCATCACGTAGTGCTCATGGTAAGGCACTCAAGAGGCACTTACATAGTGCCCCCATTGCTGTCTCTGGAAGTGGCCACGCCGGAAAATATATTCACTCATTGAAGCTGTCCAGTCATACCTGTGCACGTGCGTCTCACAAACGGTTTTAGTAGGATGCAGCTCACACTTCATGCAAACTCGTCGAACACCTCACGGTGCTTCGCGCTTGGGGCAAGCATGCCTGCCTGTTGGGTGAAAACCCGACGTGCTCCGTGCCGGCGTTGTAGGTATGCGAGGGTCTACGGTCATATGACCACTGATCGATGCATGACATCGAGTGCACCCCCCCTCCTCCCCTCTCCCTCTTTGTCCGAATTGCCTCCATCACCAACTATCGCTTCCGATAAGGCGCTATCTCTACTACCCCCCTCTCTCTGTCGGAACCACCACCACCAGCTAACGCTTCACCCCCCCCCCCCCCCCCCCTCTCTCTCGGCGCTGCTGCCGCGACCACCTCTACCTCTTCCGCCGCTGCTACCGCCCTTCTCCCACACCTTGTTTGGTCTCAACGCACCACTCCACCACTCGACCTCAACTGCTGCAGGAGGTGGCATGGCCGCGCGAGCTGTACCTTAGCGTAATAGGGTGCAAGGCGATAGTCGCCCCGTCTCAGGACCAGCGGTGCCGAGCCCCAACGTCTCGCTGTGCCGAGTCAGAAGCTACCACGTCCAGCGTCACGACAGAAGGAGACGGGGATAGGGATGCTGCTGGTGGTATTGGCGGCGGCGGCGGTGGCGGCGCAATCGATCCCGAAACCGCCACACCAGGCCTCTGGAGTCCCGAAACCGCCACCGCAACAGGCGCTTCGAATAATCCCGAAACCGCCGCCGCAGCAGGCGTTTCGAATATTAATCTCGAAACCGCCGCAGCAGGCGTTTCAAATAACCCTGAAGCCGCCGCCGCCGCAGGCGTTTCGGAAGGGGTGGGGGACGGGGTCGCGGGCGATGGCGACGGCGGGGGTAAAGGAGTAGAACGGAGAGGAGCGGCGGACGAGGATGCTACCGGTACAGCGGAGGAGAGCGAGCTAAAGGATGGGAGGGAGGAGGAGGAGACCGGGGAGGTAGGAGGGGGTGGGGGGGGAGACGGAGCTGCGTCTTCGGAGGGAGAGGGGAAGGGTTGGGCGGACGGAGCGGGGGAGTTCGACGAGGAGGCGGAGGATGGCGGGGTTGGGTGCTTCGTGCGGATACGGAACGCGACGACTGGGCGCGACCTGCAGGTGATGGGTCGGGGGGGGGGGGGGGGGTCGGACAGCGTCGCTTTTTCGCCCGAAAGAAAAGAATGTGGAGATTGTCGGTCAGAGTGGTTGGTGGCTGGTGCTCGTACCTTTTTTTTTGTTTGTGTTGTCCCATCACCTTTGTGATTCTCGACCTTCCTGTTGTCTCTTTTCTCCTCGTCGTGACCCAGATCCGGGTTCAGCATAGCAGGCTGTCTCCCCCCCCCCATCGCCACTACGGTTCGTGCGTTGCTTGGGTTTGCTGTTTATCTTGATTGGAGTTGTTAAATTCAATGGCAATCATCGAATAAAAGGCAGCCTCTGATAGGCACAAGAAACTATAATATTGTCAGGTTGGCAGTGACTCAAACGGCCGCCGTCGCTTTTTTTTTTTTTTTTTTTTTCGAACGAGGAGGAAGAAACCTTTTGACTTTTGACGAGATCAAATGTCCTCGTCTAGGGTATACATTTTGCTAGACGAAAGCGAACGTTTATTTTGCCCTTTTTTTGTTACTGTGTTATTAGTAGGACGCAGCAGTCATTCCTTGTGTCCTCTCATGTTTTTTGTTACGAAAACATGCATTGACACCTTCTTGACTTTTCTTTTTTGTTTTTGACGAAACAAACATTGTTTTTGCCCCTCTTTGTTTTCATGACAAACACACACATTCACACACACATTCGAGCGGTGCAGACTCAGGTCGTGGAAGGGAGCGCCAACCCGGGTTTCCACGAGACTTTTGTCGTTCCTTGCCAGGGTCCACGAGACGCTGTCGTGCTGGAGCTGCACTTCGGGAAGGGCGACCAAATCGTCCCCATTGGTATGTGGGGTGTTTCTGGACGCGGGGAGGGCCGGGGTCGAGATGACGTGTCATTCGCTTTTCGAGTGCACTATAGTTGTGGTCGGCCGTGTGATGAATACCAGGTACCAGGTAATATATTTGTAAACAGATTGCTACTCTGTTCCTGGGAGGAGGAGGCGGTGGTTACAGTTTGAAGCACAGCTAATTAACATATGTGGCCGACCGTCTTTCATCCTGCCTCATCCCATCCGATCCCATCCCATCCCATCCCATCCTATCCTATCCTATCACATCCCATCCCATCTCATCCCATCTCATCCCATCCCATCCCGTCCCATCCCGTCCCGTCCCATCCCATCCCATCCCGTCCCGTCCCATCCCGTCCCATCCCGTCCCGTCCCATCCCGTCCCATCCCATCCCACCCCATCCCGTCCCATTCCACCCGCCATTCCGGTGGTTGTGTGCTTGCTCAAACGCAGGCGAGGCAGCGCTGCCGCTGGACGCCCGCATGGTGGGAGTTTCTCACCCGGTGCTCCTGTCGGTGAAGGACAAACAAGGCCGGAGCAGGGGTTTCCTACGCGTGGAGGCGTTTTGGGTGGACGAGGCCAAGCCGCGGAAGGAGACGGGGGAGTTCTACTACAGGGTGGGTTGCTCATTTTTTTTCTCACATATGTACGCATGCAATGCACGCAGCATGCGTGCTTGCTATTTTTTCGATGTCCCTTCATCTAACCACGTACTTATTAATAGTAGTCTAGAGCAACTGCTGGGATTTCCAGTAGTTCTAACAAAGTGTCGTCCGGACGGAATCTTCCCGGCACTTTCTTTTCAGCCCCCTCTCTTTCACCTCAGAGAGCAAATCTTTGTCTGCAGTGCAGAAAATTGTCGCTCGACGCGATCGATACCGGGGCAGACGCGTTTCTGTCCAGTTTTTTTCAACCTTTTTTCGGGTCAAGTTTTTGGGTCAGAAGAATTGGGTTCTTTGGGGTTGGGAATGGGATCAGGGTGGGGTTAGAGCTTGGGTCAAGGTCTGGGCTAGTAGTAGGGATTGCGTGGAGGTTTGGGTTAGTAGGGGTTGGAGTGAAGGTCGGGTTCGGATTAACCCTTTTAGAACTGCAGTCTCATTTTGGGGACAATCCACTCAAATTTCAAGTAGTTTGTCCCCAAATCGGGACTGCGGTTCTAAAAGGATTAATGGGTTGGGGGTTGAGCTGAGCTTTGGATAAATACAGGGTTGGGTTGGGTTGGGTCTACGCCCGCGGTTTTGTCCCCATTATTATAGTAGGTGCTTACGATTAATAGCCGACATAATTGGGCAATGGGTTATATATACCTATCTGTTCGGAAATGTAGAGTGCGTTTGGATGTTCGGATATCTGTACGGAAAATGCGGAGGGCGTTTGGATGTTCGGATATCTGTTCGGAATTGCGGAGCGCGATTGGATGCTCGGATGTATGTTCGGAAGGAATACGGAGCGGGTTTGGATGTTCGGAAATCTCTTCGGAAATGCGGAGTGCGTGTGGATGTTCGGATATCTGTTTGGAAACACGGAGCGCGTTTGGATGTTCGGATATACTTCGTATGCTCGGAAATACGGCGTGCTTTCGGATGTTTGGATAGATGCAACATATTTTCTTCATTGCGGTCTACATACGATGTACGTACGTACCACTCTGTCCGAAAATATACAAAGATATTTTCCATGAGGAGTGAATATGAAAACGGTAGTTGTCGTTGTGGACGGAGTGGTGTACGCCAAGGAGGGGGGCATGTAGAACGAAGAGGTGGAGGAAGGAGCAGTGTGCGGGTTCCTGCTGGATATCGCATCGACTTTTTCAATACATCCATGCCGGGTTGCTGCTGAATGTCGATATATTGAATCGATCTCCATCTCTTTGCGTCCCCAAATATTTTTGTTGGCACTTACTGAATGACCAGCGGTGATTGTTTCGACGTTCCAGGCACGAATCGATTGTCGAAAAAATGTGTCGATGCCATTTATTGATTGAGGGTGTCCCACTCGATTGTCGTTTTTGACCAATTTCAGCTGTTGTCGCGTGCGCGCCTGCGGTCATGTTCCTACCGTTTGTATTTCACCAGGTGTCGTATCATGTCACGCGTATGTATACAAACATATATTAACACCACCTATTCTGATTTTTTTCGTTTTTCTTTTCGTGTTTGCGTGTTGGTTGGTGCCCGCTAGATGCTCATTGCTCTCTTTTTTTGGATACCGTGTGCGTGCCTGCGCCCGCCCGTCTATTTGTTCGTTCGTTTGTTTGTGACTTTAATTCAGGTGGTTCACCCGAGGGGTGTGAGTTTAAGGAACCTTCCTTCCATGACGGCGGAGCGGACCGTGAACGCCATGGAATTTGGGGAGGTGTTCGTCGCGTGCGAACGGCAATGGGTGAGAGTGGGGGAGGGGGGAGGGGCAGGGGGGTGTACTCATTTGTTGCTTCTCTTAAGTCGTATGACCATTGACCACGCATCCCTTTCGAGACGGAGCACCGTTCCTACTCCTACTGTACTAGAGGGGGGGGGAGGGTGTACTCCTATAGTGCATGGCCGTAGTCGTATGACCATAGACCCTTGCATCCCTCCGCATCCCTACAATGCCGGGACGGAGGACGTCGTCGGGTTTTCACCGACCAGGCAGACAACGCTCGCACCCAGGGCAAAGAGGCAAAGCGCGGAGAGAAACACGTGATTCTCCCCCTTCCGCTGCTCTATTTCCACCTAGGTTTTCCCCTAAATAGTGCAATATTTTGTGAGTGGGATGTGCAGCTGTGGGTGTGAGCAGTAGGCTTGAGCAGTAGGTGTGAGCAGTAGATTGTGGCCGTAGGTTCGGACAGTAGCTTAGAGCAGTAGGTTTGAGCAGATACCATATTTTGCCAATCCGCGGGAGGTTTAAAAAGTATACCAGGTACCTGGTATAAGGAGAGGCATATATGAAAGCACAGCCCTCACCTGGCCGGGATAAACGGCTTGGCCTTACGTAGCGCTATAACCCTATCGCTAGAAACCAAAGTAATCAAGACCCATCCTGTATAGTAGACCCTATATACTGCAGTTGTTTTGCCAAGCATGCTGGGTCCTGATTGCTTTGTCCCCCCGCAATAGCTAGATATAGCCTCTGCTGTAGATGTGGCACGCGTGGTCAACATGTGTGCGTGGCTGTAGCGGCCATGTTTAACACCCCAACCCTATCCCTAACCCTAGCCCTGCTCAGGCTTCGGGCCTGCTTAAGCAACATAGACAGACTCACGTGCGAGTCGACGAGGGAAGAAAAGGCTGAAATCTTCTCGCGATAAAAATGAAGGCACGTACCATAGCGGGAAGGGGGGAGAAGAACCTGCTATGTGACCCCGGATCTGAGTTACGAGTTGGAAGGAGAGAGAGAAGAAGATGGGCGAAGATAATAAATGGGATGAGCAAAAAAAATAAAATAAAGAAAAAAATACTGTAGGATTAGTCGGGCTCGACAGCACAGCCGATGTCCCTGGTCCTGTGTGAGCTTATCACCTGTTGAAGCAACATCTACACTATCGATGAGTATAAGGTCGGAAAAGGTCAGGCAGGAAAAACAGCCCATCCGCATCTCTAACCCTAACCCTAATCCTAACCCTAAGGCAAAAGTTTGAGCAACTCACGAGACAAGACTACTGTACTTGTGATGTTAGATCAGTCAGGATGAATAGCCCAATCCTCTATCGCTATATAACCGGCACGGTAGCAGTCAAGCCTATCTGTGACGCCCGTGTTGTGGCTTGTTTTTTCACTCGGGCGTTCTCGCCATTCGTTCTTGCCATTCGTTCTCTCTATTCGTTCTCGCTATTCGTTCTCGCTATTCGTTCTCGCTATTCGTTCTCTCGCGATGTTCGTTCTCGCTTTTCGTTGTCGTCTTTTTTTTGTCGTTTTCTTGCTCTGATTCTTACTCTCGCTCTCGTTCTCGTTCTCGTTGTTCGCTGTCGCTTTCGTGTTCGATTCTTTTTCCCCTCTTCCGTCTTCCGTTTTCGTTCTCGTTTTCGTTTTTTTGTTTTCGTTATTTGTTTTCGTTTTTTTGTTTTCGTTGTTCTGTTTTCGTGTTTTTGTTTTCGTTGTTTTGTTTTCGTTTTTTGTTGTCGTTTTTTTTGTTTTCGTTGTTCTGTTTTCGTTTTTTGTTTTCGTTTTTTAAGTTGGTCGGGGATGGAGAGTGCACGGTTTTCGTGAAGGTGCTTACCGCGAAGGACCGGTGGGCTCGGACAGGGTGGTGTTTCGAGAGCTACTGCCACATCGACGAGAAACGGACAGCCGTGTTGGAACGCACAAGTTCGCCGCGAAAAGAGGTAACCAAACGTACTGGTGCTGTTGTGCTGGCCCAAACGTACTGTTGTTGATCAAATCTACTGCTGTTGACCAAACCTATTGCTGTTGACCAAACCTACTACTGCTGTTGACTTGACCATAGGTACTTTTCTGTTGATGACAAAACTTGATGTGTTGGCCAAACGTACTGTCGTTGAATAAACCTACTGGATGTTGTGCAAACCTATTGCTGTTGGCCAAACCTACTGCTGCTGTAACCCTACCCTACCCTACCCCCCCCCCCCCCCCCCAATTGAAGCAGTGCAAGCGTTAAAATCTCCGCCTTGAAAATCCTCGCCCCCCCCTCCCCCCCCCCCCCCGCCCCAAACCGCCGACCGGGAATTGTGAAACCCTTGTCTTCAGACTGGGAGATATTTCTACCGCGTCAGCAATGCGAAGGGGACAAGGCTGTACTCGAAACCGGACGCTAAGTCTAAGCTGCGCAAAGAGGTGCTACCCGAAGGGCAGGTGTTGGAAGCTAGCGAGAAGTGGACGCCGGCGGGGAGTCCGGTGAGGGATGGGTACATAGCATCGCCTCCGTGGGAAGGGAAGGGGGGTGGGGTGGAGTTATATGCACATATTATTACACCTTATGATACCTTCGTGCTTGTTTTAGGTCCCAGGGATCGAGGGAGGGGGGGAGATGAGGAGCTCCCCCCCCCCCGCTTTCTCTCTCTTTCTCTTCTGTCTTTCTCTCTCTTTCTCTCTTTCTCTCTTTTTCTTTTCCTCTCTCTCTCTCGTTCTCTCGCCTCCTCTCTCGCTTTCTTTCGTTCACCCTCTCTTTCTCGTTCTCTGGCTCTTATCTCGCTGTTGCTCTTTCTCTCCCTCTAGGGCGCCTCTTGGGGTTCTCCCCGTTTCCCGTACTCTTTTAACCCGTGTTGTAGACTAAATTACTTGGAATTAGACCAGACGAGACTCAGGAGTTGTACGAGTGTTTGAAAGGCTCTGGGTCTCTCTCCTTCTCTCTTTCTCTTCGTATCTGTCCAGTAGTGGCCCCTCTATAGTGCCAATCGAGTAGTAACAGCGCCCATTGCCCGCTATATATACTGTCCGTGAAACCGCTTGATAAAGATGGATGAAATCAACCAGTATGGCAGTGTGTGGAGTATATAGTGCCGGTTGCTGCTGTAGTGCCGGTATTGTTGGCTGGCGCTACATTTACCGGCTCTATTATAGAGGGACCGGCACTGCTGCTGTATCTGTCTGTCCGTCGGTAGATTCCTGCTACCACTAACACGCTTGCTGTTGGTGGGTGGGTGTGGTGGGGCTGTTGACTCGCAACAGGTGGCTTTCGTCACGGTCGACAACGACAGGGGATTCATCGTGCAGAAGTGCGGTCGCAAGGTACTGTGATAGGGGCTTTGCCCACGGAGCGGACAGGTAGATCATCTAGAGATAGATACTCTATTTCCTCACCTGCCGTCATGATTTGTTGTGCAGGATCATCTGTGTAGTACAGGTCCAACCCAGGAAACATGTCCTAGATCTTGCAGATTTACACGGCTTCCGCCCGGTATTATGAGCTAGATCATACAGATCATACATATCAGGAATGCATCTATCTGCCCTTAAACATCTAGGTCGTCAACTGAGTATGATCTGTAGATTATCTGTCCGTTTGTCTACATCGTTTAGTGTGGAAAATTCACGACAAACGAAGAAATACCGAGTAAAAAGATATACCTGGTACCTGGTACTGGTAGTAAACAGCTCTCGCCAGGAAGCCGAGCAGCAGGATTTTTGTAATGATCGTCAACTAGTGTGCGTCGCTACTACCTCATCGGTAGGCCAATCTGTAGCCTAGGCAATCTTGAAAAGGGTCAAAAGGGTCAAGGTGTTTTTGCTCGTACACTTACCAGTGCATTGGTTTTTCTTGGTTTTTGCTTTTGTTTTTTTGTTTTATATTTATCACGAAACAGAACGACTCCGAGCGTACGACACTGTCCCCGCCCCATCCCAGGCCCTAATCCCCACCCCCTCTCCCCTCCCAACCTCTACCCCCCCCCCGCTCGCGCCCCTGCTTGTCTCGAACAGATCATCAGAGATGCCGCTGGGACGATGGCGCTGGAAGAAATAGACTGCCCCAAAAGCACCACCGTTTCTTCTGTCGGGGTGGGCGTTATTCCCGGACCGCGAGCCCTCTCCCCGCCCGGGCGCGCAAGGCTTTCCCGCGCCAACAGCAGCGCCAGCACTAATGCTAACGCTACCGCTACCGCTACCGCTACCGCTACCGCTGCTGCTAGTGGTACTAGCGCTGCTGCTGGTCATGCTGACGCTGCCGCCAGTAGTGCTGCCGCTGCTGCCAGAAACGGTAACGCTGCTGCCGCTAGCAATGCTAACGCCGCTGCTGCTAGTAGTAGCGTTAGTGGGGGGAGGGGGGGGGTGTCGGCCTCCCTATCTCCACCAAAACTGAGGGCCGGGGCGGGTAAGGCTGCCGCCGCGGTGGCTAAAAAATCGGCGACGGCGGCCGCGGCGGCCGTAAGGAGGCTGTACAGGGTGCGGGAGGCGGGGGGGGTGCAGGCGACGGGGACGCCGGATATCATGGCCCCGATCATGGATGTCCTTGAAGCCGGGACAGCCTTCTACGGAAGTGCTGAGGTGCGTTCGGGTGTTGGGCGTGTCCATGATTTTGTGCGTAGTGTGCATGTGTGTCCATGGTTTGTTTTCGTGCACGTGAGTTTTCGTTGAAGGGCTTCGGGGCTGTTGGAGGAGTGCTTGCTGCCTTGCATGTTCACCCTTTTGTGGATGTGCGTCCGCGATTTTTGTGTGCGTGTTCGGATGGGTGTCCACGTTTTGGACGTATACGTGTGTGGTTCGTCGTGTGGTTTGGGTCTGATTGCATCCGCCCGACACGCGCTCATGCCGTTACTACTCCCACCTCCGATCCCGAAATTCCCCCCCCTAGGCCCTCAGTTGCCCTATCTTATCCATACCCATACCCATGCCCTTGCCCTACCTCACTCTTACCCATACCCGTAGTACTCTCCCCTTGCCCTTGCCCCTACGTTTTGCCTCCCCGTACCCTATACCCTAACCCATACCCTCACCTTTGGCCGTGCTTTGTATGTCTACCCTTTGTCCCTCCCCGCTACCCTTTTCCATCACCCGTACCCTCCCCCTTTGGCCCTACTTCGTATTGCTACCCTTTGCCCCTTCCCATGTCCTTTTCCCAACCGTTGGCGGCACCCCCACCTTCACCTTCACCTTTACCCCTACCCATACCCTAACCCTAACCCGTACCTACATCCTTACCTTTGCCCGTGCCATTAGTCTTTTCTCTTACCCTCGCCCTGCCCGTACCCTTGCCGGTACCCGTACCCGTACCTGTACCCGTTCGCTAAATGTTTTCCTTCGCTCTTACCGGCGCCCGTACCCATGCCCGTATCCTTGTCCTGATCCTTTGCGTTGCCCACACCCGTACCCTTACCCGTACCCTTTCCCCCTACCCGTTGCCCTTGCCCATACCCGTACCTTTCCCCCTACCCGTTACCCTTGCCACTACCCGTTTCGCTTACTCTTTACCCTTAACCTTTCACTTTACCCTTACCCGTACCTGTCACACATACCCTCACACTTACCCGCACCCCTACCTCTCCACTTAAAAACTTACCCATGCTTATTACCCTTAATCTTGCCCTTTACCTTTTGCCCCTACCCGTTACATACACCCTCACCCTGTAACTCTTACCCTTCCCCTTCTCCTTACCCCTTTCCCTGGCCTTCCCCCAACGCCTACCCTCGCCCTCACCCTTCACCCTTCTACGCGATACCCTTGTCCTACCCGTTACGTTTACCCTTGCCCTCGACCCGTACAGTTACCCTTCACCCTCCCACCCATCACCTTTGTACTCTCACCTTTACGCTCAACCCTTACCCTCACCCCTCCGATTACCCTTACGCCTACCCGTACCGGTTACACCCGCCGTTAGTGTTGCCCTGGGGTGTTTTGCGATTCTCCGATGTGGTTAGGTTACAGAAATAGTTGAAACCGGCAAACCTGATGGGCTGGTTCGGTTGGTTAAACCGGTGGATCAAAAGTTTCTCCGTTTGCTATCCAACCCACAGAGTTAACCAAGCCGATAATACTTGGGGGTACAAAACAAAACACCCTTTTGGTCACTGTCCTACAGCGTTTCGTTTTTCGTGGGCTGGGGTTGCTAATTGTGTGGGAGACAGAACGCAACAAACCCAACCCGGCCATTTTCTTCCCCGCAATTATCGTGCTTTCGCTCGCCGTCTTTTATCGCCGAAGGTAGTGAAACACTACGAGGGCATTGGAGACGTAGCGTTCGTGATGCGGGAGACGGACAAGCTCTGGGTGCGCGCGAACAGGCCCGGGCTGTCCCTCCTGCTCGACTGTTTCACCAACGCCGTGGAGGCGGGAGCGTTCACGTACAGGGTTTCCCACGAAAATGGTGTTGTCGTCAGGACCGCTCCGGGCCTGGACGCCCCCCCTGTTAAGGTGAGGTTGGCGGTGATCAGGTCGAGACGCGCGGGGGGGGGGGGGGGGGGTACTCATCGTCATGCATGGGTGTAGTCGTATGACCATAGACCCTCGCGTCCCTGCCGATAGACCCTTGCCCCCCTACAATGTCGGGACGGAGCACGTTGGGTTTCCACCGACCAGGCAGGAACGGGGGGAAGGTGGGTGGCGGGCAGGTTGTAGGACAGGCGGATTGAGGCGGGAGGGGAGGGGAATGGAGGGGGGGAAAGTGGGACGGGAGGGGGTGTACTCGATGTAAGCAAGTGGGGGGGTGGGTGACAGGTGCAGTGTGCGGATGAGTTGGCGGAGGGAATGAATGGTACATTAGACATTTTGCGGCATCGGTGTGCGGGGACTTTTTATTTTATTTTGTCCAATGCTTGGAGTTTGTAGTTAAGAATAGTTGTGTCTCTCTGTAGTGCCGGTTGCCCGCCACGAGCATATTGCCTGTGAAATCGCTTGGTCCGGAATAACCAGTGCGTCAAGTGTGCGGAATACCGTAATCATGCGAAGGTTCGCACCGGGTGCGATCGCGTTTTTCAATGGTTCTACGTTGTGTTTTCTATCGCACCCCGGTGTTATCTTTCCGATGGGTGCGTTCTCTCCGATGGGGGTGCGGAAACACAAATAAATCATGCCGTTCTTCTATTTTGGCGCACCCCCGGGGCGTTCTCTCCGATGGGTGCGCTGCTGAATCGAAATACACCGGGCCGTACTGGGGCAACGGTGCTGCGTACGTGCACCCCGGTGCGATCTCTCCGATGGGTACGATACCTAAAACGACTTGACCTACCATGCGTTGGTAAAGTACGTTTTGAGAGGAGTGGCGCACTGGTGATATCTCATCGGGGTATGAAATAAATGAGAATATTACCTACTACAGACACGCTGCGGTGGCCCTCAAATTTCTATTTATGTCGGAGAGATCGCACCGGGGTACCGGGGTGCGATATCTCCGATGGGGGTGCGAACACACGATTAAATGTTTCTACCTTGTGTTTTTATCACACCCCCGTGCAATGTCTCCGATGGGTGCCAACCTTCCGATGGGTGCGAACCTTCGCATGATTACGGTAGTGCCGGATACCGGCCCTATATAGGGATCACCACCTGTATTTGTATTGTGCATGCACCGATCTATACACGGAGTATGCTATACGGGTAATTTCCACGGCTCTAAAATTTCCGAAATGAGGGAGAATCACACTTCTGGTGGATGTGAAAGTCACTTTCTTTGCGTGTTCTCGTGCTTCGATGCTGCGATTCTTCTGTTCAGATCCTCGCGTCCTGTGGAACTTGTCGGGTCTATTTGAGTATGGTACGCTTGTTTTGGAGGCTGCGCGGTTTGTGCGCGCACTTTTTTGGCTTTTGTTTTCCCCTTCCACAACTTCGAGCCTCGATACTCGTACAACAACTGCAGACAACAGCAACTGCAACGACAGCCGCCCGAAGTGTTATCTTGCACCGTCGGCACGCCCCCACGGATATATTTTACACATCTCGGATATATCTGATAGATCCTCTACAGATATATGATCTACAGATGGATGATCTACATATAGACCATCTACAGATACATTATATTTAGTTATGTGATCTGTCTATAGATCATCTACAGATACATCATCTACAGATTCAGATAATCTACAAATGGATGATCTATCTATATGTCATCTACGGATTTATCATCTACAGATATAGATCGTCTACAGACCATAGATCATCTATGGTTATATCATATACAGATATCTCATCTACAGATATAGATCATCTACAGATGGATGATCTATCTATATGTCATGTACAGATTTATCATCTACAGGTATATATCATCTACAGATGGGTCATCTACAGATATATCATCTACAGATCTAACACAGGAAACGTGTCCGAGATGTTACACACTGTAAGGGTCTCACCCGGCAGCATGAGCTAGATCATGCAGATCATACAGATCAGGGAGTAATGCCGTTTGAAGGATCTAGATCATCAAGTGGGAAGGATCTATAGATGGTCTGTCGGGGTGTACCACCTTGTCATCCAACCTTTTGCGCTTCCGTCTCAAACCTTCCCTCCCCCCCCCCCCCCCCTCCTTCCCTTCCCCTCACGTCTAAACATACCAACCAATCACGAGTTATTTTAACGACCAACATAAAACAGTCGAAACCACCCCCCCCACCCTCCCCCCTGCCCGTGATGTCGACCCCCCCCAACCCCCAACCCCTCTGCTCGGTTTTCCAGCCGCGACGAATACTTCCGGTAACGAAACTGGTGAGCGTGTGCGAGCGGCTTACACGCGCGGAGGATATCCTGGACATGTCCCGCCCTCCCATCTTCCTCCGGCTAGCGGGCAACGATGGTTGGGTGTTCGACCGCCGCGGACATACTTTGGTGTGCGAGGATGTAACCGTCAAATCTAGGTGAGGTGGTGGTGGTTGTTCGGTTCGGTTTGGTTAAGTTTGGGTCGGTTTGGTTTGGTTTGGTTTTTATGAAAATAGCGATGTCGTTGTTTCGTGTGTGTGTCTGTGTCTTTTTTTTCCATCGTTTCGTTCCCTTCAAGTTGCAGTTCAAATTGCAGTCGAGGTGGTCGCGTGCCCCCCCCCCCCCCCCCCCGTAACCCCCACCCCCCCTCACGCTGCCCCAATCGACCAACCGGCACTCACTGGGTCGCATCTTGTGATGGCGTTGCAATATTATGCAATTTGTGTTTACAGTGGTCGAACAGTTGAGAGACAGAGTGGTAGCCGCGCTTGCGTATGCGGGGCATTTGATATCACCGCCGGCTTCTTTATCTTTTTTTGATCGCTGTGCCGGACTTGCAGTACGTGCTATTGCCGCTGACTCGCAAACACCTCCTTTCCATTCGTTATTTGCTGCCGCGCTTTACCCCCCCTCCCCCCTACCCCTCGAACCGGTACTTATTGGGCCGCGTTTCTTGACGGATGGTCGCTGAAACGAAACAGGATCGCGACGGCGAACGCCATCACAGCCGAAGCCGCTCGACTTACGCTGTGAAGCGTGTGTATCTGTTAAGGGGGGGATGCACACGCTGTGAACGAGGCAAATGTTTCCGTTCAGGAAGGTTTTCGTTCAGGCAAGGGAGGCTGCGGCCGGAGGGGGTGTTCTCGATGTCATGGACGGCCGTAGTCGTATGACCTCGGCCGGCGGGGGCGGTGTCGTGGACAACAAGCGAAGGGTTTGGTTTTGTTGCTGTTGTTGTTTTTTATGCTGCCATTTTTCGATTTTGTTCGATGAGTTGGCGGGCTTCTGTGGTTTGACAGCAGCAGCAGCAGCGCGTAGAGACGTCTAATTCAAGCGTCTGCGTGTTAGGTCTGGTCGGGGGGTTTCCCATGATGCAAATATCGTTTGTTGAGGGAGGGGGGCGGGGGAGGGCGGGAGAGGGGGGGCGTACTCATTTGTTGCTTGCCTTAGTCATTTGACCTTTGACCACGCAGTCCTTTCGAAACGGAGCGCCGGGGAATTAGGAGAGACAGAGTACGCCCAAAAGACAGGAGGAAAACACTTTTATTGGTTGATAACGTTTCTCGGAATGTTCTCTGTGTGCGCTCTTCGGACCCGTGTACAGGCACCGGCACTGGCCTGTATGCAGGTGGCAGGTGGTGCTGATACAAGCAGCATTGAGAGGACGGACATACGCGTTTTCTCGTTTTCTTCGTTTTTTCGACGGAAAAAGTTAGTCTTTTTGACAGATCTCCCCCACCCCGATGTTTCCTCAGAGAACTGCATGGTTTCAGGATTTTGTAGAGCACGGAGGGGAAGGAAGGGGGGGGGAGGCTGCGCGGGTTGCGTCCCCGCCCTCGGCCTATACCTTGGAACGAAAGCACACAACGAGTCAGTAGAACCAAAGACAAATTGTTGAGGAAGGTCGAAATATCGCACGAGTCTTTTTGATGTGGGAAGTCGACGTAGAGGGGGGAGGGGGGGGGGGGGGGGGGTGCTGTAGCCGAGGGAGGTTTGGAGGCGTTTTGCAAGCGCGGTCGTTGATTTGTTTACGATGGCGCGTGCGAAACGTTTGGCGCTTCGGTCTCCTGTTTGTGAACATTATTGTCATGCATGATACGTTCTCAGGATGGGGCTGATTTTGGCGATTATGTTCCAGGGTCGGTGGTGTTGCGACATATCGGTGTTTTGGGAGCTCGTCTTTAGATTGTCTTTTTTTATATAGTTGTTACAAACACGCCCGCTGTCATACGGAGTCGTGACGAGGATAGGGCTATTGGTGAGTGGTGCTCTCGGTGCTGCTACCTCTGCTGCTAGTGGTGGTGGTGGTGGTAGTAGTAGTTGTGGTGGTAGTAGGAGTGGCGGTGCTGCTGTTATTGATGTCGGTGGTGGCGCTGTTTCTGGTGGTGTTGTAGCATGCCGCTCCAGAGAAGAGTGTAGGGGTGGAATGTTTGCTTCTCTCCCTTTTGAGCGATAGCGAGAGGCAGAGAGAGGCCACCAACAGCACCGAAAAAATGATGGGGGATGATCGAAAACTTATTTATATCGGGAAAATGATGTCGAACGGCCTGGCCAAGTTTTCCGAACGCCGTAAGGGTATCGGTATCGGTATCGGTATCATGTCTATGTTGGTATCGGTATCGGTTTCATGTCTATGTTGGTATCGGTATCGGTGTCGGTATCAATAGCGGTATGGGTATCCGTGACGGTGTCGGTAGCGGTGTCGGTATCGGTAACGATACCTGTAACGGTAGCACTATCGACATAGGTAACGGTAGCGACAGCGGCAGCAGCATCGGTATCGGCATCGGTAACGACAGCGGTAACACTATCGATATCGGCAACGCTATCGGTATTGACAACGCTCTCGGTAACACGATCGGTATCAGCAACTACCGGTAACGATATCGGTATCGACAACTGTACCGACATCGGTAACACTATCGATATGGGCAGTGGTAACGGTACCGGTATCGGGTAGCAGTACCGGCAACGGTACCGGTATCGAATAGCGGTATCGGCAGCGGTACCGGTATCGGGTAGCAGTATCGTCAGCGGTACCGGTATCAGGTAGCAGTATCGGCAGCGGTACCCGTATCGGGTAGCAGTATCGGCAGCGGTACCGGTATCGGGCACCAGTGTCGGCAACGGTACCCGTATCGGGTAGCAGTATCGGCGACGAGGTTCTCTTGTTTTTTTTGTTTTTGTTTTTTTCTTGTTTTAGCTGTTTTGTGTGTTTTATGTTTGTTTTCGTTCATTTTTTTACTTCTATTTTTCGCCAAAAGGCACTCTGGTTTGTTTGTCCATGAGGAAAAAGAGCAGGGGGAGAAGGAGTTGAAGACAGAGGATAATCGAGGGGGATGGGGAGAGGAGCTGCGGGGGCCACCGTTGTACAGATAGCCGGAGGGCAGAATTTTGTCGGTTTTGTTTTTGGTATAGGTGTGAGGGCGGGGGAGGGGAAGCGGAGGGTTGTGCTCGAGGTGGTAAGCTGCGGTAGTGTTTGGTGTTTTATTTTTCTGGTTCGCAGGCGCTTGATTTTGATCTTGATGTTAGTGTTGCCCCTTTCTCTCTCGGTAGACGCGATGTATTGTTTCGGTAGTTTTTTTTTTTTTTGTCTCAAGAGGGTTGGGATGGTGCTGCTGGTGGGGAAGCTTCGCTTTCCTCTCTGTGCTTTGCTTTTGCTTTGCTTTTGCTTTTGCTTCTTTGCTTTGCTTTTGCTTCTTTGCTTTGCTTCTGCTTTGCTTTGGCTTTGCTTTGCTTTGCTTTGCTTTGCTTTGCTTCGGCTTTGCTTTGCTTTTGCTTTGCTTTGGCTTTGCTTTGGCTTTGCTTTGGCTTTGCTTGGCTTGGCTTGGCTTTTGGCTTGGCTTGGCTTGGCTTGGCTTGGCTTGACTTGGCTTTGCTCTGCTTTGCTTCGCTCTGCTTTGCTTTGCTTGGCTTTTGGCTTGGCTTGGCTTGGCTTGGCTTGGCTTGGCTTGGCTTGGCTTGGCTTGGCTTGGCTTGGCTTGGCTTGGCTTGGCTTGGCTTGGCTTGGCTTGACTTTGCTTTGCTTCGCTCGCTCTGCGTGCTTTGCGTGCCCTACTTGGTTTTGCTGTGTAAGCGTTGTTTTTCTTTGCGTCCTTGTCAGCAGCAACTAGGCACACGCCTTCCGTTGGAGTGCCACGCTGCGATGGGTTAGGCTGAGGGGGAAGGCCAAGAAGGGGATTGCGTCCCATCTATTGCTCGAGGCAGAACGGAAAGTACCGATATATTGCCAAAAATATCAAGGAAATGACTAAACCAAGCGTTCACGGCAAAATGAACTATTTTAAGTTGGAGCTGCCGGAATGTCGAAAAAAGAAGATATTGGCGGCGACGGCGGTTGGGAAACGTTGTGCCAGACAAGGCCCTAAAACGCCCCGAGGACCAAAGTGGTGATCGATGAACGGTTTTCTTCAGTTTTTTTTGCGTATTTTTTGCATATAATTTCTATTTTTCTTGGTTTGTTTTGCCCCCCCCCCCCCCCCCCCGCCCCCCAGAAGAATAGGTGTAGAATCATGCTTTTGTGACCACAGACTAAATTATGGCGATGAATAAATGTGATAAGTGGCATGCGGAGGCGGGAGGGTGGGTGGAGGGGGGCGGGGACGGGGGCAAGTGTGTGGAGTTGCATTTGCTGGGAGGTTTTCGGTCGTGCTCTGGTAGTGTCTTGAGAAAAAAAAATGTGGTTTCACTCATGGCTGCTCTTTACAACTTGGACACATACCTGGGAGCACGCTTTGATTGGGTTGACGCGACCTAAAACAAGTACGTACGTAGACGAGGTGGGACGTACGTGGACGGAACGGGAGCGGGAGCGGCGAGGTGGTTAGTTTAAACGCGGCTGTGGTCTGCTGAACCGTTTTTTGTGATACGTTATCGCCATCGTGGTAGCTTTTTCCTCTTCCTCCTTGCCATTTATTGGGGTTTTTTATCGTATTTTTTTATGTACACGGTAAGAGTGTTGTATGATGTAAATCGTCAAGATCGGGGTAGATTTTTGTCATGTTCGCTGGAGCTGCTGCTATGGTGTGGGAGAGTTTTGTGCCGGAATTCGTGTCTCAGCTCAGAGGCGTGTACCGACGCGGGACATGCTGGCTTCGTAGCATGTTTGCTTTGATCGCAATGATAGTTGTTACGATCGCTGCTACTGCTGCGGCTACCGCAGCTGCTATATGGCGTGGTAGAATTTTGTGCCGGAACTCGCGTTCAACAAGAGAGCGTAAACATAAATGGAACTTGCCGTCTACGACCGCGCGAAACAATGTCCGCAATGATTCCAAGCAGTTTGACCTAAACCTTATGTATGAAATTCTGAAGCAGTGAACACGGCAGCGTTGCAGGCCGACCTTCGCCCAAAAGGCCAGGCTGCCCACCTACGTACATGACAGACAGTATTCGTTTTTTTTTGTTTTTTTTGTGCGGAATATTTTTTGCCAGTTGGGTGATCGTCACACGTCGAACATATATATCATGACATAGATCATGTACATATCACACAGATCATGATCTAGACCTTTCACGGCAAAGAGATAGATCCATGATCTGTATGATCTGTATGATCTAGCTCGCGTTGCCGCGTGGGAGCTGCATACTCTGCACGACCTAGGACAGGTGTGCTGGGTCGGGTCTGTACTATGCAGATCTTGTGCAACATATCCTAACGGTGGACTAGGATCTGCAGATGATCTATCTTATCTGTCTGATCTATCTGATCGATCTGATCTGTCTCATCTATTTGATCTATCCAATGTATCTTATCTGTCTGATCTGTCGGAGTACGGTAGTGATGGTGTGCTTGGGCAAGCTTGTTCATATACTGATCGAGAGACGGAGGCATACAAGAATATATTGTGGGAGAAGAGGGAGATATATTTGGTGCCTATTGATTGGTTGATTGATATAAACGATTGGGGAGGAACTTTCCGATTGGACGAATTCAATGCAATCCAGTCGATCGACGTGCGACGTTGTCGGTAGCGATGCCGTCATCGCTTCCTGTTGTTCAAGTTGAAGCTGTTATGAGATCAATGGTGATGTTCCACCAGTACCTTGGCTCCTCCTGCTTGTTGTTTTTCACTCGGGTGGGAGGCGTCTGTTTATCTTGCATATCCGTGACGACGCACGGGACGGAACGGACGGGCGCTGTGCTTGCTATCACTACCTGCGAGAGAGAGAGATAAAGAGAGAGAGAGGAGGTGAGGGAAGGGGGGTGTGGTGGGGGGCGGCGTCATGCGCGAGAGGCCCGGGGCATAGCAACCAGCACCAGACCTGATGGACCGTTTTGTGTCTCATGGTATGTACGGGGGTGTCCTCTGGTAAATGGTGTAGTGACGGTATCCCACAGTGGGGGTGGACAAAGGTTGTGAAGATATCGTTGTGCTTGCCCAGACCCGAGTTAGCCGATGATCTCATCGATCCTCGTGGTCGTCGAAGGAGCTTGGATCCAGGCGTGCGTTTCCCGAGATAATTGTTTCGAAAACTGTGAGGTCGCGATTTAATAGTTTGACACACGGCCAAATACAGCACGTAGCAATCAGTGCTATCATTGATTGATGCATTTACTACCCGACAATGCTTAGCATGAGCTTCAACGTTGATCACTCATGAACATGATGAAGTTTTCCCGAAATCTGAAACCGTGCGAAACCAAGACAAACAGGAAACGTATCCACGAAGTCTCACTCCCACTCCCTGTTCAACCTCTCTTTTGTGCTTTTCCTCTCCTTGCTTCTTCCTCATTCAATGCTACTCTACTGTACCTGTTACCTTGAAATACTTAGCCGCGCCCAGGCCCCATCTCCACGCAGTCTGTGTGGGTCTGCCACCCCCCTCCCCCGACCTCCCTCTCGCTCCCTGGCGACCACTGAGCTGGAGCTAGCAGCGCAACACCCTCCCTTAAGTGGTGGCCTGTACGGTCACCGAGACGATTTGAAGCAGTCATTCCTTCACGAACCTCTTCCTCGCCATCGACCCTCCATCCACCCACACCACGACGCCTGCAGCCAGCTGATCGACATCTTTTTCTACCCTCTACCCCGAGGTACCCTAAGCTGTCTACCGCGAAGGTGGCAGAGGTATGGCTCCGTAATTCGTAGGACACGTGCCCCGGACGGGCGTAGGGTTGACGCTTGCGCGCCTCAGAGGTAGAAACAGCTGATACAGCTTGGTCAGCAATGCCTCCTCGCAGGTGTACCTCGAGCTTGCGGGTCTGTAGGTATGACGTCCAGCAGGCTGAACATCTCTCCGTGCTCCCGGTTCGGGGCGTGCCGCAGACCGCCTCTCCTTACGACGATGCCCATCCTCAGGTTACTCCCCGCCGAAAATAATTCCCCGTTCTCAACTTGGTGAGGAATCCAAGGTCGCTTCAACGTGCAGGAGATCGCGTGGAGAAGAGGCTTGTGTTTGCTCATCTGATCCCCGTCCCTGGGGCAGATACGTGCGTGTCGGGCGTTCGCGTCGACTGCATCGCAACAGGGTCATTTCACCGTCACGTGTCCCTCAATACGTATGAAACGCCTTCCAATTCCCACGAATTCTGGTGCGTGCGGGTATGACACGGAGCGCGTCCGTTGGCTGCACCCGAAGGCATGGTGTGGCTCCTGCCCCTTGTAGGCTCTTGTATCGAGCCTTGGCGAAGGCCTTGGTTTCTCTCCCACCCAGTGGGTCGTTCGGTCCCGGCGGGCGTGCCGTCCCAGGCAGCTGGCCCAACGAAGCTGTGTGCGTGGCGTGCCGGCCCTGATCGACCAGCTTGCCCGACATATGTTGGGGTTTACCAGATGGTAGTAGTAGCGGCGTCCTGCGCTGCTAGCATGGGCCTCTGGGGGCATGGGTCTTGGTCCCCTTCTACGCCTTGACCCCATTCCAACCAAGATTCAGGGGTGACACCTGGCATCGCTTCCTTCGTTATCCCCCGTGTGCTCGAATCTCCCGCAAGCTACCTCCTAAGTGAGCGATCAATTCAGGGAGCCCCCTCCTCCGCCGGTCTCGTAGCGCGCCATGGAGGTCTGCCAGAACCTCCGGCGGTATCCCGACTCTGCTGCCAAAGGAGGCAGATACTCGCCTCGCTTCTGTCGACGGCCGCCCCAACCCTCCCATTTCCGTAGAGAACCGTGCTTGGGATCGTTGGTGATTTTTCGTACTGCCAGATGAATGCCCGGGCACCCCTCCTCGAAAACCGGCTGTGTCCCCGCCGTACCTGGTAGCTCGAGGAGTTTCTCATATGCCTACTGCGCCCCGTCGTCTGTCCTCTTGCAAGGTTCGAGGGACAGCCCCGTGTCTAGAGCTCTTTGAAGTGACTTGTCCTCTGCCAAAGGGGTCCGATGGCGATGAGCCCCCCCGCCTGTCTGTCCAGCATGTCAGCGAGGCAGTTACCGAGGCGGTCCGTGCGTCCATCCTTCACTACCTCCAGTGTTGGCTCCAGCACGTATTGATCTGTGCCGATCGGGACACCAACCACCGTGACCCCACCATAGTCTGTAACGCGGACAACAACGCATTCCAGGATACAAGTACTCTTGGCCGTCGGGTCGTTCCCTTGCGGGGATAGCGCCAAGGTGTTGGCGGGCTTGCCCACGCTGCGGACGTCGTCTATCAGTAGCTCTCGCCGGAGGGAGAAAGCCCTCTGACTGTGTTCGTGTTGGCTGTGACCCCACACGGCCGAGAGAGACATCGCCTATGTACGCGAAGGGTTGCACTCCTTCTCCCTCGGACTCCTCTCGGAGGTGCTAGAGCCCCGATTCGCTTTGCCAGACAGCACATTGCCCGCCTCATGCCCCCCCCCCGCTGGAACCGCTGGAGTAAAACGCTCGTCCTCGCCTTTCCGGAGTCCCCCCGAAGCAACACGCGAGTAGGTCTTGCATAATACCACTTGGCCACTAACAGCGCGAGCGCTGGCGCGCAGTTTGCCACCTCTACATAGTTGTTGTCCGGCCAAATCGTCGTGCAACGCAGCCACGCGCTACATAGTTGATATCCGGCCGGAAGATTTTTCCACCGACGTTTCGTCGTGTGTTTCTTCTCGCCAGCGCCCTTCCTTCTCGGAGGTTCAGTAGCTAGCTGGCAAAGGACGACTCCACACCACCGGCGCTGGCCTCGTCCTGCTCGTCCGACAACCGTCTCAACCCCTTGCGCCTGGCACGCAACGCCCGGTGGGTGGCGCGGCCTGCTTATTGAATGAAGAGACTATTCGCATTTTTGTACCGCTGTCCATTGCGCGCCCCTAAGTCATGCAGGCAAAGCACCCCTACAGTACCAACAGCAGTTACACTACATCTTGTTGACGTCGATACCCTGTCGTCTTCGGCGCACCATTAAGGCGACACGCACAATATGTTCAGATGCTTTACCCCTGTGGGGCCCCGACATAACGGCCAGAACAATGGTTGGTAATTTCGGTGTCATCAATCGTCTACGAGCAGCGTGATCGCCCAGCAGCATTGGTAGGGCTATGTAGCGCCAGTGCCATACGACTCTCTGCATTGTATCAATCGGACACCATGTTGTAGAATATCATCACCCATTCAGGTGGTGACCGTTGCTGTAGTCATGGTCACTCGTATCGTCAATCTCCCCCTGCCAAAGAGAGTCAAATGTATGTCTCGGTGCTGGGGTCTACTTTGCGGTACACGTACAAGTAGTAGTCGTGCTCAAGCTCCCCGTCTGCCTCACGTTTGGGAGATAACCCTGACTGAAACATGCGCATCTCTAGCGAACAACACTTGGCACTACCACTCACTGTAGAACTGGCGAGAAGCCGTTGGAACTAAGAACTTGCGAGTGTGCGTGAAGTATGCACGGGGATGCTGCTGTAGACAGTGCCGATTTAGCTGCCATCCGACAAAGCTCCGGGTGTGCCCCAGCCGCGACAATCATACGAAGTATCAAACAAGAATGCAGAGAATTCCTACAGGACCTCGCTGACGGGCTGTTGCTCGACATACATCGACGAGCGAAATATGAGTTCCCCGACATCTCGTACAGACTACGTGTATGCATTAGCAGCACAAAAAAGTTGTTGCGGAACATCCTGTGACTCGTGGCCACAGAAACGTGAATGCTACCGACCAGCACTCGCTGATCTATAATCGCTTTATTCATCTACAGCAGTGTAGAACTTTTTCCAAGACGAACGTCCTCCCTCCACTCCATTTGATTTGCTGCGGATCTCAGAGCTATCGCACTACAACCCAGCTGACATGACAAGCGTGTTGACCCCCTCGTGTGTAGCCCGTGATAAGTAGGGAAACAAAATATACGTTTCGGACGTGTTTTTTTACCTGGACCTCGCCTCCACCACCGCCATTACTTCGGTGTTTCATCCACATCATTTCACCTCCAAAACCACGGATTGTTCCGTTTCCTTTGTCGATATATTTTACCTCTCTCTATTGTTCTATTTGAAAACTGCCGTACCCTTTGCTTGCCTCGATCACGGCTACGTAGCAAGCATAAAACTGATGCGGACAGAGACAGAACCTTCGACTATTGTTGTCCGCCGGTATCGCCGCCGCCGTCGTCGGCTTTCAGTCCCTCCCTTGGTCGGTGTCACACAAGTTTCTCGTCGCCAATGTATTGTCTTAGTCCTACAGCCCCTTGTCTAGCCCCTTTTCTGTACTACATGCCTTTTTTCTCCCTTGAAACAGGCCAATTTGGTGTTTACAGCAGCGACCCTGCCTCCTCACCTCTCTCAACGTCGATGTGCAGCTGATTTTGGCGACCGCATGCAATATTTTGGGCAAATCGACGGCTGGGGCAACTGAAGGCGCGTGCAGCAGTGACGGTCTTTGCTTTGCGGCTTTGCGGCGGCGGCTTTGTGGCGTATGGCCACATGGCCAACCACCCAATCGCTGTGGACTGGTACGTGGTGAAAGGAATGAACGGTATCGAGGCAGACCTAAATATCAACAGCGATGTTTCACTGGGCACCTTCCAACATGGAAAACATCTTGCCCGACTGTTGCTGCCTCTGCGTGGCTGGGGGCGGAAAACACAGTGTGTGTCAAGTACTTCGGGGCGCCACCGAAAGTCGCTGCAACGCGGGAGTCTCATCAGCTGAACTGACCGGGCACATTCTTGGCATATCCGACACAGCCCGTCTTTTATGCCGATTCTCGAATTGACCCGGAGGGCATGAGCTCCAATGCCCTAAACACCGCCGGGAAGAACGTGGTGGACCTTATCGAGCGCCCTGTGGGTAACTCCCAGGGCTAAATCATCGTGTCGGTGGAAAACGACTCGGCCAATTAAAAATGATACGTCGAAGCTGTTACTGCCGCCGCTGAAGAAACGCCCAACCCCGAACCGCTACGTCGCTACGGTGAACGGTATGGGAGACGATTTCACCAGGGCGGCCGTTGCGTTAGTATCCATCTGAAAAACCGACTTGACTCGACTGGCATCAGCGCTTGCCCTCCCCTAACCTAAGAAGATTCGGTACGGCTGGGGGCGTTCAATACCGCAAACGAGGGTTTGGCCGACTCTGCCATCTGGACATTAGACGCGAAGGGTAGCATAGAGACGTGCTTCAAAGCTGGGGCGACCGCGATCGTGACGAATGGTCCATTGGATCTGAGAGAAGCCATCTTTTGATGCACGCATGGCCACTCCGTCGCTTCGGGCCCTGTTCCCTGCCACCACCGACACCATCGTTACGGACATCGACAAGATCTAGTGTGACTGCGACTACTCTCGTCGTGGCTGCTAAATTAGTAACACTGCTCCGTCAGGCTTCGTTTGTGATTGCTCCCACTCAGGAAGTCGGGCTGTGGCGGAGTTATCTCTAGGTGTAGTGACACAGGCTCGGGCCGACCTGGTATGCAAGAACCCAACAGATTCGTTCGAGTCATGTTTGGTCTGAAGAGGAGACAGTGACACAGTCTTACTTGCGACTGCGACTACGGTGAGGGCGGCTGCAAAATTAGCAAGGCTTCCCCTAAGGACACAGCATCCAAAAGGCAGTACTTGGGGTGGGCGGGCCTGTGGTGGGGATGTGACGCAATGCTTTATTGCAAGCTCACCCAGGTGTAGATCTCCGGACAGGGATTTTGACTCGTGTCTTGTTGGTGGGGGAGACTGTGGTGCCTATATTGGCGAGGACAGTTGCGACTGCGACTACGGTGCAGGCGGCTGAAAAATCAGCAGGGCTGCCCCTCAGTACAGCGCCTGCAAGTGCTCATACAAGGGCGCGTGGGCATGTGGCGGGAAGGTGGACAAGCACACCAAGCAGGCCGTCGGATACTGTATCGGTAGCGTAATGCCAAGTCACGGGTCGCGCGGGGAGCGGAACGGTATAATATGCGCAACGGTGATGGTAGGGCAAGGAGAAAGAAAGCGGGTCCCACCTCAGCCTATACTACCGCAGAGACAAGTACCTCTCGCCTCATCCCAACCCCGTGCCACAATCACACGCAAGTGTCACAGTTGAAACCACACCCAATCATTTCCGCTTGGCTATACGTTGCGCATCTGAAGTTTACGTCACGAACAACTTATTGCGGACAGTGTCCGCATGTTATCGTTATAGATCGGGGCTCCCTGGTTGGCCATCACTTTATCTGTCACACGTCGAATTCTTTTGTGTATGCTCCAAACCATCGAACGCGAGTCCAATGAGTCAGTATTACGGACGGTACGCCAAATACAATCCACAAACACTCTAATGACGTTGCCACCAGACATCGAACAAACAAACGCCCCACAAGCGAGACGTTATCTATGACGAGATACAGCGAAGCATACCCCAAGCATAGTTCGGTGGCCCAGCACAGCGAATAGCGTGTAGTACTAAGTGCGTAACGCAAAACACTACCATATTCACACGATAAGTCACCGAGTCGATTGAAGAAGACACATGGTGTATAACGATGATGATGCTTGCACATTGGCTCCTTTTCTCTGGAACCATCTACAATAATAGCCCGTCGATAAAACCATGCTACGCAAAGCTTTCGGTTGTAAGAAAACAAGCTGTCGAATGGTATAACACTACTGCACTGGCAGCTCGGTAGCAGTTAGTTGGTATAAATCACTTGTACGAGTATTGTATACCAGGTACAAAATAATATCACGTATAGGACCCGACGTCAACAACAACAGGTGGAGAAGGTACTTGCAGGAATCCCATCAAATGCCCATCATGTTACGCAGTCGTCATCGTCTACCCAGTAACACGCAGTTCATAGCGTAGAGTTTCGCGGCACCTAGCCACACGCAATAGCACATACATGCAGAATGCGATCGAGCGCAATGAGCACAAACCAAGCACCATATAGTGCGTCTCGCGGTATATATATATATTCTTGGTGTCGGTGCCACAGTACGAAAGAAGGCGTTACTGCGAGCGACAGAACCAATATATCAACGAACAATAACAGCAAACCGAACACTACCAGGAACATGTTCATGATAGGTACCAGGTATACCCGAGAGCAGAAAAAGCGTTCGAGGTCAAAACTAATCGAAATAAGACAACGTTAGCCAGGACTACAGACGACGAGCTCTGCGGAAACAAGGCAAAGCCAATGATACGGTTTGAACAGACAAAACGGAAAAATGGGAACGAAACAAAAAATGGGAACGGACGGTTTTTTTAGAAAGCAAACCAATTGTGTACAACTCCAAGAAAAAAAGTTGACAGTCCTGTGGGGCTGTACAGCAGCCTTCGAATGAGCTGTCGCTCAGGCTGGAAGTCCTCGGCATCGCCGCGGTAGCCAGCATCTAGAGAAATCACAATAGAGCCAGCGTATATCGCTTTTTGCGCCCACCCGAAGGCACGAGATAGAGCATGACCGTTCTGACGAGCTCCTCTCACAGGGCTGGCCAAGGGGTTTCGCAGGATCATTTGGGTTCTCTGATACACCACATGGTTCTGGAGATACGGCTTGGTTCTCATTTTAGGCTTCGTTCCCATTTTTCAGATTTGTCTGTTTTTACCGCTAGTTAGGTCAAGATGATGGACGAGACCCAAAGACCGACCACACGAAGGCGGAAACTACAGTACGAACATATTAAGACACAGGCCGAAACATCAAAGTGGGGTGACTCAGCACAACATACGCTGAATAACATAAAACGCCAAATTCAAATGCGCTGGGAGAACCACAGGCTTGACGGGAAATAGAGCAATATAACAACACCAAGCAATAACTAGAAGGGACTGGGTCATACAGGTAAGTAGTAACAGGGCATCTGAACTAGGAACGTCGCTAGTGCCTTGTTTCCGTGGATTTCGCTACTTTCCTGACCATCCAGTAGCTGGTGTGACAACTGCTTCGGCTGCCCCCCCTTCCCCCCCCCCCCCCCCCACCCCGCGGACAGACCACGTACTCAGAATGTATGAAACACGTGTGAAGGCCTTATACTTCAGAATTGAAACAGACGCAAGAACTAGGCTACCTACTTCGATCAAGTCCAGGGTACAGGGTACCCACTACAGAGGAGACGAAGTCTACTAGTCAGTAGAATTTGCGATCCAGAGTACACAAACACCCTTCAATCGTCACTACACAAAGTACATGTACACAGCCCTTCTTGGGTTTAGCGCGTTTTTTTTTTTTTTTTAATCATGTAACACGACACCCAATGTGTTGGTGACCTTCACCAGAAAATAAGCAAACAACACAATTCATCCAAGACAGTTCGGATATAGTCTCAACCACGACGACGAGCCTCTTCTCACACCGCCTCAGTAACTCGCATTTCCTTTTCCAACAACAGATAGATGCGACTCAAAGCCAACGAGTATCCTCTTTTTTTATGGTGCCAACAATGATAGCGGAATCATCGGCTGCACACAGCATGCATGACGCCGAGCTTGCCAAACCACCACCTACTCTGACACAAACAGCGGCCAGGACCCTGTCGATAGAGCTCAATGAAGCAGGCCAGCCGTTGACGGCACGAAACCCGGAGGCAAACAAGGCGTTGCATCTGCCTCCACACGCTATCCGTCCGACTTGTTGCTGGTGGCGAATCACGTAGCTGCGACGCACACGTCGTCACCGGGGAAGCCAGTCAGCGTAGCTCCCTCCTCAATCTCGCCCACGGTGCATTGATTTACGTTCTGCGCAGAAACCAGTAGCACGCGTTGTGGCGGGTCGACGAGTGTTGCCGGCATCGCTAAATAGCGTGTTGAGAAACGTCCGAATGAAAATGACGTCGTGCGGGCACAAAAGCGAGAGCGCAATACAGTAACTGCACCCTTTTTGTCGAACGTGCAGGAAGCATCGAATACACCAGCATGAAAAGCATACTACTGCGCACAACCGGTGTATAGCGTGTTCGTGACGACTACACGCAGACAGCCATCGGTGAGCATAGAAAGATGCAGCGTCGGATGGATGTGCATCGAGGACTTCTGACCAACGGGCAACCAAACTCCTTGCAAAACGGCGAAAACCATGCGACACGAAGCACCCAGTAGTACAACGTAAGGACCCATAACTTACCCCCCGCGTTGTATCGACGGTGTTGTCCCGGAAGTTAACCACGGATGGCCTCTGGAAGGTAAGCGAGCTAGGGGCAGAAAGGACGACCTCGCCACTGCAAGAACCGGAAGGCACGAAGACGGAGGGGGAGATCACGCGTGTCTCGGGTCAGAATATTATTATAGTGACTTGACCCTTGCTGGCCGCAAAGCGTCGGCTGAGATCGTTGCTGTGTAAACCATGCGTTGGTAGGTGCACGGTTGAGTACAATCTCAGGGCCACACACCATTCAACAGGTAGGTCTTAGCTACCATCGTGCACCGTCTTGAAAAAAAAGAGGATCAAAGCCTTGCTCCGTTAGAAATGATGAACTCACTTTCGGGTAATTTCTCCGGACAGGACAGCAAACGCGCCCCCAGATTCTCGGGCGGTGTTTCCGCTGAACGTGACAGCCCTCCTGAATCTGCCAAGGCAGACACACACAACAAAATAACAGTCGACCGCTGGCCTCGGACGACATCGCTATTTACTAGTCAAACTGGGTAACGAAGCTGCCGGCCAAGGACAGCGGCTTGTACTCGCGTCGAGTTTCCCGCCGAAGCAATGTGACAACTCCCTCTACCGTTTGCCAGACGTACTGAACGTATTGGGCCAAGGACGGCTTGCATTGCGAAGAGCAGCGCTCGCTTTTCCTTAAACGAAGCGGCAGTCGGCTAGTAGTCTTAATTTGCGGATTTCACCCCACGAGATATTGAGTATGCACGGCTTAGATATGGTACCAGGCACCTGGTATGACGTACCACCCAGTAACATAATTTATGTTTATACCAGGGCAGGTTGTTCCGATGGATAATGCGAGGTATTGGGTATGGGCGGGTGGAATCGATCATATGATCGCTTGAGCTAGTTTGAATTAATGTATTGCTCTTGCTTAGGAAACGATATATGCATACAATCCGGTCAGCGATCGGCGACACCGCCCTCCCGCAATCGACGGTCTCTGTCCCTACATACAAGAATGGCATTCAGTCAGCTGTAGTTGCAAACTGCCGTCGCTATCCCAATGCACGTTTAAAAACACTCACGTCACGTCTCCGCCGTCAACAGCGATACCACCACCGTTACCCCGGGCGAAGTTGTTGTTGAACTGTACAGCTCTTCGGAACCTGTTACAGCAATACCAAGAAATACCGTTTTGGTGTGCCACGGGCGTTTTGGCATGCCACGCGTGTATAAAGTCAGCCACGAGTTTGCCAAGAAGGAGCGTATCAGCGCGAATTGTACATGATCCGGGGTTCGGACGTAATCGTTGTGTCATTATTGGGTGGCGTGTATACGTGGCCGAGTAGTATTCCTCCCGCTTGGAAGTCATGTTACCACCCAATATGGTTGCTTGCAGTGCCCCGCGGCGCATTGCTCGGGTGCTTTGGCGTTCCGTTCTAGCTGCCAACCCATTCACCGTGCGTGGTTCAAGACGACACTACGATCGAGACACAGAAGTGCTATACAGTGAAAGCTCAAAGCAAGAAAAACGCTTGTACCTCATGCGTTCCGTGCCAGCCAGACGAAGACACGGGGTTCACGCCAATTTTACCGGGATGCACTCACGTCATCGACCCAAATTGGTTCACAACGGCGCCACCGTCGCCACCGGAAGAATTGTCATTGAAGCGCGCCCTCCCGAAGAAGCTATGAGTCGGGAAGAACAAGGATACAGGGGCTCAGTGTCAGGTTGTGCATTGCTTCACGTGGTATGAACGAAACGAACCGGCAGATTGTTACGCGCCTCCCGTCCATACACGAAAGTACCATATGCTGCATATAGCTCGACCACCAGCCATTAACCCAACCGCTGACGCAAGGAGTACAACCATCTAGCCGGGTGCGAGGTGTCGCTTGAAATACATGATACCATAGAGTACGCTCGAATAATGCGTTCCGAGGAGTCCTTGCTGTACGCCGCAAATTCGAACAACGTGTCGCACCCGATACGAAGCCAGACAGACAAATATTCCTCCACTGCACTACGCCATTCATTGCTGGATGACGTGCAGTTTACTGGAGACAGCTCCAGCGACATTGCCCTCCGAACCCTCGACCCGTGAGGCCGTTAACGTTTACAAGGACCACGGCTCACGTCATGTCTCCACTGTTGTACACCGGCGGGCCTTCGGAACTGATGCATCCGGTGTTGATGAAGTTCGCGTTACCTCGGAAGCTGCACACAGCATGCAAGCGTCCGACATTGTGGAAAAGCAGGTGGCAAAGCTTTGTGTTGGAAGAAGAGTGCACGATTCCGCGCGACTAGCACACTGCCCCGCTTGGAGACCGAGACAAAATAGAGTTGAGTACACATACAAAGTACGTGTACAGCAGCAGTATATCTCAAATCGAGCTGCCGCTGGTGGGATTTGCGAATTTGCTGTTGAACTGACGAAGTCACGTCTAGACTCTCGTGGGTGGCATTTACTTTGGACGGTGATGACTTGTCCAGTTAGCTGCATGCAGCGGGTAAAAGCTCGCACGAGTTGGAAAGCACACTTGATGATATAACACAAAACAAGCTGCTGCGGGTAACAGTTCGTACGAGTTGAAAAACAAACTTGATGATAAAGCACAAGGGTGTTGAGCTGTCCTCTGCTGGGTGCTTTTATACCAAAGCTTGGTGCACCCCCACCAAGGTAATCGAATGCGGTTCCACTCTTTCTCTGAAAAAGCTGGAGAGGGTATTTCGATTGTCCTCGCGAAACAGGCAATAGCTGTCGTGGTTCACCCGCAAGGACGCATTACTACACATGGATTCTGCTGCATATATGTGGGCGACAGGGAGGAACACGGTTCCTGTACCTTTGTTCTCTGCCAGTGATTTTGGTACACTTTGGCATTTCGTATATCGAGTGGCCTGGAGCGCAACACTTCTAGAGTTGAGGCAAAACGTTGGCAGGCCAGGATGAAACAAAAACTTCGTGGAACATAGCACAAACCACACGCACTGTAGAATTCGATGCAACCTCGTGGACTGGCGGAACAGATGAAAAGTAGTGCATGGGTCACACGCGCAACATTTCACGGGACGAATACATAAGTATGTCTGCACCTCATCCTGGAGGGGTCAGAGTTGATGATGATGCAACCCTCGAATCCCCCGTCACTAACTCCGGAGTCGTCGAACGTCACGGTCGTCGAGAACCTGACACGTAACGATCCGCCACACATTGTTGGGTACCACACGGCGTTAGGCCTACGGAAAAGGGGCGGGAATGCTGGAAAACGTTGAGTCATAGCCTATCCGTCGTCCAGGATGCAGACGACGTCCGAAACAAAAATTGAGACTGACCTCACGAATCCACCATCAGAGTTGATGATGCTGACAAAGTCGTTCCCTCTGAAAGTCGTATCGCCGCGGAACCTGCCCAATCAAACATACACGTGGGTACAGGCGAGAATGACCGATTGAACGAATTTCGGTTGATCGGTTACATTGAAAATAGACGTCATGCATGCGCCGCTAGCGAGGTGAAAATGGACCTTCCGTCTTCGGCGGTCGACTCACACGATCGAATTGAGTGAGCCACCCTACACTGGTAAAGAGCTAAAGGTCGGTTAGCCCGCGTCTGGGGGAACGGTGGGAGTGCTAATAGGCTTGAAGAAGCGTCACGAGCGCTGAGTTAGCTCCAAGGGTGTCGCATAGGCGCGAACAAGCGTGTTCCAGCTCGCGCGATTTGAGCTGCAACCACATGTCAGCGAGCTGTTTACCGGGACATACATACGGAGGCGAACATGTGTTACGATGTCCATGTTTGTAGCGCAGTAGGTCGAAGCGGTGTTCCCGATTGCGGCGGGGCAGACAGGGAACCCGACGCAATGACGAGGCAACTACAGAGAGACAAGCCCTACTAAGTGCTTAAAATGAAGGGGTCTGTGCCCTATTGGACACTCCTTCATTCCCCTGCTCCCTCGTTTGATAGTATCAAGGCAGAAAAGTAAACGATTTGCGGGGAGGGGGTGGCTCAGATGCACGACATCCAGGCCGCTGTAGATACTTACCCAGGCGGCAGTCTACTCATGAACCCGACAAGCTTTGGCGTGTGAAGTTGAAGACGTGCCCAACCGTGCTTCCGCTGTACACGCGGTGCGATGCGAAGCTGAAAACGAAAACAACTACGAGTGTTCTACAGTGTTTGTAGGACACCTCGGCCGGTGCCATGCTCAGACGTCAACAGTAGGGTAACCTCCACATTTTGAATGACGCGCGCTGAGCTTGATAGCTTGATATATCGACATATATCCTGTATGGACGCGTTGCGGGAAATATGCACCTGCCGGTCACTCTCTGGGGGTTTGGTGCCACTGACTAGGGCGGATACGTCAGGGCTTCGCCCTATCCGCTCTCACCTTAGTTCGCCAGCTGTCACAAGGATCGCACCGGGGTTATCCTCGATGAGGACCGCCTTCCTAAACCTGCCGCACGTATGGTTGGGTAGATCGTCACACATCAATGTCTCCACAAATGTTGTTGAGATCTAGAACGCCTTGCGGGTGGGGCGTTATCGACAAACCCTCAAAGCATTATTAAATAGCAGACCCGCCTTAATATTATACTTCCGGGAATAGCTTTAATGTTTATTATGCTGTGCACCAGAGAAACCGGTTTGATCCAAGCATGTGCATACGCTTCTTCGCCGTTACTTTTTCAGTCGAGTTATTATGCTGTAGTGTGCTAACAAACCACACATGTTGATATGGACGACCAACATCGCAGCTCAAATAGTTGATGGGCTTCGCTACACGTCGGCCGATCCCAGGCATGGTGGATGGGCATTATATCCCCAACACTTTCGAGGTACAGCACTGCTTCACACGTTGACACTATTGCTGGCCTGCCTGCCTGCCTGCCTGCCTGCCTGCCAGCCGGTCTACGTACTAGAAGCATGGCCTGACTCGGGGCACATCCGACATATAGTCCCCCCTTAGGATAAATTCGAGCTATATTCTACCGTAGATTTGGCGCGGCAGACGAAAACACCACTCTGCCGTCGCAGTTTGTTCAAAGCCCACCCAAGGTGAATCGAACTATTTCCACGAGGTACCACAGCAACGCGCACGATCCACCCATGGTGATCTTGACGAAACACCGGCCCAGCTTCGTCTCCGTAAGGATTCCGCCACGAAGTTCGCAGGCTACTTGCTTTTATACCTCAATCAAAGGTTCCAAGGTGTTTCGGGCCTACCTAGTGGATCGACTCAATAGCAGGAGGGCCATGATGTTAGGGGCGGCCTACGAGGAAATCCTCACTCTGTTCTTCCGGCAATCCTAAGCACGTTCTCCGCGTGCCCAATCTCCCGGAACGTGGCGTCCCCGTTGAAAGTAAGGCTGCCGCCCTCGCTTACCTGGAGCAGCGAGCCAGAAGGAAAGTCCCCTTCCAACTACAATGACGCCACAGCACAACGCAACCGCGGTTGGGACAACGAAACGGTAAATCTGCGGGTTGTCGCCGGCAATCGGGGGAAGTTGCGCTATGAGCGAGAGCGTACGATGACGCCGGGTGACCGTTCACTATGCCTCAGTCCCGAGATACGGCGATGTGGCGCACAACAGTACTGGCATTCAACATAAACACGCACACCTAGACTTCAACTGAAATTTTGGTTGGAAAATTGGAAGTCCTTTTCTTTGAAGAAGGAGAAAGGCCAGCGGTGCATCGTGCTAACCATAGCGATACAGCGATTACTACCTGGTACTTCGTACGCATACCGAGCGATCATCTCATTCTCACCAGCTGCTTGCTAACTCGCAGTTCTCCAGCTCTCAATACGACTGTCACGGTTTGTGACTGATGGACTCACCCTATCATTGGGTCCGAACAGGGTTTCGGGCATGTCGAACACGAGAGCGGCCCCAGGCATAACTAGGAAGGCCAAGTTCGTGAACCTGAGGATAGGACGAGCCGAATGTATATTGTTGTTAGTTTGCTTTTCATCATGACCAGGTTGTTCAAAATATCGCTGACGGGAATACCTACCACTACGCAATGACCCCTCCCCCCCCCAAAAAAAAGTACATTGTGATCACGAAAACTGCGTGATGGTTTGGTTGGAACCTGGTTATTGTGTGCCTACCTGGTGCGCTGACTGGGTTGGAGTCGTAAATTGTTTCAGAGTATCTCCATCTTCGGCGAACAAAACCTCAGTAGTAATGAGTTACGGTGCTGTACTGTCATCCCCAAGGCCTACTGGGACTCGGAAGATAGCTTAATGCTCCCAACCTTGCGTGCAACATAAAATGAAAAAAGAAGGCCAAACATAGAGGGTTGGACGTAAGTCGTTGAACTTCAATGCGGATCTAGAGTAGCACCGGCCCGAGTACGATCCCAGCAAGAAGATCCAAGAGGCGGACGCATGAATACGATGAATACCGGAGAGCAATCGAAACGCAAGACGGCAAACAACGTGTACAGCAGCAGTATATATATAGTAGCCCACTCACGTCGACACCAGGTTTATTAAAATCGGTTTTGTAGAGATCTTTGTGCTTTGACTATCACTGGGGGCTATAATAGTAGATAGGACCAAATATTGTGTGTACCGTAGGCCCTATTCCTTATATATATTCACCTTGGGGTATCTATTAATAGTATTAATAATTTTATAGTAGAAGCCCCGGACACACAGACAAGACATTGAGCCAATAACAAGTAAACAAAGTAAGACGCAGATGCATCGTATTAATAGACGAACAACTGAACACACAGCCAGACGAATTGCAACATAACGGAAGCCTGTACGCGCCCAGCAGCAAAGAGGCCGTCAGACAAAGAACAACCTCATTATGAAGAGGCCTTTGGTCAAAACAAATGAAAGGCGACGAGAAAAACTAAAAACATTGTACAGAAGTACTTATTATTTGAAAGTACTGCAGTAGTACCAGGTAAAGTGCGAGTAAAATCAATTGTATTTTTCGTCCCCATATCGATATACGTACGTACCAGTACGTGAAATCCTCCTCCACTCGTACTGCATTATTTGTTTGTTCATTCGTTCGCTCGTTCTTGTTTGTTTGTTTGTTTGTTTGCTCGATTTTTTGTCTTCACCCTTCTTTTCTTTCTCCTTCCTACAACAACAACAAACAGCAGCTGCTAGCAGTAGTAGTACAGTAGTAGTCAGAATTCAGATCCGGGGTCACACAGGAAGCTCTCTCCTCGCTCCCGCCCACTGCGGTACGTGCCTGCTTTTTTGTCTCGAGGAGGGTTCGAACTGTCTTTTCGCCTTTTTTTCCCTCGTCGATCCGCGTCGAAAAAGGGTGGGCTGGCCACGGCCTTTCACCACCCCTTCCCGTAAGTATGCATTCAGATTCCGACACCCCTCTGTGCCTTCGCACAGCTGCAGTCGTTGTCGGGGTACATTAACAGCGGTACAGTACGCGATACGTGTTACTCTAAGAACTTGAGAGTAGATAATTTCCGGCTGACTTTTCTTTGGATGCACGAAATCTCCGCTTGCTTGCGCTTGTGCCCAGCGAGAAACGCCGCCCTAAATCTTACCCTGATAAACAGTACTGGTAGCCTTTAAGAGCCTACGCTCGACATTCTAAACAAACATAAATAAATAAGCGTCTGTTTTTGTTTTTTTATACCAGGGTACACAATATACCTGGTATAAAATTCGTACCATGCACGATCATATCATATCATCACGCACAACTTCAGACCATGAGATTCAACGAAACCCTCGCTCTGATGACAGCAGATCAGGCGTATTTATCAATATATCTTGCCCCCGCCGCGCCCTTTCGGCGAAATTATTTATCAACCTTTTAGGACCGCAGGCCCGTTTTGGGGACAAATTATACATGAAATTCGAGTGGTTTGTCCCCAAAAGGGGACTGCGGTCGTTCTAAAAGGGCCAAAGCAGTCTCAAGTTGATCCAATACTGCATTTCATCCACCAGCCAGCCTCGTAAGTAACATCCGCAGCACGCACGATCTTTTTGTCACACACGGCTTGGAAATATGAGCTTCGACGAAATCATCGATTCCAGAGACATCAGAGTTTTGTTTACGTTCAGCATCTTCTATCTATCGTGCCTGCTTTTTGCCGCAACAATAATGCGCATTCATTCATCCAAATAAATTTGAAAGCCACAAATTACATAAAAAATACTTATTAATAGATGAGTGCATGTCTCCACCTAACCTGCCTCGTCAATGGAATTTGGTCTTCTTCGCACGCCCCAGTTATTTTTCGTCTCCCTCGAATAATGACACCCACTTTTATAAGGATTATACCCTGGGCTGGGTAATCGATCGGTCTTTTACCCGTATACCTGGTAGCTCAGTAGTAGGTAACACCTTCACATTTTACGTCGTCCAGGTCACGGGTTCGAACCCCACATCGAACGTTTATTTTACAGAAACGCTTGCGCGTGCACACCTAAAAAAACACATCTCCCTGGTTCCCCAGGTCACAGAGGTAATGAAACGAAGCGGGTATGTCAGCGTACGGACGTATACGGTTCCGACGCCCCAAAGACCCCGCCGTTCAGAGGCGGGGGGAGTGTTACAAGGATTACCCCTTGGGCTGGGTAATCGATCGATCTTTTACCCGTATAGCTCAGTAGGTAACACCTTCACACCACCCTTAATAATATTTAATGCTGCTCGGTTGTAGTAGTAGCAATAATGATAAAATGGCACCCGAATACTATCAATAGTACTCGAATGTATATACCTGGTATGTATAAGGTATTTATCAAAGTAAGTGTAACCAGGTACCAGGTACGCGTATACTACCTGGTACTTACTACTACTACTGGTGGCAAACACGCGCCGGAAAAAAATCCCACTCGCGACAAAGCTATGTGCAACCTCGAAAATTGTTGGTATTATTAATATACCGTACATACAGTAGATACACCCACACTCCTTGAAATCTGCAGCTTCTGATCTGTCTTCCTCATATATATATATATACACGGACTGTAATTCTTATACCTGCGTGCGATCGAAATATCACACAGAGCTCGCAAAGTTGAGTCAAATCCTAAATCTAGATTATCTCACACATACATGTTTTTTTTATCTTGAAAAAATGCCGCGAGCCTTGCCTTACTGTAGCCACAAATAGGAGATTCCGAACTGTCGTCGCGTACTACTAGTAACTGCTCTACAACATAATATTGTATATTGTAGTAGGACCAGCGAGGGTACAAGCACGCAACAACTGTCAGTGTACCCATTATTAGCCAGAGGCAAAGAAAGGTCCTTTGAAGCGCCAGCGTTTGTTCTCGCCTAATTGCAGGGGGTACGTCACCCCATTTATCTCCCTTCTGACCCACGGGGAGTATCCGCGGTGCAGTCATTCAACGAATTTGTCAAAACACCGTTTAATCACCTCACTCATGTGTCACGTTGGTTACTTACCCTGGGTACAAATCTAGAGTATCCGAGGTATCATACTGCTGTACCTTGTGGGCTCAGTATACAGTACTGTTAAATAGTACTCACCCTGGGTACAAAGTTTAAACGTAAATAAAAGTTGTTATGATCTCATACGGCATGCAGTAACCACTCGTAGTCTTCTTACATCACGGTGTTGTCGCTGGCGATAGTGAGAGTGCCGCCTTCCACAACAATCGTCTGTGGGCTCGTGTCTGTGAACAGTATCTCGCACTCGATAACTCCCACGCTCAAGTTTATGGTGGTGTCTCCGGTCAAGGGAGAAGGGACGTCCAAGAACATGTCGACGTCGTCGCAGACCGCCCTTGTTGTGGCGTGGAGCATAGAAAAGGATAGCGATGCGGCAAAAACAGCAACGAAGCATATAGAAGGTGTTGTGTATAGTACCGATAGTTACTCTGTTCCTACATGCAGTAGTGTTTGCCTGTATGCCGTGTGACGTGGTGCCGTGTGTGCAGCATATCAGTACAGTATGCAATGCAGTAACGGCAGACATCGACGTGCCGGCGAAGAGATCGCGTGTACCGAAATATATATGTAGGTCTGCTATTATTATCGTACTACTTTAGTAGTACTGTATAGCAGCAGTACAGTTTGTCGCGACATACGACTGGCTGCATTTCTGTTGCGTTTACCCAACCGCTCGAATGTGCAGGGCCTCGTATAGAGCTCCGTGGCCGAAATCATTACTACAGCAGCAGCAGCTAGCTGCTGTTTGTTGCTACTTGTTCCAGGGCTCCACGTAGGTGCCCTGTATACAGTATTAGCGTCAACCACAACCAGGTAAATATGCATACCAAGATGGAAATGTAGCACGCAGAAGATCTTGCTACAGCAACACAGTACCTAACTACCTCATTCAGCACTACTACCATTCGAGTACTACAGCAGCAGCAAGTAGTGTTACTACTATGCTCGCCATCAGAGGATCTGCAGCATGAATGGGCTTCAAGATTGATCACTCAAAACATCCCTGAAAAAAGAAATCCCCGGACACAAAGGAAACCTATGCACAAGGTCTATGTTTTCTGTTTCCTTCCCTCTACATGACATGCTTCATCTATCTACGATATTAATATGCCAGTCGATTCGTTGTCTTTGCTCCCTCCTCCATCTCAATACTCTTTACGTTCTACTCTTGACATCCAAGCTCCATCCCCACGCCATCGGTGTGGGCCTGTCACCCTCCCCCCCCTGCTCCTTTCCGATTCCTGTCGGCCCCTACGAATATAAAGCTGGAGTTTGAATCGCGACAGACACCCTTTGACATGTTGTCTACAGCCCATCGTCGATTTATACCGAAAATCGTTTTGTGCCACACCAACCACCAGAAAACATTCACCATGCATGCGCGTGCCGATACAGGGGGGAAAAAAACTGTTAATGGAACAGGCCAGTGTGCAATACTCTGCTGCTGTGGCATTGAAATTGGCTGTGGAGAGACAACCGAGGGGACACCAAAACTACTACATACAGTATCTACTACTACTACTACTACTACTACTACTACTACTACTACTACTACTACTACTACTACTACTACTACTACTACTACTACTACTACTACTACTACTACTACTACTACTACTACTACTACTACTACTACTACTACTACTACTACTACTACTACTACTACTACTACTACTACTACTACTACTACTACTACTACTACTACTACTACTACTACTACTACTACTACTACTACTACTACTACTACTACTACTACTACTACTACTACTACTACTACTACTACTACTACTACTACTACTACTACTACTACTACTACTACTACTACTACTACTACTACTACTACTACTACTACTACTACTACTACTACTACTACTACTACTACTACTACTACTACTACTACTACTACTACTACTACTACTACTACTACTACTACTACTACTACTACTACTACTACTACTACTACTACTACTACTGTCCCCCACCTAATATTTCAAGACTATGATTGATGTAATACCGGCATCACCACCATCCGCCATCAGTATAATACTATTATGATGGGTATAGGGGCGGGACCGACCTGGCAGTGGACAAGGCGCCCAACGCCAGCAAACATCCCATAGCCCAAGACTTGACCATCGTTGTATTTGGCAGCAGCAGCAAAAGGTTGATGATGTCGCGGACGGTGATGCTGTGGTGTTTTTGTGGTATCCCTACCAGGTACCTGGTATAGTTTTTTTGGTGATCAGATAGGTTGTGTTTGTGAGGGCCCATCAACCGAACGAAGCCAAAATATCTCGTCTGTTTGTTGCTAAAACTTCTGCCGTACTCGTACTACACCGTTCGTTGTCGTTGCCGGATGTTCGTTTGCGGCCTGTTGTTCTCCTTCAACGTCCCGAAATCCGACACTCTCAACTTGTAACCATCACGTTATCTTGCTTGGTCATAATAAGGTAGTAAGGCCGTTGTGACGCTGTTCTATGTACAATATGTCTTCTTTCGGGAAAGTTATGAGTGATCCATGTTGAAGATCATGCTGCACTTTGTCGGATGGCAAGAGAAATAATAATAATATGTAACAGTATGTACTACTACTGCTGCTGTAGATATATCTGATCAACTAACAATTCCCCGTACTGCAGTAGTAGTAGCTGGTAACAAATACCTATCTATGATTGTTGGTCGAAAAGCACGGGGTATTTGTCAGATTATTGCGAGAAATCGATAAAACCTGGGTTGTGTGAGCTCGTCAGGTCCGTTAACCCCTTTAAAACCGCAGCCCCGTTTTGGGGGCAAACTACTTGAAATTTGAGTGGTTTGTCCCCAAAACGGGACTGGGGTTCTAGAAGGGTTAATAAGTGAATACAGACTTTTGGGTCGTTAGTTCTACCCCACGGCATCACCACAACATTTTTAGCAGATTAATAATGTGAAGTGTGTCTGTGTCTCGCGATCTTCTAGCTATTACGGGGGACCATAGTAAATAGGACCTGCGGTACACACAAAAACCTTTATATACACGTATTTTTACTGACAATATTTGGTCCTATTTACTATGGTCCCCCGTAATAATAGCGTAGAGTACGAGCGGTCGACGTTTTTAGAGCGTAAAATACTGCGCATTGGTTGTGGGACGACAAGTTATACAACAATCGAATAAGTAAGTCTGTCTGTAAGTGTGGTGCTCTGGTCTCTGGGTGATCGTGGAACGAACGGTGTTATTCGCCTATTATTTGTAAGTTCATACATACATGTTACAGTCATCATTATCAATATTAATAGTAGATATTGTCGGACTTTGGCTTTATTTGCAAAAAAAATAAAAATAAAAAAGGATTCAATTAATTGTTGAGAGCGCCTTGCAGCGTGGGTAGGCACAACTCGATGCGAGTCGACGAGGAGGGAAGAAAAGGCTGAAATCTTCTCGCGATAAAAATGAAGGCACGTACCGTAGCGGGAAGAAGGTAGAAGATCCTGCTATTAATATGTGACCCCGGATCTGAGTTACGAGTTGGAAGGAGAGAGAGGAGAAGATGGGCGAAGATAATAAATGGGATGAGAAAAATAAAAAATAAAAAATGACGTTGGGGTTACATATTGCGAGATGAACAACTAAGACCACGCTGGCACCCAAGCGCGTCTTCCGGTGAGTCAAACCTCTATTACGGGGGACCATAGTTAATAGGACCGAATATTATCAGTAGAAATGGTTAAATATATAGGTTTTTATGTATACCACAGGTCCTATTAACTATGGTCCCCCGTAATAGATGTTTTGACGGAACAGAAAAAACAATGCTATTTTGACATTTTAGCACTCTGCGTTTAGAACTTCGTCGGCTGTTTCATACTTACTTACCAAAGAGCCACCGTGACTTGAAAGAGGTTCATCACAGCAGCAGCAGCTTGTGTTTCTCTCGAGATTGATCTCCCCCATGCATGTTCTCAACAGAGAGAGGTCTGCACCTCGACTTAGGGATATATATATATATATATATAACTTCCGTTCCCCTCGCTGCCTCGGCAAGGAATGCTGCGAGGCATGCCCTATCCGGCTAATAGCGAGTGGGGTAGGTCTTTCTGGCGGGTGTAAGGCCGGACTCACCCTCAAGGAGTGATACCTTCTTGCTGCTGCCTGTGGCCGCGAGGCTCAGTCGGCAGTAGTAGTAGAGTTGGGTCGTACGTGGTGCGTCAGGCACGGACACCTACGATTCGCGCGTCTTTTTTAGGCAGCTGCGGCAGAGCAGCAATCAATGCTCAATCGGGGTGTCCGTGCGCGGAGGCAGGCGCCACCACAGGCCACACTACGGCACAGTATATTGCGCCGGTAGGAGGCTGGATTCGACGACGAGGGAGGAGGGAGACTGAGCGTCGACGTGCGGGGAAGAGACGGATTGACCTCCCCCTGCGCGAGAATTTTTATTTCCCAGATCAGAATCGCAAGTAAGTGCGAGGGGCATTTTGTTTTTCAGGATGACGGAGAAAGGGAAACGACTGGAAGGGAACGGCAACGAGTGCACGCGCAAAGGAGCGGGTGGATTGGGCCAAGGCGATGATGCGGCCATGAAGAGCGGCAGGAAGACGGTGCATGGAGACCCATGATCTGCGCGCACACTATCATCACGAGAGAAGCAGTCATAGTTTGTTTTTTTCCTGGTATTGTTTTTCACGAGGCAGAATAGTATCTACCGGTACTTGTTATAAACGTCGTCACTGCTGGTCTTTGTAGTTTAACGAGTTGTATACCCTTCATGGGGAATAACCTACGCAATTATCAGGGACGTGGTATCATAACTGTGCTGCACTTTTTTGTGTCAGACAGTCCAGGAAGAGATTATGGCGATCGTTGATGTTCGTGTGGTAGTAAGGTTCGATTGCTCCTTTTGTACTTTGCTTTCGAAGTTGTATTATATTAATGCGCAACCCCCCGCCCGGAGAAGGGGGGTTGGAGAAGGGGTGATCCCCCGGGGCTGCCCCAACAGCAACCCCACGCTAACATCCGTATACTCGAGTCAACTCCCAACCCAACTGGCGGCATAGAACTCTCGACGCCAGCTTCCACGCCAGTCAGACAAACAGTTCCTGACACATAACTCGAGAAAACATACCAGGTACATGGTAACCTCACGACCACGTGCATATAAATTTACACACAACTCGTACCAGGCATACACAAATAACACAAATACATTTAACTCACACTGTACTTCAGTGTTAATATACGGATAACCCCCTTCTCCTAAACTTTCAGATTGCGCGCAAATCCGAGCCAATGCACCACCACGTTTTTATCACTCTCATATTATGATATGAAAAAAAAACCATCATCATATTATGATAAAAAAGAAACCCCACTTGCATCGAACAAACAAACGCCAAACAATGCGACTAGCCCCCGCCGCCACTTGCGCAATCTACGACACCCGGTCGCACCACCAGCGAACCCTATCGGGTATGTCTAACAAACAGCAACGAACACACAAGTTACTGCGACCATTTAACCCCCCCCCCACTGACTCCCTCAAAAGCACGGGCGGGTGGGTGGGAACTCAAACTAGTCTGTATCACACCTTGAACCTGTAGCGTTGCCTCTGCTTCACTGCGCTGTTGCGTGTAGGCTGCGGCTACGTACCAGACAAGGTGTATGTACCAAGGGCTACGATTCATGCTACCGTGAAACATCGAATTCATCTGATTGGCTAAACTTCTTACGTACGTACAAAACTCACATTCTCTCATTCTTCCGAGAATACTCTGCTTTGTACTTTGCTTTCGAAGTTGTATTATATTAATGCGCAACCCCCCGCCCGGAGAAGGGGGGTTGGAGAAGGGGTGATCCCCCGGGGCTGCCCCAACAGCAACCCCACGCTAACATCCGTATAGTCGAGTCAACTCCCAACCCAACTGGCGGCATAGAACTCTCGACGCCAGCTTCCATCGACCCAAATGGGAGTCGACCCTATTTACGGATGTACTCTTACGGCCCCTTTCCCCCTGACTTGCAATATCATAGGGAACGCATGTAATAACACACTTCTTCATAGTTTCACTTCTGCTTAGTCAAATCTAAGAGTGAGTTAACCCGCCCCCACTCTGTGCCCTGGCCCGGCCGAATCCCACCGCTAATTCCTTCCTGGGCCATCACGTCGGCTACCCAACTGGCATCCTTTCCATGACTGCGAACATACGTCTTGTACGCATCGGACGCCCATCGGCCCTCACGCTGCAACACCTCTGGTGTTGCCCCCCCCGCCGACAAGTGAGTTGCGCCTCCAATCCTTAGAGAGTGCAAAGCGTACTCCTCCGCACGCACGCCCGCCAACGCAACCACTTTTCGCAGAGCTGCCGTCGCTTGCTGCTGTGTTCACATGGACCATCTGCCATTACCAACACCAAAAGCGGCAAGTGGGGCCGACGAGGGAAGAAACAAATAGCAAGACATCAATTCGATAATGAGATCGACAGCACCGCCACCATCGCCCACGCGCAACGCCGGACCACAACGTACGCGCGTCAAAAACCGCCCCTTTCCGTAGTTGGTCCCCTTTCGACCCACGAAACCGAACCTCAACGCGGTCTGCAGGAGACCACTGCGACGCGGTAAGCTGATTATTCTAGCGAAAAAAAAAAAACGTTACATCGGCCCGTCGCAAGCAATAAGTTTCGTGCACACGCGACCGAGTTTCCGTAAACATTTCTGACGCGCGAGTAAAAAAAAACAAAAGGAAGCGCAGAGGGCAAGCCACAAAACACGACCCCCCGTCTGCCATGTGGAGATCAATTTTTCGCCCGCGATCAACATTTCCCACGAAATAGGCCGACGAACGGTTGCTTCGTTACCAGCGTCGGCATGCGAACGAGCGGCTCCTTTGAGGGCATTACCCAAAACAGGATGGGTAGTATCCAGTTCGAACCCTCGTGAAATTCGATGGAAAAACTTGATCGCTGACAAATGGCTCTCGATAGTTGCCGACCGCAAATTCTTAGTGGCAAAGGCGTACGCTACGTACTCGAACAAATGCCACACGTTAGTCATGCTGTCTCCGCCACGCTCTAGGAATACAGGCATGTCACAACGTACCCGAAAGTCTACCCATGCGCCAAAATGCTCCTGATAAGTGCGTTCAGACGAGGTCGCAATGGCGTTTCGCATGAGTTCGAGGCCAACACCGAAGTACAGAGAGATGTGCCCGCACCCCCCAGGTCCTGCTCCTGCCACCGAATGTCGGGTCGAACAGCACGCAAATTAACGAGGACGGAGGCACAATCCCACCGTGAGATTCCATCAGCGGCCACGTTAAAAATTCCACGTACGTGGTTTGCGTCAAAGTGCCAACCAGAGGACAACTCGAGCACCCCGAGGAGACGCATTAATGCGCCAGATCTCGGCTCCTTTCCCCCTCGACAACGCCGCACCCACTCGACGGCTGCTTCGTTGTCGCCACGTAACAACACACAGTCCCCCATGGCGAACGGAACTCGATCCACAAAATCGAGACCGCTCTCCTGCGTCAAGCTCGTATCGCCAATACACCCCAGTTTCCAAGCAAAAACCACCGACAGCGGTTTTAGATGCGTCCGAAAAAAGAGTGCGTCTAGGGGGGCGCTCAAGCAAATTATACATCGGAGCCGACAAGGTTCCTCCGCGCGCGTCCCACCCTTCCTCAACGAACCACCGCCAGAACTCGAGGTCACCATGGAACTCGGGTCCCAGGGCAAGACGCCGCCCGGGGTTTGCCATACGGCAATCAAAATTAGCTCCGGCGGCAATGCGCGGCATACCAACTGAAGCTAACAAGCGGTTAACGAAAAAGCGCCCCGGACGTACAGCAAAGGAAACATGCGTGAGAAAGCCAACGAGCTGCGACACCTGCTTCGCAGAAGCAGATGCACGAGACGAGGGCCACTCCTTGAGGATATTGTGCAGCTTGAGGCGTTTATGGGGCGGCAACGTGACCGTAAGCGCCTCAGTATCAATGATCCATCCCAAAACTTCCCGTTGCGTGTCCCAATTAGTAATTTTCTTGGCTGACAGGAGGGGCGGATCGGAAACACCACGTTCGCCCAACAAGCGAAAGTGGTCCGTCGCCAGTGACTGTACAGCACGCAAGCAACGGCGGCCGTCCGGCCACCATTGTAACGCGACAAGAATGCCATCGTCCACGTAGTACCTCACAAAATAAAAATTGCTCCCGGTGTTGCCCCCTGAACCAGGAACGGGCCCACAATCACGCGGGATAGCAACGACCCGAACTCCCCGCGGCGGGGAGAGTTCAACGTGCGCAACGGCGGCAGCCCCTTGTTGGGAAACGTCTGCGCCTTGAAAAGTAGAGTGGGTATGAGCATGCTCGAGCGCAGCAACTCGACAAGAATGCCACCGTCCACGTAGTACCTCACAAACAAATTGCTCCCGGTGTTGCCCCCTGAACCAGGAACGGGCCCACAATCACGCGGGATAGCAACGTCCCGAACTCCCCGCGGCGGGGAGAGTTCAACGTGCGCAACGGCGGCAGCCCCTTGTTGGGAAACGTCTGCGCCTTGAAAGGTAGAGTGGGTATGAGCATGCTCGAGCGCAGATGCCATTCACCCCCAAAACCCAGGACTATTGCGCCAACCAAACTGCAAGCGCAAATCCACGACAACGTGATCACCGAAAACGTATCCAAAATTCGGCGCGCCTGCCGGATCAACCAAAACCTGCCGAAAAGCGTATTTGACATCCACACGGCACAACAGGATTCGAGCGCGACTACCATGCGTTTGTCGCAAAAACAGCACCCGTAACAGCACATCACGAAGCACATGGCCGAGCTCGCACGATGGTGCGGAGTCAGAGTCAGTGTCACCATTAACGCTGGTCCGACCGCCCTCGCGCGCAAACGTAAGATCGTGAATAATCCTTAATTTGGGTTCGAGAACGACACTCAGCGGTGAAAGGCGAAGACCCTGAATCTCGTCTGCATGTCGCAAATCAAACACCACCGCTCGGCCGTGCACCACGTCTGTGCATATCTTTTTGTGGATATCCCCCGCATGCGTGGCGACGCCCGGGTGATTACCATACGCGAGTTCTGTGGTCAAACCCCCCCCCCGTGCGACGCCGACAGGCGCGCCCGGCGCCAGCACACGAAGCAACAGAGAAATACGAGGGAATTTCCTGATCTCACCAAACCAGTGCTGTAGGACAGCAACGTTGATATGCGGAGAGAAAATTGAGGAGCCGATGGTGGACAGAAAAAAGGTGAACACTGCCTTGACACTGTCGCAAGAGTGAGGAGCTGAGTGACGCGACCTGATCGAGGCTCGCTGAGCCTCGCGCGGACACCGCTTGCACCACTACCTCCCGAGCGGCAAGCCACGCATCTACCTCATCTACTCGCAACGCATCCAGACGCACGTCGCCGACCTCACCTTGCACATACGCCGAGTCAACTGGCAAATAACTCGCACGCACGCCCACACCCGTACCTTTCTCTGAGAAGGGAACCGAACCCGGAGTCACAGCGACGCTATCACGCCCGACGCCGCCGTCGCCCGCCAGAGCTCCTAACGCACGCCTACGCAACCCCCCCGCTCCTTCGCGGGTGGCCGGCCGAGTGCCCGTTCCACAACTGGCGACGTGCGCCGTCGCCGCTCCGCCACCGGCCCGCACCGCCGCCGCCCCCCCAGGTGTTGGCACCGACAGGAAGGGCCCGTGTCTTCATCCCGAACCCGAGCCACCACCACCCCCGGCCCCCCCGCGACCACCATCTGGGCGGAGCACCAGAGCCCGCATCCCGCTAGCTTGCGCCGCCGCTCCACCTCGCGTTCCCCCAGCTGGAGACGCCGATCCGCCGCCGAGAAGAGCTGCAGGAGAGGAAGAGTTGGCCGGGGTATTCGCATGCACGAATTTGCAGTCTGAATACCGGCATAGGCCCGTGGAAGCGAACATCCCGCACAGCGCGGCGCTCTTCTTTCTGGCCGGACCCGTCTTGGCAGGGGCGAAGCTTTGGCCCCGCTTGGGTGCCCCATCACTGCTGTCGCGTAGAAATTGGAGACCTTCCACGATCTTCAGGACGTCGCCACCGGACGAGCAAAGGTTGCGTGTACGACCAAACGCTGGGACAGGCGGCGCGTTAAACACGGCGTTGAACTGAGGGGGAACAGTCAACGGACGAACTTGCTGGGCAAATCTCATGAGGTCGTTCACCCACAGGCGCAGGTCGTCGTTCACCATGTCGCTCATAACAGCCCGCGACACGGAGCCGTAACGCAAAAGGATGCTGCTTAGAGTATGCCGGCGAAGACCGGCCGCCGCGGATGTGAACGAGACGTCGACGGGTGCCAGCCGGTCCAGGCACGCGCGGTCGTCGGCGACCTCAGCCGAGAGTCCAACTGTAAGAACCGCCATAAGAGCCTGGCGCAAAAGGTCCAGGCGGTCAGCGACAAACACCAGGTGGTCGACAGGGCGGTCGGCACGTGGCCCATACATGCTCACGTCAAAGTTGCTGACAGCGCGAAGCTGAGCCGCCACCCCCGCCGTAACGTCGACGCTCTCACCCACGAATGACTGAATATCTGCGGCCGACTCGCCGAGGTTCGGAGGCAAGCGTCCCCGAAGCAGCCAGTGTTTGCGTGACGACATTTTTTTCCAAAGGGCCGTGTCGTCAGTCAACTGTGATTTCTTGACGTGCCGCTCCCTCGCATCCCCGCCGTCTCGCACGGAAGGCTCACGGTCGGCAAAGTTGTCCACAAACTGCTGAATCAGGACCTCGACGTCGGCGGTCTTGGATGCGCCGCCGGCGACGGCGTCCTGAAGGCTCGCAACAGACAGGAGCACGTTGTCCAGAGATGACTTGACGCCGAGGATCTCCGTATCCATGCGGGAAAACTCGGAGGACACCTGATTTTGCCAATGCCGCACGTCAGCTGTCGATACCACTCCCCCCGAGGCTGCCGGCATAGATGGAGGACTAGCCGCAGCAGCAGGAGTAGCAGCCGCAGCAGCAGTAGCAGCAGCATCGTTGGCCTGGCGAGAGGCCACAGCAGCGTCGGTGGCCTGGCGAGCCTCGGCTTCGGCTCGTCCAGCACGGCGTGCGTCGACCTCCGCTTGCACAGCAGCTACGGAAGCATGAGCATTCGCCTCGGCTTGTGTTGGCGCAGCAAACAACGCAACCTGCACACCTCGCGCCGCAGTAGCCGCGTTGGCACCGGCCTCCGGCGACCTGCTCTCGTCGGACATCCCGAACTCAAACTAGTCTGTATCACACCTTGAACCTGTAGCGTTGCCTCTGCTTCACTGCGCTGTTGCGTGTAGGCTGCGGCTACGTACCAGACAAGGTGTATGTACCAAGGGCTACGATTCATGCTACCGTGAAACATCGCATTCATCTGATTGGCTAAACTTCTTACGTACGTACAAAACTCACATTCTCTCATTCTTCCGAGAATACTCTGCTTTTTGACTGCATATCCGCGAGTCTTCACTCTGACAGCACCCCAGATAGCAGGCAGGTGTGTTCCTCTTTCGTTTTCACGACTACCGTGCGTTTCGTACGGTGCAGGCAGCACTTCAGACAGCATCCGCTGTAGTCAGCAGCCACGAGTTGGTTGGTGGTGGGAACGGGGGTACTCTTCTATGTTATAGTTGAGAGGATATACCCGCGGCCATGTTAGTTCAGTTTTGCACATTGGTTTTATCTTGTGTGCGCTTTTTTCGTCTCGTGTATTTTGAGGCAGCCGAATTTTCGATTTTTTTTTTGGTTTTTCGGATCTTCCTAGGGCTCCAGCACCTTTGTGTGACCACGGACTCCTTCGTCAGAGAGTTAATGTGAGAACAACAACAACAAACAATATAGCAGTGAGTCGTCGAAATTGATTGGTCGAAATTTATGGTGCACAAAAAATACGAAAAACAACCCCTAACTGAACGTTTACACTTCACAAGTCTTCACATACTTCACATACATGCGGACACCTCTCCAGCTAGCTCCCATCAATCACAGGAAACTACAGCCCGCGAAATTGAGGGGTGCTGCTGCTGATGGGGTGTGTGAGGGCATCGGGTGCGCCTGACGGCAGTCGTAGGCAGCCGGAAACGACTCACACAAGACAAGGTGTTTTCATGTATGTACTCGAAGTTGAGAGCGAATATCACAAAAGGCTCGCGAAAACGTTAAAAAGCTCCATTTCACGCCAGGGAGCATAGCTCAACGGATACATCACCGATCGGGTGAATAAATAGCCTTACTACTACATACAGTAAAATATCACTTTTCTCCAGGCGGATGCTATTATCTTAGTATAATAGTCATCGTCGCAGATGCGGCGGGAGGCAAACATACGGGAGTATACTTTTACGGGGGACCATAGTTAATAGGACCAAATATTGTTATTAATAATAGTAAAAATGGTTATATATAAAGGTTTATGTATACCATACTATATAGGGCCTATCAACTATGGTCCCCCGTAATATTACGGGGGGCCATAGTTAACAGGACCAAATATTGTTAGTAAAAATGGTTTAATATATACCAGGTAGGTGTTTATGTGTACCATAGGTCCTGTTAACTACGGTCCTCTGTAATAGTAAGTTATTGGACTAAAAAAATGGCAACGAAGGGCTGGAAAGCTCCGGATTCTCGTACATTTGCATCAAGTATTCTACAACTTCGATATAGATAGGCGATCTTGGTTGCCAATCTCTACTCTAATTCGAAGTCGCATGTACTGTATATGCTCCTGAGGGAGCTAGCGCCCCCTTAAGACACGGGCGGGCAATACTGAAGAAGGTTACGATATATTAATTGGAGGTTACAACCTCCAACTTGGCGGAGGAATCTTGGCGTTGAATACCACGCTCGGAGTGATGTAAGCCGTCTACTGTAAGCTATATTCGTACAAGCATACCTCGTGGAATGTTACAGAGCCGCAAGAATGAAATTGGAAGTAGGGCAAAGGGCCAACATTAAAGGGGTTTCCTTTTGTTTCCGAGGTTTTTTTCTTTCGGGAAAGTTATGAGTGATCCATGTTGAAGATCATGCTGCACATTGTCGGATGGCAAGAGCAATAATAAAAAATAGGGTAAGGGCACGCTTATATATATATATATATATATATATATATATATACATATATATATAGAACACGGTGGTCACCAATGTAAATGTAGAGTCCCTGCGCTCATCGTTCGTACCGAGGTCGTCGCGGAGATGTCGCAGTGTAGAAGTCGCGGAGAAGTCGCCGTGATGAGGTCGCGGAGCGAGCGTCCCTTGTAGCCGTCGTTACGGCCGACGTAAGCCGAGCAGAATTTTTCGTTGATATTTAGCAAGGAGATGCTAGTGCTAGACTGACTCGGTGGGGGGGCTTTTCGTCACTCCAGAGCCTGCGGCGGATTACGTATCTCCCGATAGCTATCTCCCGAGGACGGGCTTACACCGTCAATGACGTGAGACCGTTCGTGACCCGCGAATATGATATTGCTTGACCGGTGACGCGTCCTTCGCGCGTGCGTGTTACGAGATCTACGATATCTCCGACCCTGGCTTCCACATTGTGTATAATATATAGGGCGCTTCGCTCCGCGAGCGGCCTACGCCGCCCGCTACGCTCGCTCAGGAAGGAAAAGTACATCAAATTATTACCATGCGAAGCGGACAGAGGTCCATGATTGAATACGAGTATAGTTTTTTTTTAGTATGATCGTAGTTGCAAACTGGCGACTTGATAATGCCAAGCGTCCCGCCGCCATGCTTCAGGAGAAAACAGCTCGGACGCCACAGACGCTTCGCATCGCGGGCGGTTGCCGCACGTACGTACATACCCCAGGTAGGGTACTTAATTTCATCTTTTGATATGTTGTATGTACGAAAAAAGAGAAAGCACAGCACGGCACAGCGGCACAGCAGCACAGCAAAAACAATGTAAAATGAAACCGAAAAACTCGGAAAGCAAAAAAATCCCCGTCCCTCTCCTGCAACATTTCCTCTGCCTGATTGGAACACCTTGCACCGGTCAAGAAGGAAACAAAATGAACAGCAAAGCTTCTCTCTCAGCCTCGTACGCCGCCCGCCCCTCTCGCGACCACCTCGCCACCGATTCGTTCCGGGTAAAGCTTTCCTCACTCTCTGCCACAGTCAGCCCCGTCGCCCGCCTCGCGTGAAGGCCGGTGCTCACCGTGGCCGTCGTTGGCCAGCTCGGCTGTAGTATTGGTACTCAGACTGGGAGCTCCCTCTTTCAACTTCAGCGTGGTTGCTAAAATAAGCACCGCTTGATGAATGTTATCTTACAATTTCGAACGACCCTTATATCTCGTACATACTCTATCCCAAACCACAAATTGAGGCCAGACAGAGCCCGCTCATGCATCCCTCGTGTCTCGAGGCACACGCGACGCCTACTGTAGGCACTAAAGCGGCGACCACGCTCCATGCAGCCCCCCCTCTACCCGTCAGCATCCGCTGGCACCCGCGACGGCGCCGGGCTCTCCCGCCGTACCGTGCTCGGAGTGCACGCACGCACATGAAACGAAAGAAGAAAAACGGGAGAAAGGACTGAGAGTGCCAAGAGATGTGGAGAAAACAAAGAACCGCTGGAAAGGTTCGGCAAGTAATAAAAGGAGGCGGTTTAAAGGTGGGAGCTCTGAGAGGCCAGGAATGTACCAACCGAGCACGCTCAGGGATTGAGATCTAAGTAAGTGGCTCTGTACTGGTACCTGGTATAATGTATATACATGTTTGATCCTTTTTATCAAATACCAGGGTACCAATTTCAGACCCACCCGAAGTCAAGCAGAACAAGCACGTACCAGATTATTCACCAGTTTGTGCCAGACCCGGCACAAACAGAGCTGTTTGTTTTCAGCTAAGAGTATTCAACCTACCTTGTATGCTCGTAATGCTAATATAGTATTGTGTATATTTGAATATTAATCGTAGAACGTATAGACAATAGCTAAATCGACCCCCCAGGAGTCCGGGAATCTGATTGGGCTCTTTTCCCGTTCTCGGTTATTTTTTCAAACGTTTATTGACAAAAGACGCGAGGTAAATAATTCGTCTAAACTCGTACCATATGTGCAAGCTGGGTGGGGTATCCCGATAACGCGCTACCGGATTTATGGCCCCGTGAAGGATATGGATCGGTCACCCCCCCTGGGTACTAGGGTCAGCTGGACGCTTTTGGAATGAAGGTCAGCCTAAATTTCTCCTACAGAGTATAAATAATACATATAATACTACTATTAATGCTACCACCGCAATATTTACTTGGGAGACGACGAGCTGTTTCCAGGACTGCGGCACAGTATGGGGGACTACAAGAAGCTGAGGGCGCCGAACACCATCGTGATCGCCAGTGACAGGGAGGAAATACTACCCACTGCAACTGACTTCATCTGCGGATACATCATAGACCAGGGTGCCGGTCTGTCCCAGTTCTCACCTCTACCATGATCGTTCCAAGGCTGGGGCATAGCCCCTTCTCCTCCACCGATACATTTAGATCGGGTGTACCACTACACTCGGAACCCAAGACGGACAACACCCACTTGCAGTTCGACAGCAGTAGTTTGCTTACTCTGAACGGACAACCCAGCGGACATGGATGTGCGCTCGTCGACGTGTCTCTTATCGCCCTGGGCGCGGGTGAGCTACCATCAACGCCTACTATTAATAGTTCCCTTCAGCACAGCGCACACGTACACGTCGACACGAAGACGAGAACACCCCGAACGAATTACAGAACCTCTGCGTCGACTTCGGCATTGCCATGGACTACGCCGTAACGGTATCCAAGCGGGATGGACAGAAGCTTGTAACTACGCCAGGGTCCATGCCAGATGACCGCAATGGCAAGCCGGGGAAGGCTACTGCCGCCGAGATGGAGCGCCTATACGGCAAAGCCCGGGGCATGCTGCATGCTAACACGGACAACCTCCTGGAGGCAGACGTGCCATCGCCAGGGGCTGGACTGCCACCACCAGGTCATCGTCTGTGCCTGAAACAGACGTGGCCACCAGCGGTCGGACCGTCATCACCAGGGGCTGGAACACAGGCACGAGAAACTGGAGTGTCATCGCCAGGGGCGAAACCTACTATTAATATTTACCCCGAGGTCTGGTCTTCTGCTTCGGCTGGGGTCGCACCAGAAGCACCGCATCACTTGGCTGCCAGTAACAAGAGACACTTGCGGCATCCACGGCCTTTGTGTACACCGGCGGGTCAACCCTATGTTCTAGGTATTGTAGACTTAATATTATTATTATCATTATTTTACTTATGTGGAGTTTACAAGTTGTATGATAAGCCGTTAGCGCGCATTGCTATAGTGCGTTGATGAGGCTGATTGCCTCCGGTTTAGGGTTGGCCTTCAAGGCCGAGACATAACAATGGTATTTAAAAAGTACCCTAATAACAGTATGGCTAGATTAGCGAGTCCCAGAGCATGCAGCCGGGACAGCCGAGCTACAGGTCTACGCTGATTTCAGCTACAGCACCAAAACGTTTCATGACACGGATCGCCCAACTCTTACCTGACTCGACCGTCGAGTAACTTGTGGGCCGATCGCCAGCAGTTAGGGGGTACGCTTCGTTGCTAGGCAAGGCACGACTGACCACGTCCGTCCCCGTTCCTTGTCCAGCTCATTTTAGAGAGTGTCATGATCACGCCGCACGCCACCGAACCATGCTCTCAGAAACCACGCACGGCGAGACCACGCTCGCCCCCTGCGCCCTCGCTGCTTGGAGCCGTTGTTGACAGGATCCCTCAGAGTCATCGCGTTTCCTACAGACATCGGGGGAAGAGGGCTTGACGGACAGGCAGCTGAGCACCCTCGCGTTTCACGACAGGCTTGCTGCGGTAGGGGTGGGCATGCCGGTGGTGGCCCTTCGGCAATCGATGCGTGCGTCCGCGCCGTCCGTGCGGCTTCGTCTGCTCCCCGACCACGTAGCTCGAGCAGCGCGGGCACCTAGAGTGGCGCCGGCCCCTCCTTTTCGCACGGCGTTGGCGCGTTCGCCGTCGACGGGGGTGGCCGGGAAGTGCCCAAGGGGAGGCGGCGGTATAGAAAAACATACCTCGTCAGTGGCGGGGCCAACAGGTGGTGGGATGACCTCGGCGGCACCCGGGGGTAACTCGGGTGCACCCCCACGAGGGTGGAAGGGTTTCCGCACGCAAGCTCGGTTGGACCCCCCACGAGGGGGGAAGGGTTGCCGCATAGCGAGCAGCCGTCGGAACGAGCGGTGGTGGAACGGGCCATCGATGCATTGCGAGACGTGCCGGGCTTGGTGAGACGACAGGGCACTGTCAGCACGGACACCCAGGGGTCGGCAGGACGCTTTCACTACTGCGCGACCGCTTCCACTGGCCAGGGAGGTGTAGAGGCTCGAGGGAGTATGTCTTGTAGTGCGGGTGCCGGCGTAGGAAGCGAACGCGTAGTAAGCGTATTGCTATGCCGCCGGGCAGATACCTCGAGCCGTGGGAAGTTCTGGAGGTGGACTTGCTGAGGATCCCCAACACGTCCGAGGTAGCCCGCGTACGTCCCTCGATATGTTAGTGCCTCAGATAGATGGCAAGAGGGCCTCGGGAGGCACTCGAGAGGACACACGAGGGCAGGGAGAAGGCGCAACAACGTCGCGACGCATCGATTCAGCGGCCGTCGCCGGGCACTCAGGTCGTGACGGACGACCTCGACCTGGCGAGGGAAAGTACCAGCCCGCTCCACCGGCAGGGTAAGGGACCTAAACTGGTCCATGAGAAGGGGACTGGTCCATGGAAGAAAGGTGGTGATCATGGCCTGAGCGCCGTTATCGAGATGGAGGGCAGGATGACGCGCTCCAGGACGGTCTCCGCTGCATCTCTGCAACCATTCTTCACGAGGCCGTCCGATCTTCGGCACCCCATATAGGATGAGTTCGCAGATGGCCTTGGGAGCGGGCCTGGGCTCGGAGGGCACTCGACCTCAGCAGCACCAACGTACACGCTCCTGTAGAGGAGGCGGGTGGTCAGCGCGACCGGGGTCGCGAGATGGGAGTACCGCGACCGGTACCTCGACGGGGTGGCGTCGGGCTGGGTCTCGGAGGCGGAAGCACTGGGCAGCTTCCCACTCCGCTGCAGTTGGACACGTTTAACGCGTTGTGGAACTTGTGCGATCCGAGCAGCGAGCGGAGCTGCACCGCAGCCCGAGACGAGGGGGGCAAGGAGACACCCCGCGCTGAGTAGAAAGAAGGCGTTGAGAAGGTTTCCGATCGGTACGAAAGTCATCAAGCCGGTCAAGAGCGGCAAGGGGCGCGCGGGGCGGTCCGGGCAGGTCTATGGCTTTTACTCGCCGTACTGGCGCGTCTGCTTCGCCGACAACGATTGGGAAGATCTGACGGCTTCAGAAATGAGGAGGTTCGGAGTGTGAGGGCTTGGTGATGTCGGCTTCGGGACTTCGGGGGGGGTTGATGGGCGAGGAGCGTCTTAGGCTATTGCTCCGAGGGGGTGATTCTGGAAACGCTTGTTCTAAGCTGGGGAGGATGAGCGGGATGCCGCTGGGTGCGTTGTTCTAGGCTAGCGGCACTTGGGAAAACTAACCCACTTAGCTCGGCAGCGGCACTACGGATTTACAGGAGTTGATTGTTTTGGTAGGCGCCATATGATTGCTATGTTGAAGCCATGCAAAAAAGACCTTGTCATCTCGCATGACAGTCGCGATCTGTGTATCTATGGCAGGAGTAGGGGGCAATAGGAGACTATTATTCGAAGGAACGGGGTTCCTTGCGATCTCTGACATTCTGTTTTTGCCTAGGTTTCCTCTCAGAGGCGCGGCGATTGTGATATTATTTCCTATCGATTGGCACAATGGTGTTAGGTGGTACCGGGACTGTACATCGGGGGGACGGTAGTGAGTTTAGGGGTCAGGAAAGCATTCGGAGACGTAGTTGGAGGGGGCGTAGCAGTGTACGCCGCGTTTGTGAGCAAGGCAACGTACGTAGTGTACACATTGGGGGGGGGGGGGGGGGTCCTATCTGAAGAAAAATATACCTGATCTTCTTCCCTCAGTTTGGTTGGCATGGAATACCTCGGGTCCACCGTCTGGGATATTGCGGGGCTTGCCTTATCCGGCTAAACGAGCTGAGGAGGATGTTACGGTGGCAATCCAAGGATCCGAGGGATTTCCAAAAGTGGACACGGCATGTAGGCAGAGGGGGTATTGCTAATTGAATCAGGAGACTGTGGGAATGTTAGCAGACGGTCTCAACTTTTCTCCACCCCTTCAGCTTCTTATAGCTCGTCCAGTTGCCAGCAGTGTTCCCATACACCAGAAGAGTATCGATTGGAACAACGAGGAGATGGCTCAGGCGTACGTTCCGCAGACTGTGTGGAACAACGGGAATGCAGATGGCAGTCTAGCGTGTGAATGAGTGCCAGACGGCATTTGGCCCTGTTTGTTCTGAGGATGAAATAATACATGATGTTTTGGAGTGTGAGTGTATTTAAGCAGCCTTCCCAGGAACATGAGCTATACCGGCCGGAGAGTCCGACGATGCTATGCCATTATGCATGACACGCGCACCGCTCGACTCTGAAACAAATCCCTGAACAAAATCCCAGAACAAGTTGTAGCTCGCCTGTAGCGCGCCCCTTTGAAGTTTTGCTTGCAGGCGGCAGGAATACTGTTGGTACCCGGACGGGGACTGGAACGAGTTTTTCCACCCCGAAGTAACCAGCGAGGCTACCAGATGCCTGAACGCCTGAGACATGCGATGCGCCCTCCAGCTGGCAGTAGACGTAGGGTCGAATATGGGACCGGTTGCGTGCAAAGGCGCACCTGATGGCAGGAATGCCCGATTTGGCCCACGACAGCTGTGTGGCTGGCAGGGGAGTGTTGGAACGCCACGCCGACTGCAATGAATGGAGAAGGAAAACGTACACCCCGTTGCCCGGCTCTGACCGGGATACCCGCTTCGTGCCGACGGTAGCCTTGTCCGACAATTTTCTTGTTGATAGCCTTGCTTGAGGCAAGGAGGGTGTCGCATCGCGGCGGCTCACAGAACCTTTAATACGTTAAAGCGTAGCCACTCTCCGGGTCAGTGTTACGTGAGGTATTCAATCCAAAGACAGGTGCTGATTTTCCAGGAGGCTCTCCATCGTAACGTCGGAGGTTTAGAAGATATGTTTCTGGAAGGAGAATGCGTCCCCGTCCTTGCAGAAAACCTTAGCAGCACAATGCAGCACCAACCCGGCTTTTACTCAACTCTGCCGAAAACGTAGACTCGACATATACGCCAATCCATCTGTATAACTGTCAAACCATCTTCCCACTGCAACGTGTGCATCCATTGTGCATACTTATCGCTCGAAACGGACTTGGTGCCTGATTGATCGCGTTGCCTGTTTTAACAAATGGGATATTGGATATTCGTGGTCATCTGGCCAAGACATCATGATGTGAAAGCTAGTCTCGGGAGTAGCAGTGTTGGTGAACCCAAGGGCCCCAGTGCTGACCTTGCTGAAACAAATGCAGCCGCAACCCGGGAGGTGATATTTTGGCGATCCCGAGGGGTGATTCTCCGGCGATCCCGGAGGGTGATATTCCAGCATCCCTTGAGCCCATGATGCTCTGGCGATTCCGGGTGATTGTGCTCTAACGATCCCGGGACATGCTGCCATGACGATTCCGGGCGATTCTATCTCGGTGTTCCCGCACGGTACTCTTTCGGCAGTCCCAATCCAATGGTCCGCCCCAGGCAATTATCTTCCAACGACCCTAGCCGACGACGGTTTGTCGATCCGAGATGATGCTGCTCCAGCAAATCCGGATGGCGCTGCTGTGTTGCTCCCTGGCGATGGGGCCCCAGTGTTTCATGACAATACTTGGTCCCACTTGTCCTACCCCTGGAGGTTCCGCGCGTTTTCATATATGTACGCCCCGGATGAGGATTCGATATCAGCTCCACTAGCCTCCGGCGCATTCACATGATTGGCAGTCACCCTCACAAGCTACAGCAGGAGGCTACGGTGAATGGTGGCGGATACTATCATTTTCGTACTCCGCTCTACCGTATGCGCATACTCTTAATAAGCGTCGTGAATTCTGCAGGAGTGTCTATCATCATCTCGGAATTTACTTGTGTGCCTCGATTCCTGTATGCTTACCTTCTCATCGTCGAAGGAACTTGTGGCGTCATAACATCGCGTATTCAACATTTTATACGCACCGCTCGCCATCGATGCTAGCTCAATCTTCGGGTGTGTGGGTTACGAGCTACCTGGTATGAAATTCGTGCGTTCGCACTTTGTTCTTGATTGTACTGTGCTAAAGCGGACACCTGATTAGTGTAAGCGATCAAGCAGATAGCGTTCCGAGACCGAGCCACGCTGTCTACAAAAGCATACATGTTTCAGCGCCGGGAGGTAGTTTGTCGTTCAAATATTATCTGTCCGCAAGTCGACTCGCTGACCTCACCAAGTACGAAGAATATGCCTGGTAGATTACTGAGGTACTCGTAGGGCGTATGTGTCTGGATGGTTTTGCGTCTGGCCTATCGCGAACCATCTTGCGCTTTATCAGTCGGCTTGAGCAACGGATCAAATTCGCCGTCCCAACGCGGCTTCTACGAATCTACTAATAGCTAAAGCGGAAAGACTACGAGAAAACTCGTCGTTAATAACTGCGGTATCTCATTTCCATGTTAATTTACGTCGGCATCGCGTTCGCGTGTATCATGGTCATACGGCACATATGTGCATCACCTCCACCCTGATCAAGGCTTCGAGGAAAGCTGTACGGTTTACTACATTTTTGCAGCGGCGAGAGCACCGAGTTGTCCATCGGATACTGTACCAGTGGCGCCATCACAAATCAAAGGTGACACGCCGGGCAGGGGGGGGGAGGGGGGTGGAACGACGTGTATGAAACGGTAATGGTGGCGTGCGAGAAAGGAAGCGGGCCTCGCTTCAGCATATAGTACCATTGAGAGCAATATATCTCGCATCAGCCCTACCTCGGGCCACAATCAGACGTCAGTGTCACACGTTAAAGTCTCAAGCATTCATTGTTACTCGACGACAATACGTTACGCATCTGAAGTGTACGTCAGGGTCAAAGCGCTACCGTCAGCGTCCGTGCGTTGGCGCTGTGGATCCTGGCTGCCTGGTTGGCCGCCGCTTTGGTCTGCCAAACGTCGATACCTTGCATGTATGCTCCGGAATGTCAAACGCACGGCTAACGAGTCAGTATCACGGGCAGTACGTCAACCACACCACGCGACGCTAAGACACGCGCAGCCACCGGCACCTTAACCCTTCAACTGCTGTAGTTCCGTTTTGGGGACAACGCGCTCAAAAACCTAGTGTTTTGTCCCCAACAACGAGACTCCAGCACTGCAGGTTTAATGGCGTTGTTACCAGGCTCCCAATAAACCCACCACGCAATGCAGACACCGTTGATGACAAAATGCAGCGAAACATAACCCAAGCAGGCTTGGTCGGACCAGCACAACGAATAGCATGCATTGCGTAAAATTGACCGCTTCTCACAAGACAACTTGCCGAGTTGATTATAAAAACACATGGTGTATGATGATCTCGCGTCGATTGGTTTTCCTGGAAACCTTTAGCCCGTCGACACAACACCAGGGGAAAAACTCCGCCGGAAGAAACACAGAAAGCACCACATATTGCGTATCGTGATATAGTTTTGGTATCAGTACAGTAGTACGGAAGGAAACGGCACTACTGGCGGTGGAGCCAGTATGCCAGCCCACATCACCAGCAAACCAAATACCACCGGGAACATATCCATGATGGGGAAAAATGAGCGAGCCCAGGCTGCAGATACCGAGACCCGGGGGAGTTGCTGTTGCTGTTACAGCATTTCTATGTCGAGCTGGTGGGCGAGACCAAACCAAGGCCAACACAAAAAAAAACATGAACCGACAACGAAGGTAGAAACGGCGAACAAAACAAAAACAAAGCTCTTTTCAACATATGAAAACGTGGCGGCGCCGCACAAACACCGAGTGGCAAAAAAAACAAGCCCAAGTGCGCGGGAACGCCTGTCGGCGTGACAGGAAATAGACCAACACAAGAACGACGAACACCAAACAAGAGGGACTGCAGCATTACAGTCAAGTAGCAGGGAATTTCAACTACAGTATGATAAAAATGCGACGCAGAGCCAACGAGTACATCCTCTAGCGTTGTGTCAACACTGATTGCGATATTGTCGGCTGCACACAGCATGTATGCCGCCGACGATGTCGAACCACCACCTACTATGATACAAACAACGGCCAGGACCCTGCTGTTATAGCTCGACCAAATAGGCCACACGTAGTCGGGGCGAACCTCGAAAGCAAGCTAGGCGCTGCATTTGCCTCCTCTAAGTAATCCCTCCGGATTGTTCATGGCGGCGAATCACGTAGCTGCGACGCACACGTCTTCATCGGGGAAGCCAATCAGCGTAGCTCCCTCTTCAACCTCGCCCACGGTGCAGTCGGCGCTCTCTATGTCGTCCTGTGCAGGAACCAGTGTCAGACGTTGTGAGGGAAGGACCACTGTTACGGGCAACGCTAGCGTGTTGAGTAACTTTCAGGTAAAACCAAGAGTGACGCCTCGCGGGCACAAATCGAGTGCACGGGATCGCACCATCTTCCTTTGCACGCGCAGTGAGCACAAAATTCACCACTATGGCATACTTCGTACACCAGGTATGTATGTAGATTGCAAGCGAGAAGCAAGGTATGTATGTAGATTGCAAGCGAGAAGCAAGAGGCAACTAGATATATATATGCGTAGTCGTATATAAATGTTCAGCGTCGCATGGGGGAGCATCGAGGACGCCAAACGAGGCACCACAGGCCTTTGTGAAATACATGCGGCATGAAGCACCCGGTAGTAGAACGAATTGATCCAACTTACCCCACGCGTAGTATCGACGATGTTGTCCCGGAAGCGCACCACGGATGGCTTCTCGAAGGTGAGCGAGCCAAAGCCAGAATCGACTACCATGCCGCTGCAAGAGGCGGAAGGCACGAGTACGGAGGAGTCCACGCGTGTTTGAGGGTAAATTCGCCATGGCCTGTTCTTGCCGGCCGTAAAGCGACGGTGGAGGCCGCCGCTTTACAAGCCATGCGTAGCGTAGTGAGCGATTGGAGATATAAGCGGCGCCACGCGTTCAATAAATACGTCTGAGCTATAAAATATTGCACCACCTTACAAAAACACCTGGTACACACATATCTTGAGGCGTTCGAAATGAAAAACTTACTTCCTGATGATCTCTCCAAACAGGACAGCAAAGGCGCCACCAGATTCTTCTGCAGTGTTTCCGCTGAACGTCACCCCCCTCTTAAACCTAGCAGAGCGAAAGAACACGACAAAAGGGCAGCCAATTCACTCGCTTCGGGAGACATTGTTATGTACTTCGTGGAAGCTCGGTAGAACGTTTATGACCAAGAACCACTACGTGGACCCTCGTCGCTGGATGCACCAAGCCGACGCAACAACGCCCTACCGCTTGCCAGATGTGCCCCACGCTTAGGGTCGAGAATAGCGTGCAGTACGAAACAACACGCTTGCTCGCTTTCGAGCGGAGCGATGGCGGGGGTGCAGAACCGCAGTTTGCAGATTTCACCACAGCGGAATACTGAATATGCATGGCTCATACATCGGCACCACCACGTACGCTCTCTTGCCAGCTCTGAACAACGGTCGGCGAAAGTTCTCCCCCGCAATCGACGGTCTCTACCCTTGCGTGTGTCATTACATTCTTTAGAAACGATCGTAGATGCAAAATTCCATCGCTATCCTAATGCACGTTTCACGGCACTCACGTCACGTCCCCACCGTCAACAGCGATACCACCGCCGTTGCGCTGAGCCACGTTGTTGTTGAATTGCACAGCGCGTCGGAACCTGGAACCGCAAAACAAAACACTCAGATTTGGCGTGCCACACACGTATAAAAACACCCACATTTGTGCGAAGAAATCGTACATGACGGCGGGATGTACTTTTTTCTCTGGGGGTCGGATGAAATCCCCGTCACTGATGTCTAGCATGGATATATTGCCGAGCAATGCGCCTCCCACGTGGCGGTCCTGTTAACATGCACTGCGGTTGCCTGCAGTCCCCCGCCGCGTAGTGCTACGAGTGTTGGCGTCCTCGTGTGTGTCGGCGTCTGATACAAGCTGCCGACAGCCCATTCCGTACTCCACAACCGTTGCTGACGGTAACATAACGACCCACACACGGTAACTGTTTATTCATGCTAGTCAAGGCGTGCATGTCGTGCCAAGCGGGCACACGAAGTTCCCGTCGGTTGGAACGGGCCGCTACTCACGTTAGGGATCCGAACTGGTTCAGAACAGCGCCACCGTCGCTACCGGAGCCGTTGTCGTTGAAGCGCGCCTTTCCGTAGAAGCTATCGGTCGAAGACAGCAGGATGATTACCGGGGACAAACATCAGGCCGTGCAATTAAACGTTACGTGCTACAACCAACTGAAGGTGCCGACTGCTGTTCCGTATCCCCTCAAAAGACGAGAGCATCACATCCCACATTCTTCGAACACTAGCGTTTGAATCATCCGTTGAGACAGGAAATTCCACAACATCTGTTAGGGGTGCCGCTTGAAATCATCAGAACCATAGAACACGCTCGAATCATGGTTTCTGGGGAGTTGGGAAGTGTTACACCCGTGCAATGTATCGCACCCGACACAAAGTCAGATTGAAGGTTTCTCCTTAATTAAACCATTGTTGGATGACCTCGTTTAAGAGCAGATCAATCCCGGTGACACTGCCCTCCGAATGTTTGACTCGTGGGGCGGTTGGCGTTAACAGGGACCACTGCTCACGTCATGACTCCGTTGTTGTACACCGGCGGAGCTTCGGCGTTTCCGCAGTTTGAGTTGATGAAGTACGCGTCGCCTCGGAAGCTGCAGACGGTACGCAAGTGTGGCCCGTGTCGAAGCAGACGACAGGGCGTTTCAAGTCGAAACATGGGCGCAGCAATCCACGCAATGAGTGCATCGTTCTCATCAGGAAAACGAGAAGGTGGTGGGTGTCATCAGTGTATTGTTTCTCGAGCTGCCGCTGGTGGATGCTGTGACAAAAGTGCTGCGCGAACAAAGTCGCCTCTCCACGTTCACGGGTGGTATGCACTCTAGATAGACAGTGCTGTTCTGCATGATTCAAGGAGCGCACTCGGATTGAAAAGTTACCTACAGGCGCGCCTCGATACGGTGCTCGAATTCGGGTCCACGATCCCTGACAGAGCTCCAGAGAGTGAAGACAATGTTTTCTCGAAACATACGAAAACCATACATATTGCTCCTCCTCAAGGATGCATAGATACACACATTATTACCGTGGGCAGCAAGGAGGAACTCCGTGCTAATTCCATTGTTCTCTACCAGCACGTTCGGCGCGCTCTGGCTTTTCATAGATATTTTGAATCGCCTGAACCGCAACAATTCTAGAGTAACGGGGAAAAGCTGACAAGAAACCTGACATACCAGGGTTAGACGTAGACGTCGTGCAACCTGACACAAAACCACACCATATTTAAGCTACGACCTTGTAGACTCACAGAACATAACGAGAGAAGGGAATAAAGTCGCATGGGAAATAATCCACCGGGTCGTCTAGACACTCTAGTTATCACCTCATTTTGGAGGTGGAGCCGGCGTTGATGATAATGCAGCCATCGAATCCTCCGTCACTAACTCCGGTATCGTCGAACGTCGATGTCGTTGAGAACCTGACAAACCACGACCCGTCGTCACATGTTGTCGGGTACCACACGGCGTTAGGCCCGCGGACAAGGGACCAAAAAGCTGGAAAGTGTCCAGTGGTGGCACCTGAACCGTCCAGCAACTTCAGGTACAACAATGAGGATACGGATACACCGAACATTAGCACTGACCTCACGAATCCACCGTCGGTGTTATAGATACCGACAAAATCGTTTCCTCTGATTGTCGTATCGCCGCGGAACCTGCTCAATAAAAAAATGACGCGACCGCAGGCGAGATTGAGAGAGTAAAGAGCGTTCGGCAGATCGATCGTATGTACGACAAACGCGAAGTATGGGTAAATAGTGAGGGGAAAGCGGGCATTCCGCGTCCGGGAGTCGATTCGCACAATCGAAGCGAAGGAGCCACCCTACGCTGGCGAAGGGCTGAAACTCACTCAGCTCGCGTCTGAGGGGGGGTGCCGTGGTCGTGATCTGCTTGAAGAAGCGCAACGAGCAAGACTCACGAGCGCTGCGTCTATGTTATAAGCGCTACGTACGTGCGAACAAATCTTTTCCGGTTCGAGCGGGTCGCACGACAATCACGCCTCGGCGATCGAACTCCTTTGCTGGTTCAAGAACACGAAGGCGAGCGAACTCGTTTGAGTGCACGCGTCGAGGGATGTGTACTACGGCCACAATGTGATCGCTCCGTCCTACCCCCTCTTACCTCAACTCGCCAGAGGTCACCCGGAACCCACCGGGGTTGTCCTCGATGAGCACTGTCTCCTTGAACCTGCCGCACGAATACGAATGAAGACCATCACACAGTGGCTTCACACGAATAACCGAAATCGAGAACGCCCGATTGGGGAGCCGTCGCCACCAGGCCCTCAGGGCATTATTAGCAGATCCACCTCGACTCGATGGTAAATTTACGGAATGTAGTAGAGGTCGATGTTGCGCACCAAAGAAACGGCTAAGACGCTCGCATACATTTCGTGGAGTCTATTAGACATTGCGCATTATTCTCTAGTGTAGTGCGCCACCTGGCCGTATGAAAATGTGAAACGAGCCAAATAGCAGTCCAGAGGGTTGGTGGGCTTTGCTGCACGTCCGCCGATCCGAGGCATGAATGGATATGCAATACCTAATGTTCTGGTGTAGGAGCAAGATCCCTCACAACGAGCGATACCCTGCCTGCCAACGAGGTGCGTGGATGGACTGGTGGCATGCCCGGCCACATTTTCCCAGAATACGTTCGGGGTAGGTTCTGCCGCAAGTTGTGTGGCGAACCCAACCATTACTCTGCCGCCACTGCTCGGTCCCAAACCCACCCAAGACGGACCTAGATTTTCTCTACAAAGCACCCGCCCAACGGCATCCTCGTATGGATTCGGCAATGCAACTCGCAAGCTGCTTGTGCTCATAACACAGACCAAGGTCCACAACGTTCGCTGGTCTTACTGTAGTACATCGACTCCAGGGCAGGCGGGCCACGACGTGTGGCGTGGCTTCCCGAAGGTGCTCACTCTGTGCTTCCAAAAGTCTCAAGCAAGTTGCTCGCGTGATCCACCTCCCGGAACGTGACGTCCCCATTAAAAGTAAGGCTGCCGCCGTCGCTCACTTCCAGCAGCGAGCCACTTGGAAAGTCCCCCGAAAATTGCTACCGCGACGTCAGAGCACAACGGATTGAGAGGGCATTGAAAAAAAACGGTAAGCCTCCACGTTTTCTAAGATACTACTTCGTATGGGAATATTCCACAGTGCGCGAGAGCGTGCGACGGAGCTGGACCGTGGTTCAACAAGAGTCCGTCCCGAAATACGGCTATGAGGTGTACATCAGTACCTCCATCCAATACAAAAACCTCAACTTAGAATCTATCTGCATTGCTGCGGGGATGCTGGAAAGCCAGTTCTTTTAGGGCGAGGAAAGTAGCAACCCCCAGTGGTGAGCCGTGACTACCGTATATATACAGTAGAAATTTTACACACAGAGTAGGCATCGCCTTTTTTACAAACTGCCTGCAGACTCAACGTTCTCCACCTCGGAATACGACCACAGGATCACAGCTTGCGACTGATAAATAGACCTTAGCTCACATTATCACTGGGCCCGAATAAGGTTTCGGGCATGTCGAAGACGAGAGCGGCTCCAGGCATGACTAGGAAGGCCAAGTTGATAAACCTGAGGATAGAAACAAGCAGGGTTGATGGTGAATTTTGTTGTGTATGGTTCGTCATGGCCGGGCTGTTTCATCTATTATCAACGGGGAAACCTACAACGCGATTGATTTAGATACGACTACGCAGTGTAGACTCTTAACTAGTTTCCCCCTCCGAGGCACGTATTGTGCGACAAGCCTACTAGTCGTACACTTACTGCACGGTGTTGGCGCTTGCGATAGTGAGAGAGCCGCCTTCCACAACCACCGTCGTCACTTCCTCCGGGTTCGTGTCTGGGTCCATAATCTCGCACTGAAGAACTCCCACGCTCAAGGAGATAGTCAGGTCCCCTGTGAGGGGTGAAGGGACGTCCAAGAACATGTCGACGTCGTCGCAGACCGCCCTATGGCGGGTCAGAGAAAAAGAGAACAATGGGGGCGGTACCGTATTGTGAGCAAAGAGAGGTGGGGATAGTAGTACCGAATTTTTCAGAGTCGTCGTGGTGTGCGCATCCAGTACCACCGTTGCCGCGGAACATCAGCATACCCGCCCGCGAAGGGACACGTGGAAGTAGCATTACGAGGTACGAACAGTACCGTAGTACATAGCCTATACCTGGTACCTCGTACGGTAAGTAGCCTTTACCTGGTACCTCGTGTTGGCATTCATTTATTTCGTTGGGTGGAGGTGGGGGTGTTGGGGTAGGGGGGGATCTGGGTTGTAATCAGATAACGTCGCACAGCCATTTTTGGGACAATTTTTATTTTACGTTTGTTTGTTGTGTTTGCGTTCTTCGCTTAAAACCGTGCGTTACTTTACCCGTCGACATCCAGCACACTCAGCGAAGATACTGATTATTCCATCCTAGAGAGATCCGAGCTCTCCGTCCACACCCCGAAGACGCAGACTTCCCATTTTATAATTCCCCTAAAGAGATTAGGCAATAATGCAATCGTACCATGCCATCCTTGGATACTGTAAGCACAATCGTCACCAATCAAGATACATTGGAAACGAGAAAAACGAAAAGACAGAGAGAGAAAGCCATGCCTGGTAAAGAACAAAGAAGCAACTACACAGCAAAAGGTCTGAAAAAAACATTCGAAGATCAGAGGAAACCGACAGAGCGAAATAAAAATACCCCGAGCCTACGGCATGGTGATGGGTTCGCCCCGAGGGGAGGGAGGTATCCCGAGAAAACAAAACAGTACGAGTATAAAAAAAAATGAAATACGAACGAAAAAACGCAAAAACAAACAAGCGAACAAACAAGAACGAACAGAACGCAAGGCAGCTCACCCACGACGGGAGCTCTACATTAGTTGGAAAGCTCATGCAAGGGCCTATGACACCAATCACGGGCCTCGGTCACGGCAGCGGGGAAATTTCGTTCATGGATCGACTCCCGAAAAAAGGTTCTTCCATGGCATAGGTGCCACATGCACCCATAGCCCATATCATGTGGGATGCCGTGAAAATGTCCCCATCATGGTTGGCTGCATAGCATACAATGAATGGCACGTTCCATAATAAGCCAAAACCGTCCATGAGGTAATGCCATGGTGCTCTGGTGTATGTTCATGGGATTGCTCTATACTAGTTGAAAAACCCGTGCATGGCCACATGCTTGGGCCTGCCCATGCACGGGCCAACCAATAGTCGGCCATGACATACCCCATGGTGCAACCTTCCCATCATGGTAGAATGGTGACCCAAATATGGTAACGCCTACGGTCAACCGTGGGCCTGGAAGAGGCCATGGACCATTCCATTCATGGTGGCGTTCATAGAACACCCCATGACCAGTCCCATGGATCTTTCCATGAGCATACCAGGTGGAACGTCCATGGTCGCCCCATGGCACGTGTCACAGACCATTCGTTGATAATGTTTTCAATGAGAGAGCCCATGGGGCACTCCATCATCCTTCGGCACACCACATGACATCAAGGCATATGCCATGATGTTCCATGTTGTACGCCGTGGAGTAGTCCCCGGCATGGAAAACTCCATGATGCACCCCATGCTGTATGCCATGGTATAACCAGCGGATAGTAAACTATATGGTGCGACCCTGGGATGTCCCATGAATAAAGCCATGGTCTAGCCCGAACCGTAACAATGAGGCATGCCGTGGTGTGTTCCATGGTGAAGCCATATAGCATCCAGCGAGGGTCAGTCCGTGGGGTTAACCATGACGCACATACATCGTGGTTAACCGTGACGTACCTCCATGGGTTAATCCATAACCTGGGTCGCCCCATGATGGCTGGTGTCTGTCGGTTGATTTATGGGATGCACCATGGGTACATCCATCATGAACGATGCCCATGGGTCGTTCGATCGCGGGTTTTCATGGGTTATCCAACTAACGTTGAGCATTGACCACGACAGGACTCGACGCAGAAACTGACATGGGTTTCGAATGTAAATGGAAGCATTGCCACGCCGTTTGTCACCTCGTTGTTATATTTGGGCGATAGCGGTGTCCGACATTGCTGCCATTGCGACCCTACCACCAGGGACAGAGCAGGAAACCATATAAAGGAGAATGGACAACGGGGAAAGCCTAAACAGATGACGAAAACATGGAAACGAAAAATTATGATGGGAGACGCTTAAAACAATTAAATATGGAAAAACACAAGGAGCGAATGAGATGCTGCACGAGAGAAGCTATAATAATTACGGGGGACCATAGTTAACAGGACCTATGGTACACTTAAAAACCTATATGTTTGACCATTTTTACTAACAATATTTGGTCCTGTTAACTATGGCCCCCCGTAATAGCTGTCGCGAAAGTTCAAGACTAAGAACGTAGGCCCTTCGGAGCCTTTCAGGCCTAAAAAAATACCTTCACGCCCTTTTCCGAAGAGGTGTGTCTTAAGAGCTGTTTCGGGCCTTAAACCTAGTCTTACTGTCAACTTTCATGTCCGACAAAAACGCCGTACGGTTGGAACTCCTTTAACCAAGAGACAGGGTTGAAGACCTGGTAATAGTCGCCCTAGGCCCTTTTCCGAAGAAAAAAGTCTTCCTTGCGCGCTAATGCCGCGATATAAATACTTTTATCTGTCCCCTACGTTTGGGAGTCCTGTCTGAAGTTGTCATGTTTGGACGCGGTAATCGTCGTCAATGCAAGCACAACCACCTGGTGCTGGCACACCAGATTCCACTTTAGTTTCAAGTATCGTCTACCCGAAGCGTGCGTGCCTGAGCTACAAGACGAGCCTTAACTCTGTTCATTCACCTTTAACGAGTGCCACAAATGAATGCCTTCATACCCCCTGAGGCGAGTCTAAAAGCCTTACGTGCGTCGTAGGGCTTAGAAGAAGGGGGGAGGGATGCCGCCGTCTTCGTACTACTTGGTCGACAGAGGCGGTAATTACTGATTTCGTGTCCCCCCCCCTGAAGGAGATGCGACAACCAATAAATGCATGCAGTACGACTACTACTACTGCGACACTGCGACAGCTCTTTGTTGGTGTTGTATTTGTACGATGTGGACATCAATAATACCCTTAATATTATTAGTCTATCGGCGATATAGCTTGCAAACAGGAAGACAATTTCACACGATCGTTCACAGGAGGACTGCACGGGCGATATTTACATTATATTACCTCTCCGCCCAACAATCAGCTCAGTTTTACCATGGTAGATACCAGGTACTCTATTAATAGTTTGTTTCACAGGTTGTCATATATATCTCTTCTCGTACTCATTGGCTCGGCCACCGACAGACCGTCACTACAGCAGCAGCATCAGTAGTAGCTGCGGCTACCGACAGGCAAACGAGCGCTTTCCTCTTCTATATGTATTTCCACATCGTAATAATCGCGCTGGCGAAATTATCTGAGCTTGCCATTCTGGCCCAACTCTCTTTTCCCCTTGTATGTCTGCCCTACTTGTCCAGTTATCTCCCTCTCATAAATCAGATTCGGTATCACATGTAGGGGGCAACCCTGCCCCCGCGCCCCCCCCAGCTGCGGAGGTACACTACTACTACCACTTCTTCTACGAGAGGTGCCCTTTTTCTCTTCTTTTCGAATTAGACGCACCCTCTTGTCGCTAATAATAGTCGGCTGTCACAGCGTTAGAGTTTTGTTTGCTCGCGATCCTCTCGACAGACGCCCAACTCGTGACGGGCACTCGCGGCGCGAAAACGAGCACAGATACGAGTAATATTAACAGAAAACTTGGCAAAAATGCCACACCCAACACCACCACTACTATTTTCTGAGGCTGTTGACCACATCCATCCATCTCTTCGAAACATACATGTTTGTTTACGCCCGCCATTTATTGGCAGCGTGTGTGTTAAATCAACAGCGGCTCACGATACTGCATGCAGCAGCAGTGCGATCGCTTTCTGATAGAACGCATCCCCTCCTCATCAGTTACTAGTAGTACCGCGTGATTGTTTCCACGAACGAACGTGCCAGGTAGGTACCTGGTACTTGGTATGCATCTCGTCAGCCTTCTTTTTTTATCAGGCATATAATGCAAGAATGGTGCACCAGGTATGCTATAATACCAGGTACCAGGTAAACTTTTCATATTTCGGACTTCGAGGGGCAACAAAAAGTTGAAACATACAGTTAGTTAGGGTCATTCTTATCGGAGAGCTTTTTTTTGTCCATATTTTCGACAATTTTTTCGCGCAATTTTTCAATCTTCCATACCATTTATTTTCCTGTTTTTTTTTTTTTCCAAATATTGGAATGTTAACGAACTTGATATTTTTGCTTCTTCTGGAGAATTTCACGAATAGTGACAGAACGCCTCCGTATATCGATACATATCTCCAATTATTTCCAAACTTTGGAAATTTTGTGACAGAACGCCTCCGTATATCGATACATATCTCCAATTATTTCCAAACTTTGTAAATTTTGGAAAAAACGCTCTCCGATAAGAATGAGCCTCAGGCCCTGTTCAACTTTGTTTGGAGAAAAAACACAGCATCGGATAAACGGAATAATACTCCGAGCTGTTGTTGTTGGAGTGTTTCGTAGCCCCCCCCCCCCCCCCCCCGGAGTACATTGCACTGCACCGAGGTCTTTGACGCGTGCCCAGCATGATCCGGGCCCATCTATTACTAATATATTATAGTTGTTGCGCGTTCCCTATAGATTGACGCATGTTCGCTCGACTCACCCGGGTCGCAAGAGAGTCACAATACGTTATTAATAATTAAATGTGTGCAGCACGCAGCAAGCACGTCAAAAGAGCGTCTTCTACTAATAATATACGATCATCACGCGTGCCTTTTTTCCGCATACATACAGTGTTCTAAGATAGAAACGGCAAACCAACACGCCCACTACCACCTCTCCTGCCACTCAACCCCCCATTCTTCCTTTCTTTAAAGTTTCTTGGATGCCGGTCTCGCTAATAATAATAATAGCTGTATATCACAGCAATCATTCAGTCAGGTATTATATTATTGAGGAAATAACCTTACCACACGCTGTCTGTAGCACTGAATGGTTCTTGACGGCATACGGCAGTACTACGACAAGCTGCGCCCTATACGCCCCCTACCGCCTACAGTCTACGGCTTGCTTTCTATACCGGTACCAGGTAGGTACCTATATATATATTCATGTGGTATGATGTATGTATGCAGGAAGAATCAACAACCAACCGTGAGCAGTACTGCTGCTCTGCTGCTGCAGTTAGTTAGCTGTGTACCAAATATATAGCCAATAATGTACAGCACAGTCAGTACAAGCTCGCAGAGGAAACGTATCCGACACCAGATACACCAGGTATTATGCAGGATAGGAGTATACTTCAAGTATTATTGGCGTTGACATCTTGAGCTATATACTCGTACCAGTGGTATTATCACATCATTCATGAGAAAAAACCCCACATGTTGTATGTATGTGAGAGTGCAGTGCGAGTATTTATCGACACGAAACAAATATGAGGACATACGTATATATATGGTACCAGGTACCTGGTATGTTTTTTATACCAGGTACTACTACTACTGCTGTTGTTGTTGTCGCGTTCAATGCTGTTCGCGGAGAGGCAACCAACCGAGAGTGCCAAACACTCTTATTAACAATAAGCATTGTAGCTAAGCAGGCTCGGCCTGCTTGACAATGTGAATCATCCCCAGAAAAAATACAGAGAAATTACACCATGGATGGTTGGAGGTAGGTGGTGCTGTAGCGGCGGGACTGACCTGGCAGTAGACCAGGCGCTCAGCGCCAGCAAACTTCCCATAGCCCAAGACTGGACCATCGTTCGTTGTATTGTGGCAGCAAGGTGTTAGAGAGACGACACAGAAGAAGAGACGGCTGCGGCAGGTGGGTTGTGGTGGTGTTGAGGTGCTCTTATATACTGGTAGGGTGGTATTGGGGTAACACTGACTGGTTGTGTGGGTTAATAAAGACACACTTGACTTAAACTTTTGCTTCGTAATAAAATTGCCGTTACCGGCTGTGTTGCGTATGTACGGCTTGATATTTCTGATGTTTGTCCCGAATCCCGACACTATTGATAATACGGGTATATCTGGTACCTGCTTATTCATAGTAATACGTAATACCCACCTACCTGATGATATGTTTTTCTTCTTTCGGGAAAGTTATGAGTGATCCATGTTGAAGATCATGCTGCACATTGTCGGATGGCAAGAGAAATAAGAATAAAATGAGAAGGAAGGAGCAAATAAATACAGCAACAACATTTGAAATAGAGTAGACAAGCTGAAAGTTGGCACGGAAGGGAGGTAGACTTGGTGCATGGGTTTCTTTTTGTTTCCGAGGTTCTCTTCTTTCGGGAAAGTTATGAGTGATCCATGTTGAAGATCATGCTGCACATTGTCAGATAGATGGCAAGAGAAATAATAATAAATGCTTCTTTCGGGAAAGTTATGAGTGATCCATGTAAAATAAAATTATATTATTTCTCTTGCCATCCGACAATGTGCAGCATGATCTTCAACATGGACCACTCATAACTTTCTCGAAAGTAAAGAAGACAACCTCGGAAACAAAAGGAAACCCATGCAGAATTTGCACTTTTTCGCAATGACTGCTCAGATAGGAGGGTAAGATATTAATATTAACCCTTTTAGAACTAACTCCAGTCCCGTTCTGGGGACAAACCCCTCAAATTCCAAGTAATTTTTCCTCAATTCAATTGTCCCCAAAACGAGACAGCGGTTCTTTTTAGTGGCGGAGTACGTGTTATGTTTGTCTTTTTGTTCTTACCTCTGTTCTACACCACCACCCCTCGCGTAGCGTGCGAGCCTGCAATCTTCTGCGAAAAATTGCGCATTTATTTATGTATTTCTCTCGGGTGTTTCCTTTCTTGATTTCTTGCTTTCTACTCGTCGTACCTGGTATTATGTTTCCTTGTCTGACTGAACTTATTTTTTAATCTTTCTCTCTTCCCTTCGGGATTATTTGTTATTTTTTCGATTTTGATTGAATCATTCGAGATCGATTTTTCGACGTCGAGAGTTAGTTGTTATTTTCATCCTGTCTAGTATTTTTTCTGGGTAGCACATACCAGGTTTGTGGTCTTCTCCGTTTCTGTGGCGACTTGTATAGCGTACGAGCGTACGGTATGTACCAGGTATGTGTGTATCAGATATAATTTCTGATACGTACGTTAAATAAATACGTGCAACAACATATTTGCCTGATTGAGAGCGTAGTATCTGATTGAGAGCGAGATTGATTGCGCGATACGCTGTATGTAGCCGGACTACCGCTGAGAGGTGGAGCTTGCTGTGTAGCTTGAATTGAAGGGCTAGCCCGTAGCTTCAAGCCGCTAGCCTGGTCATCGTGTGGGAGTCTCTCGTCGTTGTGGAGCTACAGCCGGGAGCAGAAGCTACAGTAGAGCCCACCGCCCGAGGCGAAACAGTTTGAGGCAGGAATAATAGCCAATCTAGGGAAATCTAGCAACTTGTCTAGCTCCTAGCTGCAGCAGCATCCGATGACGATGATACATATATGCTCGCGACGCTGCTGACGAGACCTTCAATTTGCGCCGCTTCTTGGAATAATAGCCCGTCCCCTACTTACCAAGAAATGGCAAGAGGCGTCTGGACCCGAAATTTCAATTTATTTGGCTCTCGCTCTCAATCAGATACTTCGCTCTCAATCAGGCGAAAATGTTGTTGTGCGCGGACCTCACTTTTTATTTATGTCTGAGGTGTATAGCTGGATGTGTTTCATTCAGTTATCGTGTGCACTGTTATTTTGCTTGTTTTATTTTTACCGAGGTATTTCTTCCACTCACTCACTCCAGAGTTATTGGGCCCTCGACCAGGGGATGTACTGCTTTGTATAGAAGCCGGTCGCCCCGGTGGTTCAAGTGGTTAACCTCGAATTATTCTACTTGTTTGAGTCCTGGGTTCGAGCCCCAGGTGGGTCGGACTTTGACTTTATTTGCAAAAATAAAAATAAAAAAGGATTCAATTGTTGAGAGCGCCTTGCGGCGTGGGTAGGCACAATTCGATGCGAGTCGACGAGGGAAGAAAAGGCTGATATCGTCTCGCGATAAAAATGAAGGCACGTACCGTAGCGGGAAGGGGGGAGAAGAGCCTGCTATGTGACCCCGGATCTGAGTTACGAGTTGGAAGGAGAGAGAGAAGAAGATGTGCGAAAATAATAAATGGGATGAGAAAAAAAAAACCAGTATTATTACAATTGTGGCGATGATAAGTCAACGTGAGAACAACAACAAACAACAGCAACAACAACGACAACAACAACAACAACAACGACAACTGTTACAACAACAACAACAACGACAACAACAACAACAAAAACAATTAATAATTATAAATAATAGTTGTGTACCTTTAGAGCTAACTAACTAAGTGCATCGTACCCGCACTCACTCGCAATAAGATCAGCCTGCCCTATAGAACGAGGAGAGTGGTACGGGGTACGGGGTATTCGTCGGATAGCAAGCAATAACTTTGACAAGATCTAGATCTCACGTGTTTACGCTCGTCACAGCTTCGGGGGTACAAAATTTAAGTTACAAAGATACTACGAGTAGTATCGTACCTGGTGTACGCGTACTATTATTATTAATAATACTTCGAAGTACGTACATGTTTACCGGTTTTATACGTAAATATTTCCTGTTTTTGTTTAATCCCAGGTATCACTATTTAATTCCAGTTGTCATTTATTTCACGATGTATGTGCAGCTCATACTCCAATCATACCGCCCATATACACCAAAGGAATCAACCAGCATGCAGCGACTTGAAAACGGAATAAAAAGTCTTCTCGATCAAACCTTCGCCCTCCTCCTCCTCCTCCTCCTCCTCCTCCCGCAATCAATGGGGATGCACCCATTATTGGTAATAACTTAGATCCGGGGTAACATAGCAGGCGTTTCTCCCCCCCCCCCCCCCCCCCTAAAGCGCGAAGACCACATTCTATCCTATGCTAGCGCGCTTCTCAGGACAACATCTGAAAGCGTTGAGACGACGGTACGCAGACGTAGGCTCTTGTTTGCGGGCTTTGTGACACGAATGGGAGAGGAGCGTCTGCCGAAGAGGTTGATGTTTGGGGAGATGGTTGGGGGTAAGGGTTACTCCGGAGGACAGGAGTGGGACTGGATGAGGTACCTTGAGGAGGACCTCAAGGAGTTCGGCATCAAGCTCGAAGGGTGGCGCGAGGCAGCACAGAAAGCCGGCAGATGGTTCCGACGGGTCGAGGAAGGGGCGGAGGCCTTCATTCATGCGGAAATGGCATACAGATGAGAAGGAGGCATCGGCAGAACGGCATAGAATAGCTGCAACCACGACCACAGCCGTTGACGCCAACGCGAGTGTGCAGAATGGCAGGGAAGAGGGGGGGGGCGAAAGGGGGACGAGGGGGAATGGCGGGGGGGGGGAGGGGAGGCGGTCTGCCCAACAGACTGAAGCCTGGTTATGGCCATCATCGTCATGATGCACTCCTTTCTTTGGGACCCAAGTAACTAGCATGGTGCCATCTGGGCAACTTTGCGTGTCTGTATGCTCCAGTGCCTGCCTTTGGTATTTTCTTTCCCCCCCGCCCGTGATTATCGCTTTTTTGTCCCTTTCATTTTTCTTTCATTCCCGTTTGTACCTCTTTGTGTCTTTGTTAGTATGGTCCGTTTTGCCTTTTTTTTTGCGTTTTTGGTATCTGCGTCTGTTTTAGTTTTGTTTTAGTTTTTCTTTTGCTTAGCTTCATCTTCTTTTTTTAGGTTTTCGTCTGCTATTAATAGTCTCCTTTTTGCTTCCCTGGTGTCCGCAGTGGTGGAGTGCGTATGCTTGTTTTTCGTTTTTTGCCTCTGTTTTTACTTGAGGTATTTCTTCCACTCCAGAGTTATTGGAGCCTGTCCTGCGACCACGGACTGCATTGAATTGTGAGTTAATGTGAGAACAACAACAACAACAACAACTACGGTTTGTGCCTAGCCTTATTTCTCGAAACAAGAGATCAGCCCTTTCTTCCCGCCTCGTCGACTACTTTGCCAACACGATACATTAAATAATTTATCACTATTCTTATCGGAGAGCGTTTTTTCCTAAATAAATTTCAAACGCTTGGGCAATAATTGGATTTATGTATCATCAAGATATTATGGAGGCGTTCTGTCACCATTCATTCGTGAAAACCCCAGAATCAAACAAATCAGGTTTGTTATATTTCACATATATATTGAATTTTGGGAAACAAATCATCAGGAAAGTCTGGAAGATGAAAACAAAAGCGCGAAAAAAACATTGAAATTATTATGGGGGAAAATCTCTCCGGTAAGAATGAAGACGCTCAAAACATTTGATTGTCTATTTTTTATTTTCGGAAAAAAATCATAATTCCCCCCCCCACTGTTGTACTGTGGGATTTGAACGCCAGCAGCAACGCCGCAACAAGCTGGCTATAATAATTGATAACTGTACTATATATATATATATATATATGTCGACGGCTGTTGTTACGTCTGTTTCGTTATAATAGTATGTATGCACGCTTAGACCTTGGTGGCGCTGTTCTGTATTTCCCCCGTAAATAAATAGGAAAATAGTAAACGTTGTCTTCACGTTATTATATCATTATTTCTACACAACAACGACATGCTCAGCACATCATATCATGTCATACAACATCACACAAATCTGCTGCAGTTGTAGCTACAGTAGGATGTCGACCGATTATTAGAACGGTTTTACCTATAGGATTATTTAGTGTCGAGCGATGTAGAGCATCGCAAGCAACAGGGCCTACGCCATAGGCTTAACTACTACTGTGTCGCCGACGACTGCTATCTGTTTGTGAATAAATCGCTATTTTCACTAACAATAAATAGTAGGTTCTACTTACTATGGTCCCCGAAATAGAAAATACTAACTACTCCTGTCATATAGGCGTCATCCCTAATAATATACTGAAATATGAATAGACACGTTCTACGATAGAGGCACATTTTCACTGAAATATGTTTTCTGAATGAATGACGGGGCTTATTGGAATAGACGAAGATCCCCGTATCGACGACGGTTGTGTATATCGCTCAGTGACTTCGAGGCCAGTGTATTGTGTGGATATGTCCAGGTGTGCATCATTTTGCATCCATCTGTCAATGCCAAGGGAATATGCTGTCGAACAAGACCACACCATACTTCGAAGTAGCTGAACGACGATCAACCCGAACCAGCCTACTATGCGTATCATGAATAATAGCAACAGTAGTAGTGACGCAGCACAGCAGTAGCATCTAGCACCTGCAGACAGATGTAATGTACAGCAACACAGCAGCAGCACCATGCACATGTGTACAGCAGTAGTATAGTAGGAGCGCAATGCTACCACTACAGCGCTGCGGCAACCAAGCTGTTGCTGTATGTGCTGTATGTAGTAAGTACCTCAGCAACAGACCAGTCAGTACGGGTACTGCTATAGGGATACTACGAGATCTGCGGCTCTACGTTCGGTCATAGTTTACACAGTCACGCCGCTCATGCCGACGCACTCTACAAGACGACGCATGATTATACTCGTATGGTTGCGGACTCTTCCTAAAACAGCAGGTTGGTAAGACCACACGTGGCACGATTTCGGTGATTTTACCTTGTTTTCCTAAAAGTTTACCTAGGAGACATATTAATAGTAGCATGAAATATGAAATTCGAAGGGCTGCTTGGCAACGGGGCCGCGCGGAGCGGACGCGGTAGCAAAGGTGGCATAGTGCGCGAGGGAGAGAGGGTGAATCCTGGGGTGGCAAGGGGGAGCTACGCGTCAATGCGGTCGCGTGGCCGACGTATCGAGGGGTGCTTAAACCGTGAGTCCTGGGGCGGGCGACGAGGAGGGCTGCACGCACTGAAGCCGCCCGATCGGGGTCCCAAGGGGGTGATAGCCTGCGAGGGAGAAGAGGTGAATCCCAGGACAGAGAGTGAGGGCTGCGCAACAACAGGCCCGCACAAGGCACGGGGTCCCAAGGTGGGGCAGAGCGCACCAGGCAGAGAGGGTGAATCCCGGGGCGATCAAGAAGGGCTGCTCGGCACCGGCTATACGGACGGGATCCCAAGGGGGACATAGCCGACGAGGGAGAGAGGGTGAATCCCGGGGGTACAACGGAGGGCTGTACAGCAGCGAGGCAGCGCGAGGGACGGGGTCCCAAGGGGGTCATAGCCGGAGAGAAGGCGAACCCCGCGGCGATAAAGGAGGGCTGCTCGATAATCGGGCTGCGCGGGTGAGGTCCCAAGGGCGGCAATAGTCTGCGAGGGAGAGAAGATGCATCCTACGGCGGCAAGGGAGGCCTGCGCCGCTACGGGGCCAGGCAAGGGACGAGATCCCACGGGAGGCACAGCCCGCGAGGGACAGAGATTGGTTCCCGGAGTGACAGGGGAAGGCTGCTTGGCAAGGGGATCGCGCAAGAGAGGGGGGGCTTGGGCATCGCCTGGAAGGTCAGGCACGGGAGGGGGAGGCGCGAGTGCGGGATGCGGGTCACGCCGGGGAAGGGGCGCGGAATGGGCAGCCGCCAAGGCCCTCATGGCAAGGAGAGAAAAAGAGAGAGAGAGAGAGAGAGAGAGAGAGAGAGAGAGAGAGAGAGAATGAGATAATAAATTGCGTGGCCGAAGCCTTACGCATCGAGGGGCTAGGAGGGTTTCCGCAGAAAAGGGGCCGCGCACGGAAGGAAGGGGGGTCACAGGCGCGGCGCACGAGGCAGGGGGGTCGACAAGAAGGAGGGACGGGCAGGAGGAGATCTGTCAGTGAGTGGAGGCGAGAGAACGCCTGGGAAAGACAGGAGAGAGAAGGGTGAAGGGGGAGTGGGGGCTACAGGAAAGAGAGGGAGCATCGTGCCACCGAACGGCCGTGCACGGGGTTCAGGAGGGTCTGCGTGGCACAGGCGCGGGTACGGGAGAGAGGCGGACCATCGGAGCTACGCGCGGGGGGGGGGGGGGGGGCGGGCGACATGAAGCAGAGACGGGTAAGAGGTGATCCGTCGGTGGAGGGAGGGGAGGGTGCGCCTGGGAAAGACAGGAGACGACGCTGGAGCGCACCTTGTGCAGCGAAACAACCTTCATCTGAGTGGGCACGAGAGAGTGGTGGGGTGGAAGGGGCAGGGGTAGGTAGAGAACGTGAGCACGGCTGGTGCTGAATTTAGCGAAAGAGCACGTCGGGCACGTGGAGTGGTAAACCGGATGTCTGAAACATGGGCCTGGTGGTGGCACGAAAAGAAGGGGCGGCGGCGTTGTTCGTTTAAAGTCGTAACACGATTCCGCAAGAAGACGTGCAGCTCAGGCGAGCGCTTGATATCATTGAGAGGTTGCCCCTGAAGACGAAGGGCACCGGAGACACAGACACAGAAGCTTGGATCGAGGGTAACGGAAATGTGTTTGGAGAATTGAAGCCCCGCTACGCAGTGGAAGAGTTACGATGTCGACTCGAACGACTTAGACGCCGAGTGGGGATGGGAGGATGTGGGTGAGCTCAAGGACCAGGCGCGAAAAGATAATTTGGTTCCGAGACAAAGGGGGGTGGGCGATTGGGAGATGAGGAGTGAGTTGGTGAGGTTTGGGGCCGAAACATAGGGAGATGACTGTGGCACGGGATTATATAGCGGTAAGCATATGCTTCGAGTAGTGGGAGACACGAAGATTTGGCCTAGAGGAACAGCAGCAGCAGCACCTACGGCAGCAAAACCTGCTGCAGCGTTATCGGTAGCAGTATCTGCTGCAGCAGCATCGACAGTATCAGCAGCGACAGGAACAGAAGCATCAGCAGCGGCATAGAACGACCTGGAGGGGTGGTAGTCAACAGCAGTGGCAGCCAGAGTGGCGCGAGCCTGACCGTAGTGATATTAGTATAGGCCAGACGGCACTGCACCTGCTAACGGGATATTTTGCACGTCGAGGCAGGTTTGACCATCTATTTGTTGGTCGATCGGCTGTAGCGAGTAATCAGATTACAGGAGGCGCTGCAAACGTATTCAATCGCAAGACGCCCTCTAGAGATCAGGAATGGGTCACGATTGGTGATGATACCGCCAAGAAGGGTATTCTCGTAGGGACTTTGAACTTGAAGTTGCACTGTGATACCGGCGCAGGCGTACGTACGGATGCCGCGAGTATACGTTGTGGACGGCGTTGCAATCAACATATTCTCGCTGCACACAGTACAGACCAAGCATGCCGTCACACCAGATTCGACTGGAGTGCACCTCTTGGGAGGCGAGATTATCAAGAGATTCCCTCTAGGTATCAAAAGTCTCTCTTTACGTGCTACCAGCCTTCCCCCTCACACCCGGTAAAGATAGCTGCAATCACTTCAGCACCCCGCCCAGTATATCCTCCCGTCCCGCCACCGGCTACTGTAGAGCTGATTGGAACGCGCATTCATAATTTCCACCCGCCCCGGTCTACTGCTGTAGAGACCAATGGAGTGCATGTTGATGACTTCCCTCCGCCCCCGCCTACTGCGGTGGAGACGAACGAGGTGCGCGTTGATGATTTCGCTCAGTCTGTGCCCACTGTTGTAGAGACGAATGGAGTGCATGCTGATGATTTCCCCCCGCACCCGCCTACAGTAGTACGAGTAGAGCTGCATGGAGTGAAGGTGGTGGATGATGACTTTCTCCCAACCCCGCCTTCCGTATACATACGAGTAGAGCTGAATCGGATGAATGAAAAGGGCCTTCTCCCGCCTCCACGTACAATAAACACAGGTGGTGATGAGCTACGACCCCAGCGTGAGTTTCCCCGCACGCCCACTATACCTACGATATTGGTCCCCCCCTCAACTTCCGCAGCCCCCCCCCACGCCCCCTGATACTAAAATCATGATCGCTGTTGCAGTACTGGCCCCGAGCAAACATAAATGCTTACTGGTATTCGATAAGCGCCCTATCATTGAAGCAGACGTTAACACCCTTCATGCCATTGACTCCGATGCCACTGAATCGATTTCGAGGGCGACGACCAGACGAGACGATGATATCCGCGTCACGGGAAAACGCATTCCCAGCGCTGGATATGTGAAGGCGCAGGAAGGCAGAGAGCGAGTGTCGAGTTCGGGGTCCTCGCAGGGCACAACGCTGACGTCCCCTCGGACATCGCTGGTGGCGCTGCCGCTAACAGGAGGGGGGCCGGGGGGGGGGCGACTTCGTGCGCTGCTGCACCGACGCCATCGGAATTGCCAGATGTGGGGTATATGTCAGCACCTACCCTGCCACCATCGTAACCACCGCCACCACCGCCACCATCGCCGCCTGCCGATTTGACTTTTTCATGAACTTGAGGATGGGTTTGATGTTAGTTTTGATGTTGGTTTTGATGTTGGTTTTTGATGTTGGTTTTTGTTTTGTTTGATGTTGGCTTATGTTGTGTTTATATATATGTTGGTTTGGCTGGAATGGAGGAGTAGGTTTGCATTGAATCCAAATGGATGAATATATATATATATATATATATATATATATATATATATATATATATATATATATATATATATATATATATATATATATATATATATATATATATTATATATGTGAATTGAAAGGGACCATTATTATGATTGGAGAGTGGTAATAGGGAACGTGCTAACTGGAGGAGACGGTTAGCATCACGTCCGGAAGATAAGTGATTTGACGTGACGGGTGGATACTCCTAACGGAGTTGTAAACGTGGAACTATTTTGATTTATCGTTGTTTTCGGATATATATGTTCTTGTTTAAGAAATGTAGTAGCAAGATACGTTTTCATTTGGGTAAGAGGTTACCCTTTTACACTCTCAGCTCTTAAGAATATGCTGTTGGCACTGAGCTTGTCTTGTGGACTTGAAAACGTGGCCTTTTAGCTAGCATTGGTGACGATGTATGACACTGATGTTTGTTAAAGATGATTTCCAACATGGGGGTTGTTGTCGTTCTTTCAACATGATTTTTTTTTTCATTCGACTTCGTCTTTGTGTTCCGTGGTATGAGAAAATTCTCCACACGATTTCTCCCTCTATGATTATAGGAATGGCTAGGTTGTGCCGTACGCCGGGCAGGGGGCTGCTGAGTATGCTCGTAGTACAGCCGTGAGCAGTGAGTATCGGACTGTCATGTGCGGTGGAACACGTGGAATATGAATCTGGTAGAAGGGAAGCTTATGTCCGGGGTGTAACTGTCATTCGGCGCCGATCGACGTCCGAGGTGAACCCTCGTTCACTTCTGGATACAAAACACCGCGAGAGTCCTTCCAGCCTCAACGAAAGTACTGTTTACCTAGCCTAACTCGCGAGGCGTGTCACATCGCAGAGCATCGGTCAGTGGTCGTATGACCATTGACCCTCGCATACCCTACAATGACGGCACGAAGCATGTCGGGTTTTAACCCACCAGGCAGACATTGCTTGCTTGCACAAAGCGCGAAGCGCCGTGAGGTGTTCGGCAAGTCGCAAGAATGGTGAGCTGCATCGTACTAAGAACCGCTTGAGAGATGGGTTCGCACACGGATGAAAGCGCCAATGAATTTATTTATTTTCCGGTGTGGCCACTTCCAGATGCAGCAAGGGGGGTACAATGTAACTGTCTTGTGATTTCTTGTCAAATACACTACGTGATGCGGCCATTCCCCTTGTGCGGAGTAAATGTTGTTTAACTTGCACGAATGATCTATCTCGACGACCAGCTGTGGTCGACCGCAAAAACAAAAAGCAAAGCAAACGGTACCCTGGTTGTCTAGCTCACGTAGTGGGCGGCATGTTTTACGGTGTCGTTGCCAACCGACGCCAACCCAACCTCTATATACCATCTAAAGGGAGGGGGGGGGGGTGTAAAGGTTCACTCCTGGAGAAGAAAGTACGTACCTGTTTCCGACAAAGAGGTGCAGCGCGGGCTGGATCGGAGGAAGGCGGTGGACACCGGGGAGATACATTCCATGGGAGAGAAAGGAGACCAGTGGAGAAAGGGGGTGGTCATAATGAGGATGCTGGGGGGGAGGGGGGGGGTGTACTCGAGAGGAGATATGTACTCGATCTCATGCATGGCTGTAGTCGTATGACCATAGACCCTCGCATCCCTACAATGCCGGGGGGAGGGGGGGGGGGGGGGGCTAGAGAGGACGGCGGCGAACGGACTGGCGGACCTGTTCGAGTGCTACCGAAGAATCCTCTCGGGGGAGCAAAGAACGTCCCACCCACTGATGCCGTACACGAGCGGGGGGGGGGGAGGTGGACGAGAGGGCGGGCGGTGTGCTGTTGATGAGCGGTCTGGACAGTGTGGGGGGGAATGGAGATCGCTGGGGAGGGGGGTAGTGGTGGAACTGGGGCGGAAACATATATGCTGCGCTGCGCTCGAGGAGGATAGGCGAGGCGACAAAGCTGGCGGAGATGGGAGCCCAACCGTGGGACTCAGAGAGACTGGAAAGGGGCGTCGCGGGGGTATATGGAGTGCGTGAGGTCGAACAGGGAGAACCCGCTCTGGGGTACCAAAGCTATGCTGGGAAGGACAGGGGAGCCAAGTAGGCAGCCGGGGCAGGGGGCGAGATGGAGAGGTAGGGGCAGGATGAGGGGGTGAGACAAAGTCTGAACGCGGCTTCTGAATCGCACGTTAGTTGTTGAGTTTTTTCCTGCCAGAGTAGAGGGCAGGTCAACTGTGTGCAGTGGCCGGGATGGGGGGTAGGGTGAGTGGGGGAACAGGAAATACTGAACGAGATAAAACCATCACAGTTTCACCTCCCTCCCCCGTGTAGAGACGCGGAAGAAACACCATGATATTTGTGAGCAGTATAGTTCCGTGAAGAGTAGACCAAATTGGAGGAATGTTTCGACAATCTGGATGTTGGCGGAGCGGAACGAAAGTATACGTAAAATGGGGTAGGGGGGGTACTCGATAGAAGATATGTACTACCTGGTATATCTCTAGCATGGGCGTAGTCATATGACCATAGACCCACGCGTCCCTACAATGACGAGACGAAGCATGTCGAGTTTTCACAGACCAGGCAGACATTGTCTGCACCAAGCGCCAAGCGCCGTGAGGTGTCTGGCGAGTCGCGGTGAGCTACATCCTACTAAGAACCGCTTGTGAGGCGGACTTGCATATGGATGACAGCTCCAATGAGTTGATTTAGTTTCCGGTGTAGGCACTTCCAGAGACAGCAATGGGAGTATTCTGTAACTGCCTCTTGGGTGCCTTACCAAAAACACTACGTGATACGAGCATTCCCACTTTTGCGGAGTACAGGTTGTTCGCTTCGCACGAACGATCTAACTCGACAACCCACCGTGACCAACCTCCAAAACGATAAAATAAAAACGGTACCCTGGTTGTCTAGCTCAAGTAGTGAGCGGTATGTTTTACAGTGTCGTTGCCAACCGACGCCAGACCCGTTCCGCGATAGAGGTAGCACGTTTCCGCTATTCTGTTTCTGAACGACAGACAGGATCGGTTTCTTGACCCCCAAATCGTCTGTATGTCAATATTGATTTCGAAAAAAAAAACTTCTTGTAGACTCGGGCCATGGGATTATTCACCGCGATGCCTTTTAAGTTTTGCTGGAGTCAGTTTTCGGGTGAGGTATGGAGCTCCTCACGCGAGGAGTCTCAGAAAAATGAGGGTAAAACCTCGATCGTAAAACGCCTCGCCAACCCAACCTATATACTCAAGTATATATTGGGGGGAGGGTTCTAGGAGGACGGTCGCAGATAAAGTTTTTTTTTAGGGGCGCCGTACAGCAGCATCGGCAGAGACAGGAGCAGGTGTCTGCACGGCAGCGGCAACAGCAGCGGTAGGGAGGATCGACGGCGGGGTCGTAGGGGAAGAGAGATCACTTAGTAGCACCGGTGTCAATCGCTCACCCACCCACCCATCCATCCGATTTGATCACGAGCAGGGTGGTTAAACGGGGGGCGAGAGTATAAAGAAATGGGCGCGGGAAGCAGATCTAGGGGAGTGAAGAGGGGTGTCCCGGAGTTTAGTCGGTAAGTGTGTGGCGCTTCGGCTGTTGCGGTTGTCGGTGATAGTGGGGAAAGGTCAGCCACGTAGAACAGCTGGAATAGGACATATATGAGGGGGGGGGGGGGCGGTGTACTCGATAGGAGAGATGTACTCGATCTCATACATGGCCGTAGTCGTATGACCATAGGCCCTCGCATCCCTACAATGCCGGGACGGAGCACGGGTTTTCGCCGACCAGGCAGACATCGCCTGCACCAAGCGCGAAGCGCCGTGAGGGGTCTGGCGAGTGGCATGGAGGGTGAGCTGCAATCTACTAAGAACCTCTCTTGAGGCGGACTTGCATATGGATGACAGCTTCAATTTGATGATTTAGTCTCCGGTGTAGGCATTTCCAGAGAGTAGAGGATATGAGGGGGGGGGGGGGGGGGTTAGGGGAAACTAGACGATGGAAGATCGCCACAGTTTCACTCCCTTCTCCCGTGCGCGGAGAGGGAAGAAACCGCAGGATACTATCGAATAAGCATGCCATTGTGTAGTTATAGAAGGAAACACACCAGTTAGTTGAAAAGTTGGCCATGCGTGTTTCGCGTCGTCATGACGAATTAACATACCAAAAAATGTCTCGCAACTCGCATATATGTTGGCGCAACGTTAAGAAGCCCAAACGTTTCGCCTGTTGCTGGAACAAGCTGGTGGAAGGTTAAAGAAACCTACGGGTGAGGTTGAGTGCGGTGAAAGGGTCCCACATACAATTGGATTAGGGTCAGTGCTACCGTTAACCCGATATTAGTCCGAGGTTCATAAAAATAACAGAACAAACGTTGGTCACAGGATGCATTAGGCCCGAAACAAATGGATCTGTTGTTGCGTACTACTGATATCTGACAAGGAAGAAACAAAAACATCGAGAATCGTATTTGAAGATCGACAGGAGTAGCCTCCACCACATTTTGACGACTCAAATCGGCAAATCGAGCTCCCAAGAGTCCAAGAAACTGGCAGGGCTGATTTCCCTTCCTCGGTCACTGCTCTGAACGCTAGCAAGACATACTACCTCAGCTACGACAATATAAGATGGAGGACCCTGTCGAAACTCGTATGTGCAGATGCTTGTTAGTGGCATTTCGAGTTCGCGTTGCGGGGTTTATGACCTCGTAAAGTACAGTGCACGGATCCGTGCCTCCCCATGGTACCAGGGCAACAGGACGCTTTTAGGACGACGTCACCGTATTTGTAGAGTCTAGCGAGTAGAATCCTCATCGCAACACTGGAGCTACTAGGAAAATATTGGTGTAAGTATGGCAGTGAAGTAAAGTGCGAGGCTTTGGTAGCACGGACTTCCTCCTCCTGATGCTTCTCCCCCCCCCATATGGTCATGCTCACCCCCACATACCTCGTCCGAAACCACTCGCACCGTGCGTAGGTACTGCGTATGGGTAAGGTAAGGGTACCAGCTGCTGCTGCGGTTGCTTCAGTCTGAGGTCCTGATCGAAACAATAGTGACTTGGCCTGTTTTTACTGGGCTGCCATTCCAGGTGAGAATCGATGCGCCCGACCCTTTGTGGTAGCTCGGCAGGAAAGGCCATGACTAACAACTTGTTGAAGATGTTGCGTACTGCTCCCCCCCTATTCTCCAACCGCTCCTCTGTTGATCGTGATTCCACCATCCCCCCCTTATTCTCCCCTTCACTGTGTGTTGCTTGTCGACTCTTGTCCGTCCGGACAGACGGAAACACGGCTACCTCCCGGCGCCATCTGGCTCGTGTTTGGGCCGAAACATGTAACACATACATTGCAGCAGCGATCGTGCTACTGCCGTTGTTGCTGTCCGTAGAAATGTCGTAATAATAGGTGCTCGAATATTTCCCCCCGTGGAGTCTCATAGAATGGCAGACTGTCACGAGCAGGGTGCGCGATCCCCGTCGCAGAATGATGCCTCTCACATCGACTATGTTATGCTGAGCACACTATCTCGCCTCCCGCCGCTCCCGACGAGAAACCGTCCCTCAACTACAATAACGTCTTCGACAAGGCATTTGGTCCAGATGGCCGGCAGTAGAGGACGGGGTTTGAACCTCAACGCCGTTGCACAAATTGAGCTGGTGAACAGCGATGCATCGGACCACTCGGTAGGCGACGAGCTGATTCCAGTACTTCAGGAGAGCAGTAGAGACTAGTTCTTGTTGTTGGGCCGGTCTCACATTAGCTCTCAACGGTCTCACATTAGCTCTCAACGGTCTCACACTAGCTCTCAGCGGTCTCACATCAGCTCTCAACGGTCTCACATTAGCTCTCAACGGTCTCACAATAGCTCTCAACGGTCTCACATTAGCTCTCAACTCAAGGAGTCAAACGGTCCTATTTTACAATATGTGACCCCGGATCTTTTGCTTGGTAGACTGTTCAGGTATGTTGCCTCCTGTTGGGATCAAAGTGCGGGCGAAAACGCGAAGACCCAACCCTAAGCCTAACCCTTTCCCTGACCCCAAACAGCAGCCACAACGGGCCAAAAAGGGCCACAAGCGCAGCTGCGTCGCGTTTGCATCGAACCAGGAAATTTCTCAATTGCGGACGACGATTCCGAAGTGCAGACCGCGCTACGCAATTCTTAAGTCAAAAACACCCCTGAAGATCCGAGCTCACATGCTGTGAAGCCTACTCGTGCTTGAGTCCCTCTAGTAGGAAGGTCCGAAAAAATATAAAAACATCAACATTCGGCTGGGAAGCACGACAGTTTCCACCTAAAAACACGCGAAACAAAGAAGGCGCACAGACGAAGCATTGTGCAAACTGAACCAACATGGCCTCGGGTACCAGCTCAACTACAGAATATAGAGCATCCCCCGTTCCCAAAACCAACCGCCTCGTGGCAACTGGCTGCAGTGGTTGTTGTCTGGAGTGCTGTCTGTACCGTACGAAACGCACAGTAGATATCCACACGGAGATGAATACGCTTGCTGCCTGGGGTGCTGTCAGAGATACGACTCGCGGGCATGAGGAGAAAAATGGAGGACGCGAACTAAAGTCCACGATACGAATATCATCGATCGCCACGTCTCCCCGAACTGTCTGATGATAAAGTGCCGCGCAGCTATCATACAACGCCCCTGATAAATTGCCGGCGGTCGTTTCCCATGAACGGTTTATCGGTGACGTCAAAAACAGGTATTACTGCCTCGTAAGAAATCCAGGACAAAATAAGGATTGCTGCTCTCGTGATGATTTGCGCGCCGGACGCGGGTCTCAGTATGCATTGCTGCTGTCGTGTCGTTCTCCATGGCCACCTCATCGCCTTCGCCCACTCGGCCCGCGTCTTTGCACGTGCTCTGGTTGCCACTCCCTTCCAGGCGGTTCCCCGTTTTCCCCGTCCGAAAAACAAAACTACCCTAGCAAGTTACGGTTGTGATCTGAAAAATTAAAAAAAAAATCTCGCGTAGGGTGGGTTCAATCCACCTCTTACCCGCTCGTCGACACCCAGCCTCCCACATCCTTCGTCGTCGACTCTAGCCTCCTCCCGGCACAGTTGTGCAGCAGTTTAGCTCGTGGTGGCGTCCGCCTCTGCACACGGACATCCCGACTGAGGGTTGTTGCCCTACCGCTGCTGACTATAACGACGCGCGAGTCTTAGGTGTCTGTGCCTGACGCACCACGTACGACCCCAACTCTGCTGCCACGCCTCGGTCTCGCGGCCAAACGCAGCAGCAAGAAGGCGTCCTTCCTTGAGGATGAATCCGGCCTTACAGCTGCCAGAAATACCTACCCCACTGGCTGTAAGTCTGCAATGACAAGAAGCTGAAGGAGTCGTGTATCACCGTGACCACTGAAAACAAGAAGGTGATGATCGCGACTGCAAGCGGCCTAATCTTCGGATACATAAACGACCAGGCTGGGCGGCCTATTCCAATTCGCGTCCACACGCTGGTCGTTCGTAGGCTAGGCCATAAGCTCTTCTCCCCCTCCACAGCAATAGGACTAGGGGTAAGCACCATCCTCGAGACGGGAACCTCGCATATTCAGTTCGATGACAACCCCTCGCTTCTGACAGACCAATGCCGACGTGTCTAATCGAGCTCGGGGTGGCGCGGTTGAAACGCCATACCAGCGTCTGTTGTGATCCTTTCAGCACACGTCAGCTTCGGCACAAAGGGGGGCGACAATTTGCCTCGCAACAATGGAAAGCATTCTGAGACACTCCGGCATCGCCTCGACGGCGGCAGTACAGCAATGCCCCAACAAAATGGAGTGTCCGAGCGAGAGGAGCAGGCTCATGCAGCCGTGATCAGGCACCTGCCATAGGAAATCGAAGATACGCTAGAGGAGGCTACAGCCACTAAAATGGAGCACTTACGTGCACAAAATCCGCAACATGCTGCATGAGAGCATACACGACGTCTTAGCGGAAGACCGACCACGGCCAGTGGCAAACCCCGAGGCACCTCACCCGCGGCACGTGCCGTGGCAAGTACAGCGATAAGAACCACGCCAATACTCGCGCCAAGTACTGCTGCAAGTTCCGCAGCAAGACCCACGGCAACACCCGTGGCAGCACCCGCGGCAACACCCGCGACAACACCCGCGGCAGGACTCACGGCAACGTCCACAGTAGGACGCCTATCTGGAACCCTGTTCCTATTTGGTACCTTCACCCCATAGTTGGCCCGTCCCAATCGACGCCCTATTCAGATGAAGAAATAGAACCAGCTCTGCACAGGCGTTGCCGCAGGCCCACCTGACACCCTGTTTCCGTCAGTCCGCGAGTGTTACCACGATACTTGTCGCGGTACTTTTCGCGGGATCTTCCCGCGGGATTTCCCGCGGGACTTGCGGAGGGATTTTCCGCGGGACTTGCCATGGTACTTGCCCCGAGACTTGCCGAGGGACTTGCCGCGGGTGTTGTCGCGATACTTGCCGCGGGACGTGCGCCGGGTGTTGGCGAGGGACGTGCCACGGGACTTGCAACGGATGCCGTCGTGGGACTTGCGTCGGGTGTTGCTGTGGTACCTTGCCGTGAGACTGTTCCTGGGGCCTTGCGGGGGGACACGTCCCGGGTTTGCCCGCGGGGTTTGCCCTGGGACATAACGCAAGTGTTTCCGTTGGCATGACCACGAGGTTTGCCGAGGGGCTTCTCGTGGGACTGCGGTGGGTCTTGCCGTGAGTCTTGCCGCGGGTCTTGCCGTGGCGTGCCGACGTTCCCGCGACCTTTGCCGTGACGTGCCTCGAGAGTTGCCGTGGCGCTTACCGTGGGCCTTGCTGCGGTAGTCGTTCCCCGGCAAGTCCAGGCAAATGTCGTGGGATGCCACAACATGTCGTGGCATGTCGTGGTACGTCGTATAATACCAAAGCTCTGCCGCGGCATCCCGCGGCATTTCCCCGGGCATACCGCGGTATGCCACTGCAGTGTCCGCGGCATACCACGAAAATGTCAAATAATGGACATCAGGCGATAACGCTCCGGCAGTCCCGGTCAACGATGCTCCGCCGATCCCAAGCGAAGATGCTCCGGCGATTTCAGGAGACCATATACAGGCGATCTCAAGTGATATTGTTCTGGGGATCCCAAATGCGATGTCCTCTGGCGAACCTAAGCGCTAACGGTTTTGTGATCCCAGAAGCGAATGAATGCTCCGGTGATCCCGGGCGACGATGCTTCGGCGATCCCAGATGTTTGTGCTCCGATGCCCCGATCCCCTGAAAATGACCAACAAACTACCAAGCTGCCAAAGTAACAAGATGCCATCCTCTGACTAGCATAGCTTGAGATCACCGGGCGTTCGTGTAGATCCGCATGTCAACTTCAAGCTTCCTCCCCTTCCTGCCTGGACGGAGGGCCCATCAGCACAGGGGTCAAGACGCAGTTTATCTGTGATGTCTTGTGCGACTCGGGTGGTGCCGGGGATTTTCTGCTGCTGTTGCTGATGTTGCACTTCTTGCTGGGACGATCTTGACTTATCTGACTTTCTGTTTATTATTACCTCTTGGTTTAACTCTTGCAGTTTATGTACCAGAAAAACAGGTTTATTATCTTTCTTGGAACATTTGACAGAAAACACATTGTCCCTTGTTTGGGTCATTGGAGCTGGTCATCTGCCGTCACTACGTAAAAACCACCGTATACCATTTCGTCGCTCGTTGTTTGACAGAGAGCGACATATACTTATATTGTTGGGCCTTGGGCGGGTTTTCTACCGTCGAGCGTGAGAACCACCCGCATGACGCTTTATGGCGATTTTGGCGGGTTTCCACGGACATGCTTAGATTTTCCGTTAGTTAGAAATCATCAAGGATCAACCACTGCCGAACCGGCTAGGCGTAGTTCTTCTAACTCGGTCATAACCTCGTAGTTAAGTGTTTTAAGGATTACCCTGGGCTGCGTGTCCTCGACGACGTCCAATGTGAAGGTGTTGCCTACTGAGTCATAAGGGTAAAGGGCCAATCGATTGCCCAGCCCCGGGTAGTCCTTATACCATTCTCCCCCCGACGACGCCAAATGTGAAGGTTTACCTACTGAGCTACAGGTGTAAAGACCGATTGAGTACCCTGAAAAATATACTGATATCTCCCAAGTTTCCCAGGTATTGAAAACGAAGCAGGTAGGTCAGCGTACGGCCGTGTACGGTACCGACGCCCCAATTATCCCGCCGTTCAGAGGGGGGCAGAGTGTTACAAGGATTACCCTGCGGTGGGTAAATCAATACTGGTAGGTATTTTACCCCTACAGCAGCAGTAGTAGTAAGTAAACCTTCACATAAGGGATCATTACTCACCTGCAGGCCGTCGTAGCTAGGTCGATTTAAACCTTGCCGCCCGAGACGGGAGGCCACTAAAGACGAACCGGCAATGGTTGGTGTCGTCCAGAGTCCGTTATAATATTGTATTTTGGCTTCCTTATAGTAGGGTCGACCCTGGATGGCCACCATGCAGCCCATTCTGTGAAACCGAAGATAACTTGAAAGATACCCTTTTTCGTACCAAGGCCAACGAGTCAAGTACGGGAGAACGGGATACAAGGCGCTTCGATCCGCGGGCGGCCCTCGCTCAGGAAGGAAATGCGCAAGAAATGATGCGAAGCGGACAGAGGCACGATTGATTGTAGCTTTATGATTGTAGTTGCAAACTGGCGACTCGGCATTGCCAAGAGTCCTGCCGCCATGCTTCAGGAGAAAACTGCTCGGACGCCGCATGTGCGAGTACAACACCGTACGTATTCTTTTTTGAGCCTCTTCCCCCACAACCGTCCAGGGCGCTCCCCCACCGCCACCTCTGCTGCCACCTCCAGAACTCGCTCCCCCAGAAGCTGGGGCACCCGACTTGGATCGCTTTAGGGGGGATGAACGGAAAATCGCGGACATGCTACCCATAGCTACGAGCTTGCACATGCTGCGTTGTTGTGCGGAGAGCGAGCCTCACCAACTTACATAAAAGAGAGCCTGTCGCACACCTGAAAGCTCACCCCTGAAAATGAACTGGAATAAATTACCTTGAAAGTGAATCGAATATAAAGACAGGGTTAACCCTGTTGGGACTGCAGTCCCGTTTTGGGGACAAACTACTTAGAAATTGAGTGATTTGTCCCCAAAACGGGACCGCAGTAGTTCTAAAAGTGTTACGTAAGTTTACGTCAAACCTACCAGAAAGGGAATCACACCGCTTTTTGAGCCTGATGCGTCTCCACAATGGAATGAATGCCTGACGTATCTCGAATATCGACAACGGAACAGTAATATTTATTTGCACGTCGTGCTTGTGTACGAGCCGGAGCTGTGAGCCTGACGCGTCCTTGCAATGGAACGTGAATGCCTGACGTATTTCGAGACTCGGCAATGGAACAGCAACTTTCGTGCGTGCTGTTGCATACGAAACGGAACAAGCTGGGGAGGTACCCAGTCTTCCAAGTGAATTGCGGGAGTACGGGATTATTATTACGGGGGATCATAGTAAATAGGACCAAATATTGTTGGTAAAAATAGGTAGATATATAGGTTTTTGAGTGCACCATAGGTCCTACCTGGTACTAACTATGGCCCCCCGTAATAGGCATAGGCGCAAGTCGACTCAAGTCGACGAGGGAAGAAGTGTCGGATCTGAGGTACGACAAGGAGGGAGAGAGAAAAGAAGGGTGAAGATGACACATGGGAAGATTTTTATTTTTCGCTCAAAAAAACAAGCAGCATTAAAAAAGTAAGACTAAGATTTGAAAGTATACAAGAAACCCCGCCGAGGTACGTATACTGAAGATGCTATTACGGGGGACCATAGTAAACAGGACCAAATATTGTGAGTAAAAATAGGTAAATATATAGGTTTTTGTGTATACCACAGGTCCTATTAACTATGGTCCCCCGTAATAATAGTAGTGTGGAAATCACCCTTTTCCTGGTAAGTCAACCAGGCTGGGACCTGCATCCCTGCTCTAAAAAAATGCTTCGAGGGAATCCTGTACGGATGTGCATATATAGCATGTCCTTTCATTCGGCGGTAAGCAGTTCCTATCCCTCTACATCCTGCAGACAAGGTGTGCCTCAGCCTGTTTTAGTGGGACCGTTCAGCAGCAAACAAGCTGCCAACTTAGTCATCGAAGAGGTCAAGTGGCTGAAGGTAAATAAATTAAGCCTCGTGTCATTGTCCGATGACTTGAAGGCGTTTCAAAACCGACCATGACTGTCTCGAAACAAAAACAAATCTTTGGCGATGACGATTTGCCCTCTTCCTCCTGCCCCCTGTGCACACATTCTCGCGCGGCCAGCGCAACAACACACGAAATAAAAAAAATAAACGAAAGACAAATGTATACAGCAGTGGGTAGTAATCAGTCGGACGCGGCAAACCGGTTCGACCAGCCCCAAATAGCCGAGCATGCACATAACAGGAAAATACGACACACAATACATGATAAAATACTGTACACCTACTGTACACTACTGTATTCTACGAACCGACACCATGTAAAGGCTGTCCGAAACGTCGTGAGGAAAACGTCCTGTCTCAGAGTTCTACCCGCACCGGCCATCAAACCTCATATAAAAACGCCTCCACATGGTAGTGCGCCCACCATCACCCACCCGCACGCCGCGAAAGCTGATTGCCAAGCGCGAATTTACGTTGCACCACCACCCACCCACACCGAACCGAACCGAACCGCAATATATTCCAAGGACACAACAGTCAAACCGTGGGATGTGATGCAAGCCGCAACTCGCCAACGCCCCGGGACACCGGCCATTGACACTCAAACAACATCCAAGTTGTAATAAATAAAACATAAAATAAAACACAAAACACCCCCGGAGCACCAATAAAAAGCAAAACCAAAACATAGACCAACGCATACCTGGTAGTATATATATGATACACGCACACACACCAAAAAATCGCAATCGTAGCCGCCCATACACCCAATGCAAACAGCGAGCCTCCGGCTTCCCATTGTTTCCATAAACGTCGGCCCTGGAACCACATTTAGCGAAAGGCCCACCTCTGTCAGGTACACACATACACACACGATTCTCGCTGATCCTAAAGAAGGAGCAAGACCACCAAGTTTCAGCCTCTCCTGCCCCCGGCCACAAGAGGCAAGACCGCGGCGCAAAGTAACACGCCGCGGGGGCTTGTTTGCCCCTTCCAACCGCAAGACGCAGTTGTATCGACAAAATATACAGCCTGGGGGTCGAGCTAACCGACAAAAAACATTTTTTTTCTGCTCTAAAATCCCTCAGGCGTCTCTCCCGTATGCATCCCCGGCGGATGCCCGCCTCTTCCCATAGCAAGGGACGGACTTCGAGGAGAAATTGTCAGGGACAAGGAAGAGGGCAGGGACGCCGCCCTGTGGCTGGAGGGCGTGTTTCCGGTAGCACCGGCGGCAGGGCTAGCGGAAAGCTGTCGGCCTTGTATCTTCGTCGCCAGATCGGAGCGAGGCGGTGGGCGGAGATATGGACAACGTAAAAAATCGGTGGGATAGGTTGGGATGAGGGGTGGTGAAACGTTTTGCCGAAACGGCTGTGCTTTGACCGACATCA